>JARYHS010008075.1:143522760-143607263 GCA_031002005.1 Vandiemenella viatica
ATGATTTGTCAAAACACTCCGTTCAACCCTGGCTTAGAAGCTGAAGTTGTTGTCTCGTCCACAGGCTTTAAGAAAGAGTTACATCAGTTCGCTCAGCAGGCAGTGCGCACTTCGTGGGAGCTCGTAATTCCTCGGCGCGGCGGGGCACGGAAACCAATATTTAAAATGGCAGCGAGAGAAGCGGCGTCAAGGTCTGCGCTGTCCATCCTGAGATATGGCTTCACGTTCTCAGAAGTATAAATCTGGACACGTGAGGAGACAGCTAAATTAGTGGGAGAGCAACACCTTGTTATTACCTGTCTGCTATCGCATGTCTTGGAGCACAATTCAAAACATTTAGAAGGAAATAAGTCCTCCAATTATGAATGAAAGAAGTGATGTTCCATAATTATCAAAATAAAATTACCAAGCCACTATTATCTGCAGTTTACGTTCGTCTGCAGAGAAGCTTACTTTGGGTTTTCCTACCTGACGTTCCAAGTCTTGGTGTAATACGAGTCTCTTCATTCTTTCTAAACTTGAATTTACTGCCAACTTGTTCCGCAGCTTACGAAATGTTTCCTAAATTTTAGATCTGATCTCATCATCTCTTGTCAATATAAGGGATACTGTGTATTAGTCTTTACTTACGTCCATTCACTGTCAGCTGTTGTGTTCTTTCAGATGTTAGAAATTGCGATGCGCCCAGTCTGTTGGTATCACGCAACCTGTGATTATTCGGCACTCCTCGTTCAATCTGACGTCGACCCTATTTTTACAATATCTGATCAAAAGTATTAGGACACCCGTATGTAATGCGGGAATGAACGCTAGATAACGAGGCGGGCAGTTTCGTGTTGTCAGTAGAGAAACAGTAAGAGCAGAATGGATTGGCCTGGAGAGCTCCGTGATTTTGAACGTGGAATAGCCATTGAATGTCACCTGAGTAACAAATCCATCAGGAATAATTGAACCCTTCTAAAGCTGCCTAAATCGATTGTTGGTGAAGTGATTGTGAAGTGGGAACGAGGAATGTGAAGGAATCGCTTGTTAGCTCTGAAGTGCTACATGCGTTCCAGCCGGCACAATAGCAGTGTCTCGGAATTGAAAAGAAAGGGATACAAAGATCAAGTTGCTGTTCACAAGCCAAACATTTTAAATTAAAAAATTAATTAATTTTATTGTGATGGGAAGCTTGCTTCAGTGGAAATTTTCCTACACACTCATTTTTCTTTTCCCATCTATTTTTTCCCTAATTTCAACCTTAAATTCCTTTATTCTTTTTGGTAAATTATTCATAATTTCTCTTGGTAATGTATTCCAGACCCATTTTTGTAGTCAATGTTAAGCGACGCTTGAGATGTAAAGAGCGATGCCAATGTATAGTAAATGGCTGGAAACGATGCGGAGAGATGAATCACGCTGTCCTGCGACAATCCGATTTAAGGGTTTGGGTTGAGCGAATACCTGGAGACCGTTACTGGCCATCATACGTCATGCCAACCGTGAAGTGCCGAGGATGTATTGTTATGACATGCGGGAATTTACGGTGGTTAGGGTGTGGTTGCCCTATTGTCTTCTAGAAAATTCTAAATGCGGAAGGATATGAAACATTTTAAGCGTTCGGTGGATGACCAGTTCGGTGACGATGATTGTTGGTATCAGCATTACAATACAATCTGTCATAGCGCTTCATCTATGAGACAAAGGTTTGTGGACAATAACATTCCTAAAATGGATTGACTTGCACAAAGTCCTCACCTGAACCCAATGGAATACATTTGGGATGAGTTTGAACGTCGACTTCGCTCCAGACCTCATCGTCAACATCACTTCATTCTCTGGTTTCAGGAATCGCTGCCATTCTTCCACGGACATTCAGGCGCCTGACTGAAAGTAAGCAGAGAAGAGGCGTCATAACGGCATAGGGTGGAACCACCTCATACTAATTAATACCCAGAACGGTCCGGTGTCTCAGTGGTTAAAGCATCTGACTGGGGATCGATAGGCCCCCCGTTCGAATCCCTATCTCGGAGGGGATTTTCAAAGGCCCTTAACCCAGCCTTCACCTCTGACACAGTTTGCTGTGTAAAGTGAAGTACACCAAAAGGCTTCCGTGGTTTAGATTCCCCGTTAAATTGTGGGTCCCCTATAGCCGATAGGATTACCGGATTAGGTTAAGATAGCGGAAAGCGCAGGCAGTAAAAAACCTGTCATCAGATTATTACGACCTGACGGAATTATTATTATTAATTAATGTCCAGTAACAGCTGAACGTGACACGGGAAAGGTCTAAGTGAGTTTCAGAAAGGTGACCGGGTACTTTTTGTTAGGGACAAAGCGCGATATCGGGGTCGGTATCGGCTTGTACACCTAAACTTGAAGTCGTCCAAAATGTTGCCAAAAGTTCGGGAAAAGTTCTATAACCGTGAAAAACCTTCGAAAATGCTAACTGTAATGATGAAGATGGCCGCCACTTACAGATTAACCTCCTGTAAGAAAGGTACTAAAATAGAATTGAAAGTCGAAGTCCAGATCACTGAAGTATATATTCTAAAAATTTTCACAGAATTTACAAAAAGTCACAGTTAGCAATGGCAATCGGAGAAAATCATTTGCCGAAGATCACAAGTCATGAAACCGAACAGACCGCACCACCCCGAATGAAATTGAAAGTTAAAGTTCACATCGATGAACACATGTCGGAAAAGTTCGAATTTTTATGGTTGCCTATCCTGTTAGTAATGGCGTCAGTCAGCCATGCTGCCCGAATTCTGGTTTCCCATCAGCCACCCCCAGCCGGGCTTACTCAAACCCACTAACCCACGAGTTACGTGTTGCCTCCACGAGATGTTCCGATAGACTGGGGTGAGACCATGTCCGGGCATACTTTTATCAAAATGGCCTACTGACCTAAACAACAGTCTATCTAGAAAAAGAATCTGTTAACTACAAACTACCAGAAAATCACAAGATGAAGAGCGTAACAAGACAAGTATAGTGATGTGATTGGTTTTGGTTTTAAAGCCTCCAGACTGGTGTAAATGAATTTTGAAATTTGGTTAATCGGAAAGCACATTTGTTTAGAGTACTGCGATACGTCACATCCGAAATATGGATTTGCTAAAGTTTAAAATATCAAGTTTATACTATTTTTAAAGTGTTCCCCAGCTTCTGCTGAGTTCAGTGGTGTAAAAATCTTTTAAATCGGTTAAGGATATCAGAAGTTATTGAATTTCTAAAATTTGCTGATTTCTTAGATGGTGCAAGAATATATTTACTTTTTGTTTAAAGTCGGTTGTGGCCTGAAACTAATTTTAAATCGTACCTTTATTTAATTTAAGTACTTTAGAAAAAATTTTAGTTCGTGAAATATGTTAGTCAGAGAGAAATCAAAATTACAAGTTGAGTGCTACGACGTCATCTGGAAACGGATTTTTATTTATTTATATCTTCTGTTTATTAGTTGATGGCTATTGGAAACTTAAATAATATTGGCTTGCCGGTTATTTAGCTTGATTAAATCTACTTTTAAACCTCTGAAATTACTTAGATGTGCTGGAATTAATTATTGAACTCCACCCATGAGGTGATGCTTTAAAAATCATATTTACTGCTTTAAATTAGTCTGTAACTGCGAGTTATTGGTGAATTTAAATCAAATAGCGAAATTATAATTATTAAAGTGCTTTACAGTGGTCAATTTAGTGGAATATTAGTGATATGGTTGTTTAACCAAACCTGTTTATTTTACTTCAGAATTATTATGGATTACGCTCATTTAGGTAAGTTTATGGTTTACATTTTATCAGAAACTTCTTATTTATGGTTGCTATGTGTTGTTTATTTACTTTTCTGAACCTAAAGTGTTGTTATTTCGATTTCAAACTATAGTATCATGTATTGAATGTTAACCTCAAACTTCGTCGGATTTTGACTGAATATAGAAAATAGAGAGTAAGGTAGCTTACATTTTGTCAGATAGTGTATGTGCGATCCGCCGTGCAAGGCATGTGTGTTCCACAGATGCAAAACTAAGAGCAATGATAGACGTTCCCAACAAACTTCAATCCGCTTGCCATGTCGAGGGTTTTAGATTACGAATTAGACTATTGCGATTGCTGATTTTCATTCTTGAAACTCTGTACTGTTCCCTGAAGTTGAGAGTTGGATTAGTGATGATGTTCAAGAATTTCCGATGGTTACAGATAAGTATTCCGAATTTATGATCAGTTTCCTTTGTGTTTCTCTTGATTTCAGATGCGAGGTGCGAGTATGAGTTTTATACGAGGCTTTTTTTAATTTTTGATATAATCAAGGGTATACAGTCGATGAAGGAGATCTTAAAATTTCCTCCATCGCTTTGAACACATTTATTTGGGTTGTGATAGTGAGGTCACCTGCATATAGGAAATTTTTGACGCTTCTTCCCAGGTGTTAATTACTTGTGTAAATGTTAAACAACAGAAGCACCAAGACCGTTGTGTTGGCGTTTCCATGCGCCCTTTTTGCCATTTGCAATCTTTTAGTTTTGAGAAGCGTATTGACAAGGTCAGTAAGGGCCTTCTTCAACAACAGTCTGTTGTTTGCTGTGTCGTAGGTAAAACTAAGGACCACGAACATGATTGCAGTGATATTATCCTCGAATGCGTCTTCTGAGATTAAATTAATTACCTGGTTGGTATATGAACTCTTAAAATAAAATCCCACTTGGTGATTAATTAATTTGTTGATAACTAGATTTAGGACTTCGCTCAAACAGCTCGTAAAAATGGAGAAATAGTGAAACTGGTCTATAATCCTTCGGATTATTCGAGTTTTCCTAGATTTAGGAAGGGCAGGCCTTTGATCATTGACAAAGTATCAGTATAGCTATTGCGCAGTCGTTAAACAGTTGGAGGGTCCATGTTTCAGAAGAATTAGATATATTTTTAATCTTTTCAGCACGAATTAAGTTAACTGTTGCAGATTTTCATGACTGAAATGATTTACTATCGTGTTGTATGAAAGAACGGAGGCTTCCTCCCACCGCTTTGGCACACCAATTGCGACTTCCAAACTGCGCATCAAACAGGCGCGAGAACGTTTTGTGCCTTGTATTTATTTACAGGTGAGGGTTTCAGCAAAACGTCAGCCAACTGTTTCAGTGTTGTGAACTATTTAAAAAAAAATTAATCCACTTGAGAAATATTTGGCTTTTATTTTCTAATTCTTTTTGAGTGCTTTTAGCAGGTTACACAACTTCCTGCTATTTCTGCGGTGGTCAAGGTTTTCTGTTGAGTCCTTCAAACGTCTCTCCTCAAATGGCACCAATTAACCAATCGCAAACTTTGGCTCTTTCTTAAACGTGTTTTCCTCGAATTTGCTAAAATAACTCTTTCAGGTGCGATTTCATGCTACTGATGTAATTAATGAACTTGCTGCAAGCTTCCTAATGTTCTCCACAAATTTTGGGTTGCTATGATAGAGGTCGAATGTTTTACGAATTTCAGACCACTTGATTCCGATAGCCAATTCAGTCGGCTCCACTGAAGATAAATCACTTCATAAATGGTACTGTTAGCAGTATAATTGAAGCTTTTGATGATAACACTATTGGTGGATGATGTGATGGGATCAGCTATGCCATTATTACACATCTGCTAATTATTTTTTTTTTAGCAAGCATTTTTTTCGACTGCTGTTAATGGACGGAATATTATTAAGTTGTTAAAGTCTATCCAGAACTTGTAGAAATACTATTTAATATTTAGAATAATAATAATAAGCTGATGATTAGAATTTATTGCACTATCACCACTTATTGTCTACTGATGTGACCATGTTTTCTGGCAATCGGTACTCCATAAACTACAGGAAATTATTCAGGGATAATATTAAGACGGTCGCCTGGTTAGGTGGGGTTGGAATTGTTCTATCAAAGTTACTTAACTGCACGAACACACTCAACGTATATCAAACTCAAAACACTATTTATTGCACAGATTTTCAGCAATTACATCCCGACCACCAAACCATATTTATTTTTCTGTTGTACTTAACAGGTAACAAGGATTGCCCTGAATAATCGTTCCCGAAGATTGCTTGTTCTTCGCGAGTGTGAACTTCCTTTAAACTTCCACAAATGGAACAACACTGTATTTCTTCCTGCAGTAGTGGACGACATTCACAATTAACAGTCTTTAAATGTACATAATATTTACTCAGCACTTAACCGACGCGGTAGCTCGTCCTGAGACTTTCCTTAACACGAGGATGCTTCAGTGTTCGCTACAATCATGTTCTCCCGCACTCCCGTTTTCCGCAATTCGCGCCATTGCACAATGACGCACTGACACTACTCTCGATCGTTGTAGTCGATAGTCGACACTCGTTGATCGACTTTTACATCATCATTGGCAGGTGCGATAACTATCGTAATGTGACAAACTCTAATTATTAACCACTCGCGTCTGTGTCTTGTCATTGCCATCTTATGCTTCGGCTCTTGACCTCTCCAACTACGAAATTTGCTTTAGTGATCTCGAAACAGGAATATTTGTTTACAAAAAAATCTTCACCTGCAAGCTTGTCGATAAATGTCACTCAAAAATCCTTGAAGTCAGCAGATACAGTACCAACGCAATGTTAGATTTCATCAGAGTGATACTGCCATAATGTCCGCTGTTCTTTGCAGGACTAGCTCCATTCCGTGTTGTGTTGGGTTATTTAGGTTTCTTGTAGGCATAAGACAATAATATCATATTTTTGATATATTACCGTGAAAACACCGTGTTAATTCGTCTTGTTACGCGAGAGTTTATTTCAGGAATCAGCTTTCAACGCTGAGACTGGCTTCATTTTATGCCCGAATAATATCAGTATCAGATAGGATAATATCTTTCCTTTGTCGTTTGTAAAACCTTCATTGTTGGTGTACCTGGTTGTACTCTAGATAATGGCCGTTTTGATTGGTGGTGGTACTATCGACTAGCATTTTTCTGCTACCTCGTGCATGTTGCGACCACTCTCGTACCGTTGACATTATACGTGTGGGCAGTGTTTACACAGGTTAAGTACCTCGGTTTATTGAATGACTATGATCTGGACAAATAACTATTCGTGGTTTCACTGATCAGTTTCTGATTAGCCAATGCACACGATGTTCTAAAACTAACACACATTAATTACGCTGTGTTAGTAGTTGCCTTCGTGGAGGAGGCTAAATCGCAGCGCCTGCATCTAGACAGTCACGCGCTACTGAGCGACAGCTCCGACCAATGCATCCTTCACATTGCACTTCGAGCAGCAGAAAATCAAGCGTATTAGACCACTTTCGAATTGTTGCGTGCTTTTTCCATTGTAGAATTTATTTTGTACATTGGGGTTCCCAGTTGAAGAGTAAGAGATCTGTATTTAGTAATAGGTCTTTCCCGCTTCAAAGAAAATCTGCTGCGGTCAGTGCGATGGTACGCTAGCCTCAGTTTTCTTCTGTCCAGTTCCCTCACTCCTGCATCTGTAAGTACACATTTGAAGTACTAAGGACAAAGGCGCGCAGAGCTATAGCCATTAGTTAGGTATTATTTGTTCAAAAAACTGTTGCGAGCGTTGTAGCCAAAATAAAATTTACAGGTAGTGACGGGTAGGGTGAGAAGGTAAGGAAATTTACTGTGTTAATACGAGTTTAGTCGCCAATATTTGACAGACGTTAAAGTCGAAGATAGGCTTCTACAATGTTCGATTAAATAAGCAAAATGAAAGAATCTCAATATTTTCGCTTAGACATCTTGTTTCTTATGTGTGATGGAAACAGAACCTAATAGACAAGAAATTATTTTATCAGAAACTTCTGTTTTCACATTCTTGGACATTATTTATGTCCAACTACGTAGTTACAAAGTCTGGTCGTAACGTTCGTGCAAGAGAACTGGATAACAGCGGTAAGTATTTTTGTTTTTGTTTGTGTCATCAGTCTCTCGACTGGTTTGATGCAATCCTCCATCCCTTCCTATCTTGCGCTAAACACTTCATATCTACATATCCCTTACAATCCAAGTCCTCAATTATCTGTTTCATATATTCTAATCTCTGTCTTCCCCTACAGATCTGACCTTCGATTCTTCCCTTCACTAACAAATTAACCAATCTAGCATGTCTAGCATGTCTCTTCTTTCTGTAAGATTCTTCCACAAACTTCTTTCCTCACCCATCATTTCCAGAAACGTTCTACAAATAAGTAGTTACTCTTTCCTCGCTGTTTTATGGTGTTTTCATCGCAGCTTATAAGCACCAATTCCAACTCAGACTGATAAATATTGTTTTGACCTTTATAGATTTTTGGTTAAAATAGACTACCGACTACAATCACACTGTTTAACAGTTTGTCTAGAAGTCTGTCCATAACATTAATAGTTTATGGAATGTGTTAAATATACAGGAAAATAAGTAGAAATTTATGTGTCGACACAAATATTTATATAACCATAATATCATTACCGTGTTAGACAGGGGGATAGTGTAGCTTTGCTCTTCGCAGCATACTAGAGATATGTTGGAAATCTTGATCGACACAGCGATATTTGATACAGACATGCCTTATACTCAGACATCAAGGAAGGGAACTGTTTATACTAGCAGATAGTCTTTTAAATCGATATATCTATTGCATTTTTACGTACAGCTGGCATGAATTGTAGCAGCAAAGTGAGATAGTTTGCTAGCTGTGTGTGGGTGTGAGACAGCATCCTGTGGGCCGCCGACCTTGACGGCGTGCGGTATAAAGGGCAGCCGCAGCGCCGCCGCGTGCAGACATGGCGACAGCGGCAGCGGCGGCGGCGGGCCTCGTGATGCTCGGTGAGTGGCAGCATCTTAGTCCTTACTCCACTAGGCAGCAATCGGAAAATGAAACAACATCACTAAATTACTTTCAATCTTTATTAAAACACTTAGTTTCATCCGGAACGAAGATACTACAATTAAACAAATTGTTTGTCACAAAAGTCTGTTAAATTGGATCAATGAAGAGAAACTAAGGTCGCAAAGAATGGGCACTTGACTAAGTAGGAGGCTATTCAATCCGTGTTGAATCAATATTTGAGCACTGCACAGAAATAAAAAGGAAACATCCAACGTATAATTTTACGACAGGGACACACCTACTGCCAAAAAAGGACGACATAGAATTTTGAATTCCCTTTACGAATAATTTTATACCGGTCAATATAAACGACATATTATCAGTAGGAGAGATCTAATTATTCATGCGTTTGTGTGTTACATATGAATTAACACACTTACAGTTAGAAAGATTGGGCTGACAAGTGAATTTCCCTTCAATACTGACTGTAGGCGCTATTTACCTCAAGAAAACAATAGGTTATTTTTAAAAAAAATTATGGTTGAGAGTTTTTATTCATAGGCTATTCTTTTTGTTGCCAATAAAATCAGGGTTTTGTATATATGAATGCAAAATAATCATGTAAATATTTCGAATAAAGACAAACTAAACATTTATTAATTGGTTTTATTTTGTTTATATTAACGGATGGTAAATTTTAAAACAAATTTTGTCACGGTTGCTATTGATCTTAACTCAACAAAATCTCATTTGTTCCGTACATTCTGGTATTCTTTTACAAAATGTTAAATTTTTATTGTTTGACGCCACAGTCAATACGTTTTACCATAATGAAGCTTAAGCGAATGCTTTTCTTTCCTTATAGATAGTGAGAACATGTTGTAACATCACGTATTTCGAAATTATAATGATTTCAGCAACTTATCACCTCACTATACTTATTCCACCGTAAATACTGAATTTTCGTAAGCAGTTATCACATGAGTTTATCATTCGATGCCACCAACTGAAACACCTAAAAGAGTTTGCACTTTCCATATTTCAAACCAGATGAGATTCACAATAGTAGAAATCTAAAAGTCTTCGGTTTCTGGGCTTCCATGTCCAAAGTTACAAGTCACCACGTGTGTGGCAAGCGATCAATGAAGTGAAAATGTTTCGTTTTATAAATTTAGCTTCTATCATAATTAAGATATGAATACGAAGCAGAACACTGCTAACTGCGACGTTTCTAACTACAGGATCAACGTGCGACCAGTAATAACATAAGAGAGGTTAGGCACAGTAGCTCTGCCATGTCTGAATGCTGTACACAACACCAAGACGGACGCTGAGGGACACTAGAAAAGGACAGAAAGCACGAATAGACGTAACGGATACATGCTTGCTCTAATTAAACTTCGTGTCGAGATAGTTTTTTGTTCTTTACAGCAGGACAGGGATTTGATATCGCGTCCTCCGGAATGCCACACCATCAAGCCCGGTTTCACAGTTAGGCTCACTGAAGCAGATATATGAGTAGGCGCTAATGTAGGAAAGAAGGTTTGTGAATGATGTAAATTCTATGCTAGGATGCTTGTAGTAATTCTATTTCCGATATAGTATTTACGTGGCAGGGACATGGTATTGTCGCGGTAGAGGGCTAGGCAATGACGAGAAACACCGAGGAGGTTGATCGGTAAGTATGGATGAGCGGGATAAGGCCCAGCGTCGGTTGGCCGCAATTCTGGCAACCTGACTCACTCAACATAATTTCTGGATAAAAGATATACAACGTTGCCAGAAGTTTAAGAACAGCTTAGAATTTTCATAAAATGCTTCTCTATCATTAGTTTATTAGATAAATGATTTTTCACTGTGATTAGCCATAGCTTAGATAAATTAACCGTTACTCCCATATTCTGCAATGAAAAAAAATCCTACATTTTAAATTTTGTATGTGACAAGAAATGAATCACTAACTGCGATAAGATTCTCAACTGTTTGTAGATGAAGTAAGTTGACAAAGATGAAATGTTTGATGGAATTATTCTTTGTGAGCGACGGAGGAATTAATGAGAACTGAATAATTAAAGAAAATACGGGAAATTTTGTAATATTTTATCTGGCATAACTTCTAAATGAAGCTAGACGAAATGCACGGTTAAACCACTTAGATCATATTGCTAGGAAAAAATTGATGCGCTCCTATTCGTTACGCGCATCTTTCCGCACTGTCTGCTTTCTTCCAGCTATCATTATGGTCTTCAGCACGACCAATTACTTGAAACGGTAAGCTATTGTTACACAGGGAACCGTTCACTCATTACGACAAATAGCAACTTCTTTGTATATGACTAAAACGTGTGTGGAGCACACAATTAATCGGGATCGTAACACTGTAACTGTGATACGTGCTCTTCGCGTTGGTCGTCCACGAAAAACCTCATCACGTAAGAGCTACAGACTCGACAAGTGAAGTCAGTTACAAAGTGATACGAAAGCCCCGCACTATTCTGAAGTCACTCCTTAGTGACCTGGTCAAGCAACGTTGAAGAATTGCTCCTTAAGGATTTTAATACATGTTCAGTAGGAAGCCGTAGCCGTGACGCTTTCCTGCCTGTGTGTGTTTCAGCTGTTCTGAGTGCGTCGTACGCACAGCAGTGCTTCGAGTGTCCCGGCACTGTGTGGGCGCCTGTGTGCGGCAGAGACGGCGTCGCCACCTCCGCCTTCTCCAGCTACTGCAACATGATCCGCTTCAACTGCATCAACAAGACAAGTACGTGCAATCTTCATCTACGGGGTACCAATGTTATTTAACGTATTGTTTAAGATTTAGAATTTAAACTGTAATATTATATTAAAACTGAACAAAAACACGTATTTTCGGGCTGACATATATATGTTTGCTGGGCCGTTTACACCCATTAGGTTTGAATGATATATTTGTCCCTAGCCTCCTTCAAAGTGTGTGATGGAACAGTCAGCAACGATGTACGATGTAAATGGTACTATCAGGAGTTGCGTTCTAAAGAGTCTGAAATTTTACCTTTGCGAAGCTGCAAAGTGGTTTCGTGGGATGTTGGTAACAGTAAAATGCTACGGAGCTAATAGTGCCCATTTTACCTTCCATTGTCTATATTAGGTGTTCCACGTTGTCTTTTCAGCAAACAGTGTTGCTTGATTTATGGTATGCTGGAGGAAGGTTAACAAACGTTCGGTAGGTTGGTAGATTTTGTTGCGTAGGAGAATATCTGTAATTTTGCGAGAATTTAATGGCCATATTTCTGTCTCCGTAGCTCTTGTGGCGTGATTATAGAACGTAGTCCATTGAATCGGTGTTGGTATTAGTAATTCAATTATTATTTCAGAAAAGTATTTTTGCCTCATGCGTACCCGGTGAAAACATTTATATGGAACTTATATTTATTTTTTCAAAGTGATTTTAGCCCAATTTTTGTGAAATTCCTCGTTTTGCAAGAAGGAATAGCATTCAATATCTTTTTTTACGTTTTTTGCTACTGTATGCACGGATCTGTTATAAATACTAGCCAAATGCATTGCCGACGGAAGCTTTACAACAACCAATTAGTTACTAAGTATTCCGTAGTAGAAAACCATATTTCCTAAACTTGAATATTCTGTTTGTGTATAAAATTTGATGTGAAGGGTACGATTAAGAAATACTGATGTAATGTGGAATATTCTCTGGTTTCCTTTCTTTATCCATATGAAATATCTATCGTATTGTGTTATTTTTAGACCATCTTTCCTTACAAACTAATTTAACTTTGAATAAAAACTTATCGGGTTTGAAGCCGCATCAAAATTGAATCATCTTGCTACGTTTCGGAAGCAAAATCGAATCGTCTGGTGACGTTTCGGAAACTTCTGAGAACTTTTTATTCAGCATTGCCGCAACGTAAATGTTCATAGTTATCTAATCTAACTATCTTTGACATATCCTGTTTATTCGTCATTACGGTTAGAACAAGGCGCCTAGGACAAAAGAAGTTGGTCTTATAACTAAACATTTCATTGGAAACGCTAGACATTGTACAAGAGCTATTGTATAGGCCTACATTGTACGAGGGACTTGAAAATATGAAGAAGCGTTGAAATTCCGAGATAAGAATGTTTTTCTGTTACTATTCGTTGTGTATACTATTTTACAAGCATAAGTTCAAAGTGTATGAGATAGTAACCACATTAAGAGCCGCGTGGGGTGCTCTGCTTCTCTCACTTTTTCTTTCTGCCTGCAGGTTTCGTGCGGACGCTTGATTTTTACTGCCCCGCACTCAGGCGGTGCTACTTCAACGAGATACCCGCCGGCCGTCGACGCTGACTCATCCACTGATCTGACTCTGTACCGCAAATAATAAAACACTTCACGCCCACAAACTGGATGGTTTATCACAGTTTCCTTCCGCATAAATAATTGTCCTATCTGTGTATACGGATCGTCCTTGCTTCCAAAAGATTCGTTCTTAAATTTAGCATAATAAACCTTCCAGAGATCGCCGGAGTAGGTAATCTGAAGATATACTAAAACACATTCAGTAGAGGCTTCCAACAAACTCAGGTAGGTTGAACCTGTACAACATCCTGTATTCCTGATTATCATGGTATAATGGCTGACAAGAAAGAGCTGAATTATAATATCAGTAACGGTGTGGCAGGCATTGCTCCTAACTGCCTAGTTTTAGGGTTGGAACCAAATGTCATGTCACCAGAAGCGACTGAAAATGTTTTAAATGCAAGTAGTTCTCCAAAACATATGCAACAACATTCACCTCCATTTTTAGGATTCTCACCTTTGAATAAAAACAATTTACAGTCTTTATGTGACCCACTAAGCAGTAAACTTGAGCTGAAATCCCTTATATTAGGATTGTACTCGAAAATTGAATCACAATCTATTGATATGAAATCACAATTCAGGAATTTAAATCACAATTTAAATTAATACTTCAAACACAATTCATTGATCTTAAGTCTGATCTAAAAAATCGATTTGATCAACAGTCATTTGAAATTAAATCACTAAAGGATCAAATTGAAGCACAATCAAATAAACTGGAACGCCAATCTATAGCGATTGAGAAACGGTCGGTAGTTTTCCATTCGGCGATAGGAAAAACACACGAGAACGAAGTCGTGGCATGTGAGTCAAGATGTTCTACTGCCAGTCAGGTTTTACATAACACAATCACTGATAAAATAGAAGAAACTTCATTATCTCTACAAAGTCAATTAAAAGCATCAAATGTTCAAATTCAAAAACAGGTCACAGATAGATTCAAGATGATGGATGTACAATTACATACACTTCGTGGAGAAATAGCAGAGAAAAACAATACAACAGAGACTAGAATATCGATAGTTGAAGAAACCAACAACGATAAACATAATAACATAGGGGACATTCGGGATACATGTAATAGATTCGTTGCCGACTTAGTTCACTTGCAACACAGTTGTAACACTGTACACCAACAATTGGGAGAAATACACCAAAACGTGTTTACTGATAGTAAAAAAATCAATGATAGATTTGAGGAAATACAGGAAACAGAAGATAAACTAATGCAGCACTTGCAGTCAATAGGTAGTACACATTTACCCATAGGACTAACCAAGCATTTTGATGGAGAAAACTTTACGGGTCAGGGTGGCATACACCCAATCTGTTCTATAAAGGGTTTTTAAAAATACAGGACGTTTAACCTGTTCAATGATATGTCAATAAAAAAAATTGGAAAAACAGGGGGAAAAATAGTTTGTGGCGTGGAGGAACGACTAAGAGTCGCTTCCTCGCCCCACGCAATTTTTGGTGGGGGAAAAAATAATGAAAAAGTATGATGGGGACAAAGTTAGGGAACAAAACCTATACTCTGGTTAATCAGAATAAATTGTTTTGTATGAAAGACACCAAACATATGTCTTCAAAAGGTTGACATTTCGCATGTGTATTTGTATATAGAAAAAATTAATAACAATTAAATGTACATGTTATGCATGTTTTTAAAAGGAAATATGATATTATAATGCAACATTATTTGTAAAATATACCCCAACACCAGAAATTATGAATGAACCTAATTTTGAAGTATATTTTAGTAATGTTATCAAACCTAATTTCAGAGTTTAACGCTGCATTTTTGAAGTCACAAGTCTTCCAAAATGTTACGATAAACTGGAGGGGGTTGTTACGATCACATATTTTATAGATTATTCCACGGCATGCAAGCACACTTATATATATATATTCCTTGATTTTTGTTATTTTGTGCGGTTGTTGTTTTAGATGAGGTTGGTTGCTGAGAGCGACATAATTGAGCCTACAGGTTGAGTCGTTATCTTAAGTTCGCAAATTCGATATACGAATCGGGAAGTATCAGGAAGAAGTATGATAAATAATTAATTGATTGAATAAAAGTTATTACAAGAACAATTAATGGTTTGTGCATCTCTTCATAGTTACATGCTTTCCATAAAATAAACTAAAGAAGAAAGGCGACCGTGCTCGAAGAGAATAAAGTTATTTTCCACAAGAAATAACGAAGTTACGTAAATCAGAGGCACCAGACTGATACGATATATGAACAAATCTAATACAAGGTGTTGCACGCATTGACTTCTGACGCTCCTGGTCCATTACCTGTATCAGCGACCTCTGCATATTCGAAACGCAACTTAGCCCAGCCTCTCAACATTGTTGACTGAGAATTTCTATCACTTAGGATACTACAGTCAGTACCTACAATTAAATTTCCTACGATTTAAACTGGATACACCAAGCCTCCATGGTAATAGATCTTTTTAAAAATGAGTCTTCCTTCACTGCCATAGAAATAAATCAATTCACTATGTAGAATTCAAAGCATGGAAAACAATGTTTATTATATACCTACTTCAGTGTCCACCAGATTTGCAACCACCCCTAACAGAAATAGTAAGAAGTAATATAAATAATATAGCCCGAAATTTCTTGAACGCTTACCTGCCTTCTGACTGTGTACACACAACTAATGACAGGGTAAACTTGCATTTTGTATCGGTTTCTGTGTATTTTTGTACTATGCCGCTTATAGCTTCATAGTGAACGAGTAATGTTTCTTATCGACTATGATGACATGCTGGATCACCGGATGACAAATGAAGTAACTTCGAACATTTCACAACGACTACAGAACAAGCGATCACATTACAATCTCAAGGTATGTAGGTATGTATCGAACAATAAAGGAATTGAGTAGCATCGCCCACATATTAGAAACAACTTCAAAAGCAATCTTACACAAAAAATCTAGTGTAAAGCAACTTATGTACCGTTGATGATATGCTCGGAGAAAGACAGACAACAAGGCTAGGGGAATACTTGAAACAACTACACAAAGAATTAATAATAGCAAATACGGTGGCTAAAGATAAGTTTACAAAGGATAGTTATTGGTGTAGGGTGACCACGGATAGATACATTTAGAAATTTTTATAGCTATGTTACAAACTAAGAGGAAGGGAAGATGTTGAGACGATTATAGCTAAGGATGGAGAAGAGGTTACTGAGGATTTGAAGAAGGCAGACATTTTAAGTATCTGGTTTAGTGAGAGCTCGTAAATCTGAGTACGATCTTATCCACACAATTAGATATGAGCACACTAAGAAATCTGAAATTCATCCCGAGGATGTCATGAAGGAAATAAGAAAGATAGGAAAAGCATAAAGGGGCTGGTATAGGTAATATTACTACGAATGTCTTAAAGATAGTGGGACGTGACGTTGTACTTTATCTTGAAACGTTCTTGCTGGTTACCAGAGAGTTAGAAAAATTGTGATAGTATGTAGAATAGTGGTAAATGGGAGTGGATTAAAAATGGCGTAGAAGAATTATTAAAAGATAGAAAATAAAAGGTCATGGTAGGAAATGCTGTATCAAAAAAGTGGGAGAGAAAATGGGAGACTTACAGGGTAGTGTAATGGACCCGCTGCTATTCCATACTCTGGTAAACGATTGTTTTGATGATTTACTATCAGAAGTTAGGTTGTCTGTAAGCAGTTTCAGGGTGATCTGAACAGGATATCTAGCTGTGTATGTCAACATGGGATGAAGATAAATGCCAAGAAGAATCAGCTTATTACAGTACACAGATAAAAAACTGAAGGTTGATTATGATTATAAGGTGGGAAAAGAATTGCTTGTTGCAGACTTGAAATGTAAATATCTTGGCATAAAATTAGATTACAAACTTGACTGGGCATGACACATTGGAAACGTAGTAGGAAAAGGTTGGAGAGAATAATGAGGATATGCATCAGAGAGATTTTTTTTAAATTGACTATTGAGACCGCACAGCCAGCTCAATGTGATTCTCATGATTCTTTCAATGTATTATTTACTCCAGTATATAGTTGCTATGAAGTGTTATCACAAGGACACATTACAACACGAACACGACATTGACACACAACAGCGGCGACCTTCGGCACGTGGAGGTAGCGCTCTATCTTCTATGCTACCGAGGAAGTAACGGATTTGTGTTACAAAACTTTCGTCAGACCATTGGTTAAATATGCTGGTGTAGTATGGAGCACACTTTTTGGGTATCAAATACATGATTTGGAGGGGGTGCAGAGAAGGGCTGCTAAATTTGTCTGTGGAAATTACCGCAGAACAGAATTAGTAACTGATATGATAAAGGAGCTGAAATGGGATTCATTGGAAGACAGGAGGAGGGTGAAGATAGTCATTGGAGTTTACAAGGCGTATATTCGAGATACGTCTTGGAAAGAAATTGGTGTAAGAATTAGGAGAGGTGCTTGGAAGGGAAAATATGACCATGACCATAAGCTGAAGCTAGTTTACAGCACAAAGATGTGGGAAGACTTTCTTTTGTAGGTAATGGCATGGATTGGAATAAGTTAGCCAAGAGAAATGATTAATAAATTAACAAAAACACTGAAATAATTTCAAGTTTATATTTTTTAAGGGTTAAAGTAGGCGGGAAAGGGGAAGAATGGATGTGTAGGGAAATTTGTACCGAAGTTTGCGTTCGATCGCAATCAAATTAAATTATTATAATTAAATTCATTTGGTGCATGGTGTATATGTATTTTATGCTCATCAAACCATTTCCTACGTATCTCACACATTTACATAGATCACTTCAGCATAATAAAGAAATTCAGGTAACTATGACAGATACTAAAACTAAACAATCAGCATCCTGTATATTAGTGATAAACAGTACCGAACCAGGCATCAATCATTCTGTTGATTACTAGTTTTTCCCATAAGAGAGGTCTCCTGCGATGAAAAAATTTAACTTAAGGTGGGAATGGAGACTTTCCCGGTGTATTGTTGCAACATAAGCTTCACGTCGAGGCGGTAACTGCAGGTCTACAACCACCGAAAGGCATACGACACCAGAAGAAGACAACAGAGTCAGTCGTCGAAACGTTACGTTTCCGCGACATCATCTGGCTGGGCACACATGAAGATATTTAAAGAAATATTCAACATCGCTGTAATTTTAATAAAAAAAAATACATTATTTCAGTTGCATAATAGGTTCTCGTTACTTAAGTTCCGAGATGGTTGTGGAGAGTTCATAAACGCTACCAACGGGTGTGTATATGACGTATCCTGAATAATGATATTGGAAACGGACAATTTATTCTCCTTGTTTACTTTATTATTAATTATGATTCAAAACATAAAAACAAGTCAGCTCCCGTAATTCCATATTTTTTCCCCAGCTCTATGCTTTCCCACTACAGACAGAAAGTGCATTGTTTAGAAGAAAATGAATTAGATAATCGTAAATTTAGCCAGTCGGTAAATGGTTGCAATACCACAGTGCAAATTGATGAAAATAATACAGTAAAGAATTTTTAATATTTGACATGAAAATGAACCTGGTGGAAGGGGACATTCTCCACCGGCCCAAAAATGGTACTGACCTGTTGAAATTTGGTTTAACTACTTCGATATAATGTCCTCTTCACATTTTGCACTCTCCTTTTTCGGGAAAGTTGCCACGAATTAAATTAAAAATGTCAAAATATGAGATTCTCTGCAACCGCGAAATGTTAGCACCACTGCAAAAATGAGATACGTATAAAAATTATCGGTACAGGGATCACATCAACCTAAAGAGGTTCGTTTTGTGATAGTGGTCGTGATAAGATTGAAAATCGGCCTGGACTAAGAGTAAAAACTTACTGAAAACTCGTTCTGGGCATCCATCTCAGGAAATGGCGCACCTGTTTACAACGGAAGCATGCGATTGTCTCTGTCTGCTTGTATCGATATAAAGTTGGCGAGCGATGATGTACTGCATCTCGGGCAAATATTTTCTATTTGTTGATTTCGTGCGACGTTTTACAACGGAATGAAGCTAAAACAACAATAAAATATTACAACAAAGAATTTAACTAACATTAAAAGATTGTGATTGCTTTTCCAGCGCCGCGGCGGCGGTATCTAATAGCTGCGTGTCACTATCATATTAACTGTACGCTGAAGATACCTCGACGAGAGGCGAAACGAGTCCGTAAAATAAATAATATCCGACAACAGTTAGTTGTATTGGAGTATTTATTAAATAATGATTATTATTAAATACATATTAAAAACAATAAAAATCAATACATAATGATTTACAATCAATACGAAATGCTCAGAAATGAAAATTAAAGATCTTTAAACAAAATTACCCACATAAATCATTTTAAACTGTCATAGCTTGGAATACAAACGTTTAGTCAATTTTTCTTGTATATTTCTGTCCCTAAACATATTAAACAGTATTTAAATTAATTTCTTTTCATAAAACGAAGTTCATTTACACCGATTTACATTAAATTGTAAGACAAACATATAAGATTTTATTCACTCAATCCCTAGCATGCTACAAATGCTTCATAAAATACAATTCCATTTAAAGTCTTGGTTTGAGGGCTGTCACACTATGCTGAGCCAAAACAAAAAAAACCATAGTTACGTGGTTCCAAATATTTTGAGTCCACTCTGGTATAATGTTGAGCAACAGTCAATTTGCTGTGTAAAAAGATCTGAACTTAGACTTTTATACATAAAGAGAAAGAAGGAAGTAATGTGTATTCGCCATGAAAGTAGAAGGAGGATGTATAACGAAAAATAATTTTTAATAAGATGTATGTTTGACTCAAAAGCCCCTCTAATGACCTTGAACATAAATCATGACAGCGGAAAGTGGGTGTGTATGAAAGTTGGCACCGGAGTATGTGCCCCATCGCAACTAAAATTAAAATAAATTAAAAGTAATTGACATACAGCTCTATTGCAGCTTTCAGAATATTAATACCGTATGAGCTTTTATGCGGATAATGAGTGCTATCAGTGTTTAATGAGAAGTTTTTTTATTTAAACCAGGTGCTAATATCTTCAAAGATTTAATTAGCTGCTCATTGAGGAGTCTTGTGTAATAATTTATTCTTCTTACCGACAGTACGAAGGAAAATTTACATTTTATGACAGTAAAAATCGAAGATAATTAGCTAGATTAAGAGTCAATTGAAGACAGAAGGCCGTTAAAGAGAATGCTTATAGTGTATAATACTTGGATGGATATTAGCAGAAGAATTAGAACAAGTGGAAGGGAAATGACGACCATGATCAGAAATTGACTTTTGATTTCAGGCATAAGGGAATGGGTAAAAGAGTCAAGAAATGGTATATATTATCTGGGGATGTGATAAACAGCTGATATCAAACATCGAAAGAGTGTAAATAAAAATTCGTGATATGCCAAAGTATTTGTGTAGCCGAGCAGATTGTCAGATTCTTGGTGGTTTAATTAATGTGATAATTAAGTAGTCCACAATGTGTTTCAGTTTAGACGTGTTTTTATTCTCAAACACGATGTCAACGATAAAGGTTACATGCATTCATACAATCCAGAGATTGCATACAAGGCTAATGCAGTCCTTGGCAAGTCGCAAAGTGAATCTGTATAAACTACTACTGTCCTTCTGCTGATTTCGTTATATAGGACTCTATCGAAATTTCTAGAACTCTTCAAAAGCTTCTGCCAGATATTTCTCGAACATTAACAATTATTTAAACAATTGAAACAAATTAAAAACAATCAGAATTAAAACTTAATCATATACAATCAATACAAAATGGTCAGAAATTGAAATTAAAGATACTTAAACATAAAATTATTCACAGAAATCATTTTAAACTGTAGCAAATTGTTCTTAGACATCGTAACTTGCATTAATACTTGGAATTATGAACATTTAAGCAATTCCTCTTGCACAATTTTGTTCTTAAACATATTAAATGGCCTCTAAATAATTTCTTTTCATAAATCAAAGTTTATTTACATTGAGTTACAGGAATTTGCCAAACAAACATACAAGATCATTTTCAACCAAGCTCTTGCTTATTATAAGTGCTTCATAAAATACAATTCTATTTAATTTTAGGATTGAGGGCTGTTACAAGATGCTATATCGAAATTAGTCTCATTATTATTATTAAAGGATCATTGATGTGTACGGAAATAACAATGGAGTCAAGACGGGCGTTTGAGAAACTCCATACTTCAATGTTCCAAATTCTGAATGTTTGAGAAAATGTGATGGAGTATTTACTATCGTGTACCCACTATATGTAGCAGTTATTAATATTAATTTAACTGTGATGGAGAACATGCTCCGGTGGCAATTCCCTGTCCCTTTTTATTTTATTTTTTAATTATCTTACATAATTTGAGTGTTAAATTCCTCCACCATCTACATTTGAGATTTACAAATTTTAATTTTAAATTCATTCAGCGTTTTTGGTAAAGTATTCATCACTTAAATTGGTAATTTGTCCCAATCTCTGTCACCTTTACCAGCAAAAGGAAATTTTCCCCACTCCTTTATACACGAAATCGAGTACCATTTTGTGGTCATGGTCATTTTTCTCCTTCCCTTCCATGCACTATTTCTAATTCTTCGACCAATGTCCGTCTCCAACATATGCCTTTTACATTCCCGGCACTTTCTCTTCACCCTCCTCCTGTCTTCCAATGACTCCCAGTCCTGCTCCTTCATAATATCAGTTACTGGCTGGGTCCTGCGATAATTTGCACAAACAATTCTAGCTGCGCTTTTTTGCACGCCCTCCAACTCCTGTATTTGGTACCCAAAATTTAGATCCCAAACTACACTACCATATTCAACTAATGGTCTGACCAAAGTTTTGTAACCTAATTCCCTAACTTCTCTGGTACATCCTCTCATCACCCTCTCCAGTAAATGTAAGATTTTTAACTTTTTCCTACCACCTCCCCAATGTGCTCTGCCCAGTTGAGCTTATTATAAAACGTTATGCTAAGATATTTACTCTTCAAACCTTCAACAAGAAATTCTGAACCCACCATATAATCATAAACAATCTTTAGTTTTTTTTTTATCTGTGTACCTAATAAGCTGGCTCTCCTTGGGATTTATCTCCATTCGATGCTGACCCTACTATATCGAACATTCCTCAGCACGTCTTAGTCACGTAGCAAAAAATTTCCATTCAATTTCTTATTAAAATGACTGTGTGTAAAGGATTTTATGAAGTCAAACAGAGATAAATTACAATGTTTATCCATCGTGTTTATACATTACGTTGTACATAAATGTCTTATATTATTTGGAAATGCAGTTAATAGTGAGATAGCTACGTACTTAGATACTGTGGCTTTATCTGCTTTTTCGTCAAAAGACTTAGAAGCCGCGTAAGTATCCCTGGCAACAACAATAAAACTAATATGTGATTCATCACTTAAGAAACTTAATACATTATTACTTTTCGTTACTTTGGTAGTCTCTCGATTCAATGGTTCGGGAGTTTTTACTTAAACAAACCGCCGTAATAGTATTGACCTCGATCTCAAATATCATAGTTGTCCACTGGACTAGCCGCTCATAGAACGGCAAGATGCGGCTTCACTTCAGCATTGCATAACGGGCTCGCGTCAAATTCGTCTATGACCGCAGGGATGGGCGACCCAGCCCGATACGATTGCGAATCAACTGCCACGAAGCAAATGAAAGAATCCAAGCATGCCTTCATGTATTTTTTTTTCTTACGACTCTTCCACATCGAGGTCATTAGAGGCAAAAAAGGACTGGGGGCAAAGAACGGGAAGGAATTCGGCCATGGTCTTTTGAAGGAACCAGCCCCACAACTGACTGGAGTGATTTCGGAAAAGCATTAATGAAATCCCAAATGCAAAGCGCTACCGCTCACCCACAATGTTCGGTTTGTACTTGTGATGAGGCTTGTATGGATGTTTGTTGTAGAATTAGAAGTAGCACATGGAAGAGAAAAGTTGACCATGATCACAATTGGCACTTGATTTCAAGCATAAGGGAGAGGGAAAATTATCTTTTCTAGGTAAGGGAGACGAATATTGGAATAAGTTACCAAGAGAAGTGCAGAAGAAATTAAAATTCGTAAAGGACAAAGATAGGCAGGTGGGGAAATTACACTCAAAGAATTGAAAATTATAAAAAGGGGAATATTGAAATAAAAAGGTGTGTAGGGATTCTAAATGAAATTAAATTCACTGCAGGTAAGCATTAGAATAACCTCACCGAGTATATAAATAAGAGGTATGTATTGTCTTAGGGTTACTAATGTTCTCAATTATTTGTGAAGATATTTTACAAACATAATATCCCAGTCGTAAAAATAGTTTCCTTTTAAATTGATTTAATTGTTTATTCCATTATTAAGTACAAGTAATCTGACATCCACGTGTAAACTGCAGAATTTCAATATGTTCCTGAGCTTCTAGAGATTTTGTACGGCGGACAACAGAGGCAGGAGATGCATGATTACAGCTCTTACGTTCCCAACACAAACTCAGCGGATTGGGGGGGGTGTTTCAACATCAAACCTGTCTAACTATATGGCCTTCATTGAGATTAAACTGAGTGTGCATAGAACAATATTCCGTATGTATAAGAAGAAAAAATTTAGATTCATTGGATCCTGAGCCTCGATCGTAATATTCGTAGTTGGCCCTGATGCACGCTTTGAAGCATAATTTGATGAATTGTGGGCTGTGAAAAGCAGAAATTTCGAAGAAACGTGAAAATAAAGTGAATAATTACAAACAAAAGTCTGTGGCGTTTTTGCTGTATTTATGTAACATTTCTGATTCATGGCTGCCAGGTTTGATTAGTGGCTAAGGAACTACCTTACACCTCCATTCGGAATCACACAGAATTCTTTCTTTACACATTAATTATTATAATGAAAACTGTGTACCAAATAAGTATTCCTACAGAAAAATATTATTTTTTATTGTTTCGTTAATTTTATACGATTAATAATTATTTATTCATATCCGTTGAATGTATATATAAAGTTACTAAGACTATTTCTCTATGCAATGGAACAATGAGGTATCTCTAGGTCACTTTCTCTAATCGAATAATTGATGGCCAACGAGGAACTTGATTTATAGAAATAATATAGGACCCAGGAGAGAATGCGCCTCTTTTACTATGTATTGTTAAAGAACCATCCTTAATAAAATGTGTCTCCTTATTTGTCATTACATTGTAGCCTTTTTATTATGCATCAGATATTATGTGCAGTGACATTGATTACTGAATTGTTCAAATTATTCGTAATTTACCTTCGTTTTGCCGGTGTGATCTGAAATTAAGACAAGTCACGTCATCATTCGATTACGAAAATAGTTTAATACGATCGTGATATTACGTTGACGCACAAGAGTTAGAAGAAACGTTGTTGCCGTTGTCTTTCAACAGAAAATCCTGCGAGCTACACTCAGTTCCAATGTTTTTTTGTAGTACCAGATAGAGAATTTCTAAAGTCAAAACAGTTAGACAACACAAACGACGTCATCAGCTGACTGGAATTGGTACCAGAAAAAAATCATTTTAAAGTTTGGAAAAATAAGTAGAAGTATGAGAGAGCCAGATTGGGTGAATACCGACAGAAACTGATACTTATTACTTGCAATCATGGTAATGACAGATTCGTGATCATTTTCTTTACAGATTCGTGAGCATTATCCTCATCATTAGAGATAATTCGCCTCTTCTTATATGCTCCATACTTGCCTGAATGTGTATAAGTACGATGGAATAATATTCCCTTCGATAGCTTCAACCCGCTGTTAAGAAATTTATAAGAAATACGCCTCGGTAACTCACTATCATTTTACCTGTAGAAGGAACAGCCAATTCCTTATTTGAAGAGCGCGTGGTTACACCGCAGTGAATCTTGCATTGATCCTAGTGCAAAGTTATGTATGCCTTCTTATTGATGTTAGATCTGAGGCAAACGCTGACGGGCCTCGCATTCGGAAGGATGCGAGTCCGGGCATCCAGATGTGGGGTTTTCCGTGGTTTCCCCAAATCATGCCAGGCGAATGGCGGGATGATCCCTTCATAGGGCCATGGTTGAATTCCTTCCCGTTCCTTGCCTCCAGTCCTTTTGCGCCTCTAATGACCTCGACGTCAATGAGACTTAAAGCCAAAATACACTCTGATAAGCCACCGTACACACGAACATTTGCTGATTTTTTTTTGCGTTCTACAAAACCGGACGACAAAAAAAAAAAAAAAAAAAAAAAAAAAAAATCGAATGAATGAAGAATGCTTTCAAAGTTTATTAGAGATAATGAGGCCCAACATCCATAAAAAGGACACTGTAATGCGCGAAACTATCCCTGCAAGTTAAAGATTTTCTATAACATTGAGATACGGAGCGTCTGAAATGGATTTGGAAGACATTAATGTTATGTGTACTATCACCCCTCAGACGCTAGAAAACATCATTATAGATAGGTGCGAAGCAACAACACTAGCATTGAGATGAAATATTCAAGTTTGTATGATTTTTTTTATTATTATTCTAGACAATAAGCGTAAAGTAAAAAATAAGCATAATCAGAGTACAAAGTATACAAGCAGTTTAGAAATTTTAATAGATAAATAGGATTAAAATGTGTTTATTTGTCAAGAAAAGCTATTATTGTTTAATTAACATAAAATGAAGAAAAAATAGAAAGAATTCTTGCACAGTTTCCACACTGGAAACTTCTACAATTGTACGTGAGCCAGATGGTTGACTGTTAAACGTTCTTCGATATTGACAGAAGATATAATTTTCTATCAATATCCGTCAATACTGGTAGGTCGCTTCAATAGGCTCCTATACCATCAATATTCTGCGACAATATTGAAGCTAATATTGATCATGTAGGGAGAAACCCTGGCCGCCTCACTAAAACACTGTTAACACTATAGAATTCTCGAGTACGGCCGTACATAAACTACGCACATATGTTCCTGCATGAAGCCTCTCGCACGGGTCTAGTCCACCCGCATCGAGTGGAGCACTACAAGCTGACAGGTGGACGAGGATCGAGGCACTGCACACACAAGTAGTACAACCACTGGCGGAGTAAGTGCGTAAAGTAAAAATAAGCATAACCAGAGTACAAAGTATACAAGCAGTTTAGAAATTTTAATAGATAAAAAGGATTAAATGCGTTATTTGTCAAGAAAAGCTATTATTGTTTAATTAACATAAAATGACTGGACAGACCATTCTTTCGACAGCTTTACGAAATAAACCACACATCATACAATTTCAGAGTAAATTCGACACGTGACGCATAGTACAAGGAACTCACCACAACAAGGAAACTAGTGAAACCTAAACATCTTCACCAAGCCCCACACACTACACACAGACCCTGCTAACAACTACAAACACAACACAGAGGCAGCAAAACTAAATTCAACCGCGAGACGACACAACACATTACAATATAGAAAAATCGACACAATGCAATACAGAATAACTGAATGGACACAGGGTAATACAGAATAATCACACACTACTTGCGCCTCGCTTTTGCCCTCTTCGTCCTTGGGCTGGTTGCGTGATCGGCAGTGGAGCCTCATTACCAAAAACATTAAAACCGAGGCTGAAGACGGGAAACAGTACAGTAGCCAGTTAGTCGGCTGACAAATGACCGATGATGACGATAATGTTATTATCAAGGCATGAATTAATTTTTTCTCCACTTCACTAAAAGTAACAAAATAATGGTTTCTGCTCTCCAAAAAAGGAATAAGGAATTTAAAGCATTTTTATAAAGTTTGTTCGACAAATTAGTTTAGTTAAAATACATTATTTTGTAAATTGTGTTATTCAAAATGCCCATCTGGTTAATGTAAATCTTCTTTATTACTAGTTATTACTGTGGAGGAGTTTTAATGGAACCATCCGGAAACCACCAGACATTATTCCAAGAAACCATGGGAAACTGAAGTCTAGAAGACTGGACGGGGTATGGAACACGTGTCGTCTTGAGAGCCAACAATATTTCTTACTTGATCTGTGGACATGGTTAAAATTTTTTGCTGGAAAACATTTCTTCTTCTTTCTTGTTTGTCACCGTAAAGCAGGATCCGTATTTTTGCAGTATGCGACGTTTTTTGCTGGAGGACAATAACCTTGAGTTACAATCTGCCGACAGAAACTGGTGTTCGGACTACACTCCCTTCTATCGCACAAGTGCGCCCTAAAGGACCTAACAGATCAGCATTGGTGGATGACTTCAGTTCTTTGTACGTTATCTCTGTATAAATAAAGGTCCAATATGGAGCAACGAATATGATGCTAAGGTTGCTTTTTAAGGAAATCAGACCTAAAAAATGTAAGACAGTTTCAAATAATAGTCACATATATATTATTTTGGAAACCTTATATATAGTACAAAGTACAAATGGTATAGGAAAAGTTAAAACAGTCTGTACGCAGCGCAGACCGATACACACAAACATTTTATCCAGTTACTACCCATAAGATAACAGAGTACAATATTGATAATGACAACAAGTATGTTATTATTAAAAATTGTCAAGTAATACTTTGTTTATATAATTATTCATTATCTAAATTTCTGATAAACACTGTGATTCATGACTAACTTTTCTGAACGAATAGAGGAGCTTAAAACTTAACAAAAATATTATTCTATTGTAAGAATATATAGGTTGCAGCTGAAATAATCCATTCTCTGCTTGGTAAAAACAGGACGACTATTTGCTCCATTGTATTCACAATAACTCAGATCAGAATAAAGGCTGTGTACACATGAGGTCAAGTCTGTAATGTGAGCCTGATTGGCGGAGCACGACTCTGGCCTCTGTTTGACCTCTGGTGTGAACCAATCTCCTTGAAGTTGGCGGACAAGTGTTTCTGTCTTAGAGTCACCTACGATGAGTAACGTTGTTTGCGCGATACTAAAGGTCGCTAAAACTGTTCATGATAGTTATCATTTACAACGGCACGACTAGGAAAGCAATTGTCATAGAAACAAAAGGGAAATAACTGATCAGGTTTTCAGGAGTAAAGTCAACTTTTGTTGAAGGTTTAGAAACAGAAACGTTTTGTTGCCTTTTCCCACTAAAATTTTTTTTTCTATATTTAAAGATAAAGTAAGTTTTTGAAAAATATGCTGAGGATTTAAAACTAATTAAAACTTTTCTTCCACTCCTACTTTATTTTTCTGTATCGGATGCTGAAAATGGAGAGGAGGCAATGAATAAGTCTGAGAAAGTGCGACCGGACTGGGTACAATTATTCGGGCTCGGTGGTGCCTGATTATTGAAGAGTCCGAATTTGCTTCTAATTTTCTGTGTCCAGAAGATGCTGATGCGTACTTGCATAATAGTTAACAGTGACATAGATCATTACATATAACACTTTCGTGCTATTAATAAATGTCCATATTAGTGTTGAACCACTGTAATCAAGTAGTTAGTTGTCGTTTACGTAATGACTAAAAATAAGTTTCATTTGATCGAAGCTTAAAATTAATGTAATTCATATGTAATAAAATGATAATTTAAAATTGAATCTTAAAACTAACAACAACAAAAAATAGACAATGTTGATAATACACAAGAACGAAGTTTCTCTAGGCGTTGAGAATTTAAAAAGATGGCGACAGTGGTTTTGGTCGCCGAGATATTGTGTGATAACACTTCCTTAACTCGGCTAGTCATAAATTGTTGATAATGTGGGAGAAGACTTTGTGTTATCGCCAGATTGTGCGCCGCTGTTCCTGGACCTATAGAGACACTAGGACATCACACAGCAGATTTCTACTCTGAGATGGAAAGCAACGCGTTTTCAAGCTGAAATTTTGGACTCTAAGAGTGTTTTAGCGTGCGGCTGGTCTTGTGCGCCGCCGGTTTTCATCGTAAGCAGTTTGTGCAGGAACAACACGACGCAGTGACGGCAGCCGATGGCCCTAATCCCTGCCTGTGTGGCGCATTCTTCCAGCGTGCTTGGCGCTCCACGGTGTAGCTAGTTACACGTCTTGGGATGCATTGCCCTTGTCCGCAGCTTTAGTGCTATTATGCCGTGTCGGCCTTGGTATTCCTGTTCAAAACCTTGGTCTTTTCCGACAAGCTACTGATTTGCCTGCGAACTTCCTCGTTTTAAAGTAAAAAAACGAAGAAGGCTTTTTCGAATCGACGTTTTACTTTTAGCACGACCTACAGTTACGTAAGCGGAAACGTTCTCACATAAGGTCATATTAAATTATTTTGTTCCTCTGTCGACTTACGTGATACAACGATTGAAGAATATCTTACGTATTTTGATCCCCAGCGAGTCATTGGGAATTTGCTACGAACATTTACACAGCTAGCAGCGGAAACACTGGGTTTCTTTTCGGCTACTGGACGAACGAAGAAAGAGTTTAACTCCAAATGGCTCGAGTTAACAGTGACTATGGTTAAGTTCCTGCTTGACCAAAGGTTTAAAACACGAGAGCATGCCTTGAGCCATCGTGTTCTTAATAACCCTAACTAGACCTTTGAACCCTACAATATTCTAGAACCTCCGTATAGCCTACAAAAACACAGCAAGTAACATAAAAGTTGAAGTTTGCTTATCAATATTTTAATGCCTTACGATCACATAATAATTTTTTGGCCAAATTTCGAATTTGATTAATTGCAAAGTATTTGATTAAAAGTCCCTGTACATTTTATTAGAGTAGTTTGGTGAGAAAACATTAAACTCTACGCACAAATTCTGCTTTCTTTATAGATTTATACTACTGTTAATGTCTTTCAAAACATATTAACGCTGTTAAAATAACTGAATAAAAAGACAAAAAAATCGGAACTGGGACTCTATACAAAGCGACCCGCTTACACCAGCAACGTTTCCTAAAGATAACTCTTACTTTGATTCCTCAGACTTCCACAGCCATCTTTGTTCATGATTAATTGAGTTTCGGGTTTTGCCGCGTTGTTTATTTCATTACCTAAGCTTTCGGCTGGTATCCTCCAGCCTTCGTCAGAGATACTGTTTCTGTTGACATAGCAACGAGCGCCAAGCATCGCAGAGTAAGAGGCCGCTATCTTCGTTGATGTTGTTGGTGTTTTTTTTTAAATTTCTGCTGCCTCTTTCAACCGTCGGGGCCACAACTGGTCTTCTCTCCACAGTAGTCCGCCATGCTATTAATACCGGGCATGAAGTAAAATTTCAAGAAACGAGGCTACTGTGGAGAGAAGACCAGTGGTGGCCCCGACGGGTGAAAGAGGCAGCAGAAATTTTAAAAAACACCAACAACATCAACGAAGATAGCGGCCTCTTACTCTGCGATGCTTGGCGCTCGTTGCTATGTCAACATAAACAGTATCTCTGACGAAGGCTGGAGGATACCAGCCGAAAGCTTAGGTAATGAAATAAACAACGCGGCAAAACCCGAAAGTCAATTAATCAACTCTTACTTTGTTTCCTTGAACGTCCGCCGTCTTAGATAGGAGGAGGTGCAGACCCAACGTTAAGGTAGATTATATAATTGAACCTTTGCCAGAATTTTTGGTTGAACAAGATCATTTTATAGCGTAGCGTAATCATTGATCGTATTTTGTCTCTGACAGGTACTTTTATTGTAGAATCTTTGTGACTTTCATCGTAAAATAAATTTCACAAATTTTTTTCGCTTATTAGAGTATCAATCTATAATGTAGAGGTTTAATTAATGTTTTCTGTGTATATATTTCAGAAAAACGAAGAAATAAATAACCAAAGTTGTGTAGTCAAAAAACAATATTGAGAGAACCCAAAGGGTGGAATTTTTAAATGAGTTGTAGCGTGGCCTTTGGTGTGAATCCCGTATCTCGTAAAGGCGTGTTCATCTGAGATGCAGTGTGATCATCTGTTTTCAGTAAGAAGGAATATCATTTCTTGCTCCTTTTCCCGGTCATGTGAAGTCGTATGATATACCGTTGGTTTTCAGTTAGACCTCAAGCTTTCGAACTATTAAAGTCCGAAACTGGCTCTGCAGTATTTAAGTGATGGCAGATAGAAGCAACCCGCTCACACGGCAACAAAACTAACGTATAGGATATCTCATACTATCTGACTAATATCTGAAAACTATTGATGTAAACTCATTTATACTGTTACTGCTATTGACTAGTGACATAGACTAGCTAGACAAAAGCAATGTAAGTATTTGAACGTTCAATTTAGACTAAATGTTAGGAACCGGTCTTTATTTATTTTATTTACCTCTATTAGTAAACCTTACTACCAAATGTCTCGTTGTATACTAGTGGCATTGCCAGAGAAAATTTTGACATAAACTTCCCTTAACTGAAACCCGATCAGATGATTTACTCACAACAGTGTAACTAAACACGAAATATCGTAAAATCCTGGAAATTAACAGTCGAACTATTTTCATGCGTCACAGACAGTAAATATACTTCGAAATTGACGACAAAATTTTACATCATTGATACGAAAAGGAATTTACATGTGCATAGAAACTAACCTTTGTATTAAACCATTTATTGGAAATGCTGAGTTCGAAGCAAACATTTTATCATATTTCCAATGATTATACCCTCGTTTAAACTTCGATACCAGCTGTCACAAAAGGTTTACTTTTATATCCTTCTGAATTGAATATTTTGTCCCATCTTTTTTACTCATATATCATCATATACAGGGTGTTACAAAAAGGTACGGCCAAACTTTCAAGAAACATTCCTCACACACAAACAAAGAAAATATGTTATGTGTACATTTGTCCGGAAACGCTTACTTTCCATGTTAGAGCTCATTTTATTACTTCTCTTCAAATCACATTAAACATGGAATGGAAACACACAGCAACAGAACGTACCAGCGTGACTTCAAACACTTTTTTACAGGAAATGTTCAAAATGTCCTCCGTTAGCGAGGATACATGCATCCACCCTCCGTCGCATGGAATCCCTGATGCGCTGATGCAGCCCTGGAGAATGGCGTATTGTATCACAGCCGTCCACAATATGAGCTCTAACATGGAAAGTAAGCGTTTCCGGACACATGTCCACATAACATATTTTCTTTGTTTGTGTGTGAGGAATGTTTCCTGAAAGTTTGGCCGCACCTTTTTGTAACACCCTGTATATCATATATATCATATATCATATATCATCATTGCAGTGTACGACAGTCTGACAGCTTCCTTATTTTGCGTCTATTTATAATCTGTTTTGAAGCTACATTTTGTTTTTCAATGTGGTGGCCATTTTTACTGAGGCGCCATCGTTTTTGTTGAGATGGGCGACTTGGCTCATAGTTCTACTTCCTGTTCGATTATTCTTTCGTTGTAATTTTATTGATGTGCTTGTGCTTATGGTTAATGTCGTGTGATAGTGGATTTCCGTTGTCCGCTGTAAAGAACCTCCGGCTTACATCCACACTCCACAATCCACAGAGAACTATAGGTGGCAGAAGGTGCTTTGCACTCAACCTATACTCTACTATGTGCATTCCAATCCCTAACGGCATTAAGTTCATGTTGGTACCAGCGTGGTACCTTGTTTCTTGATATTGTCTATCCTGTAGCTAAGAGCAAAGTTCGCTGGTGGCAGAAATATTTCACTGCATTCGTAAATGACAAAAGTTATTCGCATATTTCTGAGTAAATTTATGCGGAACTTACTTCATCAGTCTAACAGGAATCCAGCGAGTCCGGTGGGTGGCGCTAAAACACAACCCCAGCCATTCATTCACATTCAGGTTTACAATGGTTTTCCGAAATCATTCCTGATGAATGCCGTGTTGAGTGCTTAAAAAAACACCATGACCGAATTCCTTCCGGTACCTTGAGCCAGTCCTCTCCCGCCATTAATAGCAATGGCGTCAACGAGACATAAATAAATTTAAAAAAAATAGAAACAGAGGATCTCATCCGAATAATGTGAAGTGTTTGAGTGGTTTAATTCTTCTAAAACCTGTATACTGCCCTGATCGAAATTGTCAGAAATTTCTAACCCAGACACACAAAATTGAAGAAAAAAAAATTACCATCATAACAACGCAGAATGACAAGCGTGACAAATATCAGCATCTTTTGAGTCATAGTTCACTGCCATCGTTTCAGTTCGACTTTGAAAGAGTGAATGACGTGATTAGTTGAAGAACTAAATGAAGAAGTATAGATAAAACGAATGAATGTACAGCTAATGTTTACAACTTGATTCAGTTTAAATGTTGCTATGAGTTGAACATCTGAACCATTTCTTTGCGGGTAGAGGAGAATCGGGTAATATAGAATAGTCGGGTAATATGGAATACCGAGGTTTCTCCTTTGCCGAATGCTGCTGTATAGTGGAAGTACCATCAACTGCTGCTCAAAACTCCTATGATGCTTTGTTATGAAGGTCGATCATTTGGAAGCTGAACTGTGTTTTCTGGCCAACAAAGTTTGTTTTTCCACTTTCGTGAATTTTTGCAGATAAGTTTCCTAAAATATATAAAAAAATATTAGATTTATTTTGTTGATCGCTAGTCTTAGTATAATGTGTACATCATGCCTATTTAGCCCAAGATGGCGCTTCGGGTAATATGAGATACTTAGTATTCCACAAAACCAGACATAAAACTGTGGTATTCCATACAACCCGAAAAATAATTACTGAGTTAAAATACATTTTTAATCAAATATAAGTGTAGGCAATACTATTTTTGTTAATATCGAGTGAAAATAATAAAATACAAATTGAGAAAGTAAGTATTTATGAATTAATTCATTAATTATGTTTTGTTTTAAGAATAGCCGAAAAAGAAAGAAGCGAAAGCTATTGAGTCAGACAAAGATGTTGACTAAAAAGTATCATTAGATCCTTTTTTCTCAACTCCTGATTGTTTACGTTACTTGAAACCTTCTATTCCATATTACCCGCCAAACGACATTTTTTTAAAAACTAAATTTTACTAATTAAAAAAATCTGTTTTGACAGCTTTTTATTAGATATATATTATCACAAGAAGTTGAAAGTTGTATTGGTTTTAGTTTCAGATGTTAAATTATTTTCAGTATTGTTTTATGCAACAAAACATAAATGGTATTTATTACCCGATTCTCCTCTACGTCAAATTTTGGCTTTTTTTTGTGCCATCAATTGTTTGAGAAGTGTTTCCGCCTCGTCGTCTTCGTTTCTGGCTTTTCTGGCTTAATACAGGACTTGAGATAGACCACACACACCGTGCTCCACACCAGATGAGTTGTAAGCATCTGCACGCAGACTGAGCGAGGCACCTGATTAGAGTCCACTTAAGTCTCTTCGTTAGTAGCACCATTATTAAAACAGACGCAAATGGTTGTGAGAAAATTATTTCTGTATATCGAATGCTTTAAGAGCTAATGTTATAAATTAGAAATACTGTGATATAATTTTGTGCCAGTTTTCTCTTATTACTTAAAAAAGAACTTCAGTTGCGTTATGAATACAACAAGAACTTAGACCTTTCCTGCGGCAATACACACTGATTCATGTAACATGTTTCGATGGTGTACAGAGCGACTTTTCCATATATCGTATTGGTTGTGCTGTTATATACTCGCATATGAATTCGATTTCTGTTCAAAATGGTATTTTGTCAGCGATTAAAAACAAAATATACACAGAAAGACAATAAGAACAGAGAACCTAATCGAATAATGTGAAGTGTATGCTTCGTTGAATTCGTCTAAGCTTTTCCCTCAGTCATGTTCTACACTTTATGAGTTGTCATGAAAGTATTTTACTCAATCACACAGATGTATAAAATTTTCTATATTTCTATGGTATTTCGGAAGAGAAAGAATTTGTTTAACTTTTCTGCTCACACGTGGTTGGCGTACGAGGTGCTGAAAAATTCTACACAGTTTGTCTTTGGAATTTCTTATCGGTATTAGCGAAGTGGTGACACATTTCTTACCGGCTGCCCAATGCGCCTCTTTCGTTGCCGCCTATCCTGGAGCAGGGACCTACAGTTTAACGTGAAATCTGAACCGTGAAGCGTCCTGGCATTTTCTCATTAACAAAGCAAAGCTTTGCCAGAGGTGACGCTCAGTTTTATGGTCCTTAAAAACACCAGCTGAGATCGGGATTCCAATGGGAAGTGCTGAAGATGATGATGTTAAATCTTCATTTTTTTAATGGCCGTAGTGTGCAACAGGTGAAACTGAGTGAACCATACTGTAATATCTGCATCACTGTCTTTGGTTACATCTAGGGTATTGTTTATTCGGTACTGGGAATGGTTTTGCGACATAGCTGATGAAGAAAATCAGTTGATTATGCTCTGACGGACGCTGGTGACCTCCGGCAGCCCCCGAGTTGTCCTCCGACCTTGAGCGCCGCTCAGGTATAAAGCAGGCGGCGGCACACAGCCCGGCAAAGCGACCCACCATGGCGGCACGACTCCTGGGGCTCCTGCTGCTGCTCTGCTCCCGTAAGGACACAACAAGTAGAAACTAAATATTGTTCTTTAATACTTCTTTAGAGTAAACACAAGCTGCGATCTCACTAACGATAACATTATAACTTTCCTACCTGTTCGACCATTCCATTCTCTTGAAATAAGCAAAGCTTGGATATAAATAAGAGAATCTTGAAAGTATGAAATAAAAAGTTATGTAAGTTAAGCGGGATGATAGGAGTGAGATGATAATGTTGCGGCAATAATATCTCAAGAATAAAGTCTGTATGATTAGCTTGAAAAAAATATCGTCGTAATGCTTGTAAGGCGATGCTCTATTCCACTGTCCTTGTTTATATTTTAAAAACAGTCATCTGGTACATCTTTTTTCCGTTGCCATTACGAGCAGTCCACGATAAGCTGTAGGTCCAGTGGGAGGAAAGAGGTGGAATGCGCGGCATCCACGTTTCCAAGTCCATCAGAATTTACTCCCAATGTAAATTACAGCAATACTTTATTTTTGATGTTACATACAACACATAAATAAAGTAATAAAACTATGGGACAACTTTGTTAAAATATGAAGAAATAGTCAAACAGTGAAATCAGAATGCTAATAAGGGTTTGTGTAACTATAAAAGTATGGATAGGATTCAGAATATAAGAAAAGTGATCTCCATATTATTCACAGAAGCGAATAATTTTTGGTTGCCTGCAGTTTTCTTGACTACAATTGTGAAATTAAATGTATTGTAGGAAGATGTTTAGTGAAACGGTAATATTCAGTTGTGATATACCAGTCTTTCAATGACATTATTTAATGCTAATATAGCGAAAGATTAGTATAAAAAGGAAGAGTACACAGTTTTTCAGAGATTCATCAGTGTCGAAGTTAATTTCTGTTTCGAGTTTGTCTTAGGTTATTTGTTAAATCTTTTCGGCCTTTTTAACGTAAATATCTTTTATAAAAAAAGTCAATTTGTATTTACCAATGGGTGTAATTTTTAGAAACAGATATGAACGAAAAATTGTACATAACAGCTTCAGATGTCTAAATGGAAGTCATCATCCTCCAATGACGACTGATTTAAATGGTACTCGTTTCGATTTTTGTGCATTGGGAGTTTAATTCCAAATCTTCGAAAACGATTAGATTTTAATGTTTATATATTAAAATTTACTCTTATAAAACATGTGAATCTTATTTTATTTCTTACTGTAGTAAAGGCGGGTGAACATTCTGCCTGGCGTTCGGAGGACGCAAATTGAGTCCCAAGTCGAGCCATCCAGATTTCAGTTTTCCATGTTTTCCATATTCCACTCTAGGCGAACGCCGGAATGGTTGATTCAGAATGTCCATATTCCTTACCAGTACCCTGTGCAGATTCCAATGACCTCGAAGTCGATGAGTCATAAAGACCTATTTAATAAAAGAAATTTTCATTACCTGAGTTGTGTTTTACTGAAGAATTAATCCATTTGTAAAAAGTAGCTACAATTTATAAGTGATCACGTAGACACAAGAATAGAATCTATCTCCAGAAATTGTGATACTTTTGAACGGCAAGGATAGTAATAATAATACTCTTCTAAGTATTCCCTTTAGAACTTCTATCGTTAGGAGAATTTCAAATGCCCACTTTGGAAGCTGACTTCAAAAGGATGATATCCATAAATACTACATCATTTTAAATTGGGTCTGTAATGCTGGCGTTTAAAGTTTCCAAATAGTCTTAAATTTGAAGGAACTTTACTGAAAGAGTAAGAAAGTATCAGAAAGTGTGACTGAAGAGCGAAGAATGTACGGGTTACGTCATATCGATGTAAATGAAATCCTGTTCAGTGATGTCGGCCGAATGTAGGATGACTGGTTACATCTCTTCTCCGCAGTTCACTTCCCATTTTTCATGTATTTCCAGGACAAAAATCAACAGCCGGTACTTGAGGAACAGTAACGGTACAGTTCGTGTTTTATCACAGCGTCAATTGGCAATGAGGCCCAGAGAATTTCTTTTGTTAACTCTCATTCAAAGTAAAACTATTTTTTTTTTCAGAGGAAGTATTGACGTCTCTGCTAGAGGAATTATAATCTTGTAAGAGCATTGATAACAATTCAGTGTTACTTTTTCTTACATAATGAACCCACACTTTCTAAATGATGGTGTATACGAAAAGCAAGAAATTTGTGAAAAAAAGTATCAAAAGACTTATACTATGCCAAAATTCTTAAAATAATTTACTTTGCCATCATATACCTTTTATTTGAGGACTTGAAGAAATAGTCGTTTATTTCTTCGAAGAGTAAAGTTTTCTCGGATTTCTTACACTGCATTACATCAGGCTGCATTAAAGTTTTATTTTATCCGTCATTGATTTAAGCACTAAAAAAATCTGATGTTAACCTCAGAATTGCATAGTGTCGTATATCGTTTAATTTCTGTAAGTTCGCAAGGAAAACATGGAAATTGTGTGACACGTAAAGTAACTCACGCTGACGAGTCCCTCTTGGCGGAGTCTTCCTTGAGGGTAAATAGAAGCTTAAAAATCGTAAATTAAAAATTTACTTAATGTTTTGAAAGAAAAGCTGTTCTACATCTACATCCATACTCTGCAAATCACAAACATTGTGGGTGGCAGAGGGTGCTAAGCACCAATCCTAAACCCGCCCATTCCAATCGCGAATAGCGCGAGGAAAGAAGGAATACATAAAAGCATCAGTACGGCATCTTGTTTCTCTAATCTTATCCCTCCAGTCATTGCGACCTAAATAGGTTGGCGGAAGAAGTATTTCATTGCACTCGAATTTTTTTTTTTTTTTTTTGCATATTCTCCAGTAAATTCGAACGCAAGCTACGTCGTCTGTCTTCCAAACAATCCCAGCCCAATCTATGTATCAATTCTGTGACGCTTTCGTAAGGGCTGTAGTAACAAGTCACGAATTGAGCGGATCTCTTCTGCACCCTCTCCACTGAGTCAATCTGAACCTTGCGATATGGATCCCAAACTCCACAACAGTAATCCAGATGCGGACGCGCTAGTGTTTTATACGCTATCTCTTTTGTATGAACAAAGGAGATAGCGGAGTTAAGGAGTATCATTCCCGTACCGAGAGTCGGTTTCTTAAGCCTAAGCATTTCATTCGATATTTGTGGCACTACAAATTTATTTTTGCAAGGATTCATCAGATCACACTGGTTTTTAGTGATAACGGATTTTGCTCTTTGAATTATGTTAATATTGAATTTTCCTCCTATTTATATGTTTGGTTAACTTATGTGCACTTTCGCGTAACTTTGGCTATTTATTTCTTCAGCGCTCAACGTTGTAACTCTCAAAAACAGCCGATTAGTTTACGGCAAGTACTAAATTCTGACAGCAGCGTACAGGCAAAACAGTTAAACATCCAAGATCGGCTATGGTGATCTTAATATTAGCGTCAACATTACATATTTGACGGAGAGAACAATACAAAAACCGTTGACGAGATATTTACTCGGTTTGAGGTCAGTTGCGTTACTTCGCTAAATATATGGCATGCCTCATTATTGTAGTTTTTTCTTTACGTCTGCGTAATGTAAGATTTTAATGGGTATTTAAGTAAGAATCAAGTCGCAAGGACCAATGTGCTATGAGCACTTTGCCTTAGAGGACAAAACAAAGGGAGAGACTTTTGAATGGTCTGAAATAGGTACATCATCGATGGTGTTTTCATGAACAGTGTTACTTGGTAAAAGTAAACGACACCTCTGGCGAGCTGCAGTGAGACCCTGTGTTGCAGTGCTGTCGGAGTCGCACCAGCAGTCGTACTGCCTGCAGTGTCCCGGCACTGTGTGGGCGCCTGTGTGCGGCAGAGACGGCGTCGCCACCTCCGCCTTCTCCAGCTACTGCAACATGATCCGCTTCAACTGCCTCAACAAGACCAGTGGGTATCACCTCCAGTGCAGTAGTTTTAAATTTATCCATGGTAACTGATAAGTTTATTAGAGATTTCTGCAATGTAAGACAGACACTGATCAGAGATGCCACTAAACCCAAGGGAACTGAACCATAACTATCCTACCACTCCGACTCATTTAGAATTGCATCCGATTTGCTTATCACCTTTCCACATTCCGTAGCAACCAAACATACGTTGGTTTCTGCAATTCATTTACAATGTAGCTCCAACATTCGCGGAAAGGTCGTAATACTCCGTTGGCATTAATTGATTTCTAATTATTCGGTTTGACAATTTTTCATGTGCATTTTGAATAAATTCAGTAAGCCTAGAGGAATTATTACAAATGTCCAGTGTATTTTTATTATTATTATTAACTGCTTAACGTCTCTCAACAGCGAGGTCTTTACAGACGGGAAAGGATTGGGGGGGGGGGGGCAAGGAATGGGAAGGAATTCGGCCATGGTCTTTTTAAGGAATCCTCCCGGCATTTGCCTGGAGTGATTTGGGAAACCATGGAAAACCCAAATCTGGATGCCCGGACGGGGATTCGAACCACCGTCCTCCCGAATGCGAGTCCTGTGTAGATGGAGAGAACTGTTAGGTTACAAACAAAAGAGATCCTAAGTGTCAATTTTCCGCAAGAAACCGGTCTGTTCATTTATAACGTGATCTAAAACATAAAAATTACTTAAATCCTCTATTTTAAACTAGAGGGCAAAATGCGCAAAGTGTTAACATTCTTTGGTAGTACCTCCACAGTCCAGTTTTTTGTGGTTTCCCGGAATCAGTCCTGGCGAATGCCAGGTCGTTGAAAAAGATCAAGGCCGAATCCTTTCCCGTTCATTGCCTCCCTCCTCTCCTGGCTATGATCTATGAGCCCTAAACCCTGAAAGAAATAAAGTGACGATTTACAAAGAAACATGTTCGTACTTCTCTCTAAAGGCGCCGTTGAGCACTTTCAGATGAGAAAAATGTCGTCTGAGTGTTCTCTTGTTATGTTTCAGACTTCCGTACCACTTTGCGGAGCGAGTGCCCAGCTCTACGCAGGTCATTCAACGACATACCGCAGTGACATACGCAGTCTATCGTCAACTACTACGCCACAACTACTGCTCACCGTATTGCTTCATATAACATGTAAATTTTGTTCTCAAGCCCAATAAAACTTTAACACTATATGTTGTGTATAAATTACAGAACTCTTACAATCCAGCACACTAGAACACCAACGCTTCACACACGTCTGAAAGATATTCCCATTGATTTTCTGGAATTTTTGTGTTAGGTAAAAGAAGATGCCTTCTAGTATTCCTATTTCAATTTAATCACATTTTGTCAAGCATTTTATCTGATAAATTAAAACAAAACCAAAAATGTATTTTTTTTATATATACACTGAATTGTGAAAATCGTAGTTAGTTCTTGGAACTATTTCATTTAAATTTCATCTTTGTTGCTCCTTTATGGAAAACCAAAGAAACTCCATATTTCTAGGCAAGTGCACAGATCACTTCGAAAATACGCTGGCAGTTTTGGTGCATCTTTGGTTAGTTGAAAGTTGGTACACCATCACTTGTCCCACATAAACCTCGTTAAAATTTATCGTTGCTACTTTTTAAAAAACAATTTTTTCAATGGCTGTGCAACGCTCAATTTATAAATCGCATGCCTTTAAAATTAAAGATCCAGAGATAGGAACCTGGTGCAGTCAGGGATCTATATGGGCTTTGCTTTGTTCATCTGAGCCGTACAACGACGCTCCGTAATTTGGTTAAAACGTTAAAAGGTTGTAAGGAATTGGCAGCGTTACTCTGATGTACTGGCTTAGGATACGACGTCAGGAGGATAAAACCTACATTCGGGCCGTGGGCTAGGTCCCCCCCCGTGAAATAGCATGTCCTCGAATTGGTTGCATTTAAGTTTCATCACCTCAGTACCGTTTCTTATATATTCAATAAAATCCAAGTAATAAGTGTAAGTGGTTAAACAGCGGGTCGTGTAAGAAAGGAAACGGCCACTATACTTTCTCGGTGACTGCTTCACTACATTAGGAACATCTATCAAGTGTAGAGGCTGAATACCTTATATTTATAGAAATAGCATATTGAGATTTTTAAAAGAACCAAAATGGACACAGATATCCCCATTTCTAGAATAGCTAATGAAATTGTGTCATGTTTGGGTAAAACTGCAAATTGAGGTCTAAAATTTGACATCCGAAGCATAAAGACTGGTCCGGCCATCTCGACGTGGTGGAAGTCACAACATCATTAATTTGATCAATGGTACATTCAGTTCTAGAAGAGTTCTTGAAGTTATGCTATGTTTGTGCAAAACTAAACAGTGAGCTCTGAAATTCGACACCCCAAACGTAAAAATCGCCCTGTCCGCCTTGGCCTGATGGAAACCACAAATTTTATCTGAGCCTGTTAAATGTATACATATGTATTTCATTTCCACCCTATTTATTCATCGAATAATCCCAAAACAAGTTACTCCAATAGTTAATTTTTTTAATCAAAATACCGGAAGCCAAAAGGATGGTGTAGTTTCTTCCATTTTTTTTTTTTTTAATCGTACTTGATATGCCCGGAATGGCTATTGCATCAAAGACGCTGGCTTGTATCGGATGTCGAGTTTATGTAAGCCGCTCGTTAGCATCACCTGTCAGGCACTTGGACATATCCTTGTTTTTCAGAATTTGAATGAAGCACGTGGAGCGTGTAACACCAGCTGAATATAAATAGCCTCATCTCAAGAGAGTGCTGTGGTTCGGCACGTTTACGGTGTCTTAATTCTGCCTTCAACTGTCAACAGTTTAGAAAGCAAAAATGTTTGCGCTGCTGTGCTGCTATTAGTTACGTATCGCAGTACATCCAATCTTCGGTTCTGTAGCTACTCGAAGGTTAAAGGGGTTGTCACTTCTATAATTAGAATGATATTCCATCTTGGTGTACTGCACACAACCAACGTAAGAGAAACAGAAGTTTTCACTGTAATCATTCAAAAACAGGTTATGTAAATTACCTAGTTTCAAGATAGACAAAGATTCCTGTGTCGATTAACCATGCTCGATACATTTCTGCACCATCATCCAGTGTCTGCTTCTCGGTAACAACTCAGCAGTATATAAATCACTACTTAGTTTTATTAACATAAGTAGTTTTAATATCTAGATGAATATTTTTAACATTACAACCGTAAATTTATTTGTGCAATACGTAGAGCTATATATTTCTTACTATTTGTACAGTCAATTTTAACGTATTTGTTTGTTTATATGCTAAGGACGGCGCAACAAAATTTGATGTTTTAGATCAGTTATCCATGCTTGTGAAATTTTCTGTTTAACGGTGTATACTGTGGTTCTGTATGCAATGGCTGATGGGTGTAGCGCTAAAGACAAAATAAATAATAATACTAAAATATCACATTAGTTTACTCATAATAGGCTGCTCTTTTTACATCATTCAATATAATATCTTTGGTTTTTAATCACCTGGTTATTTTAGATGACCTTAAAAGAAATCAGTAGGCATTACTCGTATGAGTCCAGTATTTGTATGATATTAATGTCTAGACGTCAAAAATGCGCAATTAATTTTCCGAATATGGGGAAATACTATGGAAAGCAACATTTTACTCCCCTTTCTTTTCTTAACCTCGTTATTAAGATTATGTGAAAGAATTTCCACGTATAGGGAAACGAATGAGTTTTGTGTATAGGACTGCCTTTTAACATACATCTTCTTACTATCCTGATTATGGAATTATTTTTACATAGAAATCCATAACTGGTCTATCTACTATGGTGATGGGCTGGAGTAGAAAAAGTTTAAGTTGTTGAATTGATTAAAATATATGTATATCGTATCACCTTCTATCTGTCTCCATCCATGATCCCTGACGATCTACCTCACCAACTTTCACGGTGGTTTACGTTTCGTTCTTCTACAAAGTCGTTGCAGTACTAAAATTGCCTTTGGCTAGTATTTATTTTCCATTATTTTAACATGTCTATACCAGCTCAATTGTCTTCTTACCATCTTCTCAGTAAAATCCAAATCCAGTGGAATTTATGGCTCTGTAACCTTGACAGATTACAGTTCCACCTCAAAATCTATTTTTGAAAGGCCGGAAAGGTATCGAAAATTTAATAGCTGTATTTGGAACAAGTGGACTGAATAATTTGAACAAGAAAAGCAAATAGCTGATGAAAAAAATATTACCTACTACCTTACCCGGCAATGCTTCACTATTGCTGGACTTGAGTAGGCACATAGATTAAATGAAAAAATATTTACATATAAATTTTAAACTGCTGTTTCATTCATTTTCAGTTGGAAAGGGTAAGAGGGGATGCGCTTTGGAAAACATATGCAGGCAGTATTTTTCTGTTTGTTTCAAAGTATAAGTGTGCAAATTCCCATTGAAATCTGATGAAATATGTGGTTTTGTCTAAATTATGGGGAGGAGGGGTTATTTCTTAATTTTTTTTGACAGGAACCTTCTCTGTCATCCCGTCGACAACTCACCAAAGCTTCACCGTAATCGGACGAACGGTTTACGGGTTTGTTTAAATTATGGGGTGTTATGAGGAAGAGGGGGTAATTAAGGTGGTGGAAAGAGAGGAGAGGGATTGGGTTTTTGTGAAATTAATAAGTACAGTATTTCTCCTTCTTTTTTAAAGTATAAGTGTACAAATTCATATCTAAATCAGATAAAATATGTGGTTTGCCTAAATTATGGGGTGAAAACGTAATGGGGTTGGAAAGGGGGACAGGGGATGAATATTCGGAAACCATACGTAGGATGTATTTTTCTGTTTGTTTTAAAGTATAAGTGTACAAATTCCTATCTAAATCGGATAAAAAATGTGGTTTTGCCTAAATTATGGGGTGAAAAAATTATGGGGGTGGAGAGGGAGCGAGGGGATTAATATTCGGAAACCGTATGTAGGCAGTATTTTTCTGTTTGTTTTAAAGTATAAGTGTACAAATTCCTATCTAAATCGGATAAAAAATGTGGTTTTGCCTAAATTATGGGGTGTTATGGGGAATAGGGGGTGACTTTTTGGATTTTTTTTCACAGGAACCTTCGCAGACGCTCACTCGAAAACTCTCCAAAGTTTCATTGCAATCTGATAAATGGTGTAGGAATGCATAGAAGACGAACAAACCCACAAACCCACAAACATTGATTTTTATATATAAGATGTGTGTCTACTAAGGCGGGAAGAGCATAATGTATAATTGCTTCCTAATTAGTAGTCTACTGAAATATGGGAAAGTTAGTACTAAAGTAGCTGTAAAGTTATATGGGGCAAATAAATTAGTCCCAAAATTATAGTTGCAATTGTATAATTGCCACTAAAATAATTGGTGCAAGTTGTTTTTACGTAAATTCCTCTTCATTTTCGCCAAAGTCACAAACACGAACAAGCAGCAAAATTAACACAAAAGTTAAATCTGTCAAAATAACACAAGAGATGCAATAATAAATACACGGAAAAAGAGAGACGCAAACAGCCAACAACTAAACTCAGAAACGCAAAATTAGTGATTCTATTAGCAAAAATTCAGAAGACTGAAAAACGTTTCACTTCTTTCACAGAAGCATCCTCAGCTGTTTCCCATGTGTGTACGTGATATAATCTAATTATGATATTACATATTATAAGTTGAATTTCTGATGTGAATTATAATCAACTTAGATTTTCCACTTACACTGCCTTAGATTTACACTCCATTCTTGGCATCAGTGCTGTTGTATCACTGCACTGTATAGTTTGTAGAATGGCCGGTCTATTTTGTTTACCTTTAGATTGTGTAACGTGCTGTTATGTTTCTTTGTTTTGTTTATTAATTTTTCTTTCTGTTCTTCTGTTTGTTTCTACAGAACAGTGCGTTTTTTGAAAATTCGTATGTTTATGTTAATTTGATAAGGTTTTGTGTGTGTCCTTTATTTAACAGTGTTTTATCCATGTGGTGGTATTATTTTTCTACCTTATTTTCTTTTGAGTAGTGTGTGTACTGTCTGGTGTGTCAGATTTGTGTAATCGTTTATTATGGGTTTTCCTTCCGCTAATAATTTCTGTCTTAAGTTGCAGTTCTATGAAATGTTAGTGTTATAGTATGACGCATATTATCCAGATTATTTTATTATGTTAATTTATTCACGTCCTAGATTAGATTATTGAAACTGATCTCGGGCGATCCAAATTGTTAAACGGTTTTTATTAATATGCAATATTACTTATATTAAAGGAGCCAATGCAAATATGCAAGTGAAATAATAAAGTTGTAAGGCTGCATAGTGCGAGGGCTTGGATGCCGCGAGGTGATTACCGGATACTCACTCCACCAGAGCGACATAATGGGGTGGAAAGAGGACCCACGCTACGGTCGGTCAAGATCAGGGCAATGCCCCTTGCGTGGGTCACGGACCTCAAGAACAACGTTCGCAAATGGGAGTGTGCCGTGACACCACGTGATTTCAGCATACGCGTATCCCACCAATGAAATGTAACATTGGGGTTTACAAAAGTTAACAGAGGTGCTTCTTTCTGTGCCGCATGTTCCGTCGACTTCGAGAAGGAGGAGTCAACGTTTTCCTCGCGGGAGAAAAAAGCAGGAGTCGGACATTCTGGACTGGGACGTGCTGTGACACAGTCACACATCCTTGGCCGGTACGTGGCCTAAAACATTTGGTGAGACTCCTGGGTCGGGAAGTGATCCGAGACCCTTGGCTTGATCCCACTTGCGATCGTTAGCTGGAACGCTGCCCGAACGGACCCAACGGATCGTGGGGTCGATGCAGCGCAGTGATATGCTGCGTCGCACTCATCGCACCATAGTCTACTAGATGCGTAGTACGACAGGTCAAAATCCATCTGTTACAAGAGACAGTAAAGACCCGTAAACGAACTAGAGATTAAGATCTCAGATCCCACCATGCAGAATCGCTCTGAGATATGATTAATTGACTTTCGGGTAATGCCGCGTTGTTTATTTCATTACCATTAAAAAATAAATAAAATAAAACATTATCGAATTCATGACTAGCAAGGGGCTTTCGTGACACATATTGGTCAGCAAAATATGCCGACTATCTCAGAAGGATCCTCAGACTTCCACGGCCATCTTTGTTCATGATTAATTGACTTTCGGGTTATGCCGCGTTGTTTATTTCATTACCTAAGCTTTCGGCTGGTATCCTCCAGCCTTCGTCAGAGATACTGTTTATGTTGACATAGAAACGAGCGCCAAGCATCGCAGAGTACAAGGCCGCTATCTTCGTTGATGTTGTTGGTATTTTTTAAAAATTTCTGCTGCCTCTTTCACCCGTCGGGGCCACCACTGGTCTTCTCTCCACAGTAGCCTCGTTTCTTGAAATTTTACTTCATGCCCGGTATTAATAGCATGGCGGACTACGGCGGATTTGTCGCTGTTGTTATATTTGTAGTGGCGGATATGTTCTTTAAGTCTATCCGCCACAGTGCGACCTGTCTCGCCGATATAAACACTGCCACAGCTGCAGGGGATTTCGTAAATACCCATAATCTGGTGTGGGTGTAATTTGTCTTTTAGAGAGAAACGCGGTAAACACATAAATATGTTGATGATTTCCAACGGTAGTGGGAAATTCCATTACTATTGGATTCACGACTTTTCGCGGCTAGTTAGTTCTTCATTAAGTAATCATGAGGGTGCTATATTTATTTGTGACAGATATCTGCAACATTTCGGGCGTGAAGATCTTCTGGACCGCCACGAGATCGACTGCGCAAGAGTTGATCCAGTAAGAATACCCGGTGACGACGATAAGACCTTAAAGTTTAAAGATTTTGTGCACCTGCAGCGCGTTCCCGTTGTCGTTTACCCGGATTTTGAAATTTTATTGCAGCCTTATGATTCGTTCAGTCCACCACCCAACGCCTCTCACACTACTAGAGTCCAGAAACATGTCCCTTTCGCTGTCGCATAACAGGTCGTTTGTCCGGACGTACCTAGTATGTCACATTTCGACTCCTACTCGGGCGTAGACCCCGAGAAATGACTTGTTTTTGAATTCGTCAATCTTGCCAGGGAATTCGGTAAAATTTACAAGAGGTGTATCTCTCTTATAATGACAAATGAGCAGGAAGCAGAATTTCCTGATGCTACCGTATGCCACATCTGTGAGAAAGACATTGAACCGGAGACTGTGAAGGTCCGTGATCACTGTCATATAATAGGAAAATTTAAGTAAGCTGCACATAATGACTGCAATTTGCAGTTTAAAAATAAAAGGTGTATACCCGTTTTCTTTCACAATCTTTCTGGGTATGACGCTCAATTCATAGTTATGGCTTTATGAAGCCCCGACGGTGATGGGATGGATGTGCTTTCCATCAATACTGAACGATACATTTCCTTTTCTAAAAAGATTGAATACACTTCAATCATATTAAGGTTTTTGGACTCATGCCGTTTCATGCAGGCCCCATTAGACAAACTAGTTGGGAACCTTGAGGACGACAATATCCACATAACCCGTGATCATTTCACCGACCCCGAGAAGTTCCAATTAGTTAAGCGAAAAGTTGTCTTCCCTAACGAATATATGGATTCTTGGGATAAACTCGATGAGGCCACACTTCCTCTAAAATCAAAATTTTATAGTTTGCTGTCGGAGTCAGAAATTTCTGATGAAGATTACGAACACGCGACACAAGTGTGGCGGACTTTCCAGATCGAGACTTTGGGCGAATATGCAGGGCTGTATATGAGCACAGATGTGCGCATACTTGCAGATCTGTTTGAGAAATTGAGGATTGTATGTTTGGGGAAGTACAACCTGGACCCCGCCCACTACTTCACATCCCCAGACCATTCGTGGCAGGGCATGTTAAGGAGCACTCGTGTTGAAGTGGACCTTCGGACGGAAATCAACATGTTGCTCCTTTTCGAACGAGGAATTCGCGGAGGTATTTTCCAGTGCATACACAGTTATGCCAAGGCGAATAACCGGTACATGTCGGAGCGCAACCGCGAGGTGCCTGAAGATTTTATAATGTACTTCTACCTAAACAATCTGTACTGCTGGGCCATGTCGGAGTATCTACCGTCTAGTGGGTTTCAATGGCTATCGGCTAAAGAGATTGCTAACATAGATTTCATGAGCGATGCCGCCAACTCACCTCAGGGATTCATACTGGAGATAGACGTTACGATTCCCATGGATAAACACTACGTTCTAGCACACCTTCCACCATGTCCAGACCTTTGTTGACATGTAGGTTCTTCCCTGCTCAAGCTGATGAACACGCTGGAGAACACGGTACGGTATGTTCTTCATTACAGAGTTCTCCAGCAATGTGTAGGCTTGGGGTTGCACGTTACCAACAGTCACCGGATAATATCTTTCAATCTGTCACCGTGGCTGAAAGACTACATATCTCTCAATATGTGTTCTCGTCATTCAGCAAAATCAGATTTCGAGAGAGATTTTTATAAACTAATGAGCAACTGAATTTTGGCAAGACTATGGAGAACATTCGAAAACACCGCGACGTGAAATTATGTACTAAATGGGCGGTCCACCGCGGTGCCCGCAAACATATCGCTTCGCCACACTTTAAGTGAGCAACAATTTTCAACGAAAACTTTGTGGCCATGGAGATGGCGAAAGTTAGGATTGTATTTAATAAGCCAGTGTATTTTGGAATGTGCATTCTTGACCTTTCTAAACCGAGAATGTACCGATTTCATTATGAATTTGCTATTCCTCAGTTTAGAAGCCCTAAATTACTTTATAGGGGCATGGGCAGCTTCATTTACTTAGTGTGGAACTGTGATCCATATGAAGTGATGCGCCGCAACAGGGACGAGTTCAACACTTCTGGATATAGCACTGGCAACCTTTTCATTATGGGGCTCTATCCGGAAACGGTAAAGTAAATGGCTTGCACCGCATCTAAGAGTAGATGCCCTGTGCTTCATGCAGGACACCTGTCCTGTTCGATTTGTTTGTTTTGTAATTGCTGCAGAGACCATCAGCTTGAAGTACTGCATGGTCTAAAAACGATCTACCATTGATTGTCTTACAGTGGGCTAGTTCTTGATAAGTAAACACCGAGTGTGGTCGTGTAACGGTTAGCGTTCTGGCCTTGCATTCGGGAGGACGGTGGTTCGAATCCCCGTCCGGGCATCCAGATTTGGGTTTTCCATGGTATCCCAAATCACTCCAGGCAAATACGGGATGCTTCCTTCAAATGGCCATGACCGAATTCCTTCCCATTCCTTTCCCGTCTCTAAACACCTCGCTGTTAAGAGACGTTAAGCAGTTAAAAAAAAAGATAAGTAAACACTAAGATTTCAGCACCCTGGATCAACGACCAACTGCTTAAACTTCAATGTCCAAAAGGATTAGACCATATGATGCACCTTCGATTCCCAACATTGCAAAGAAGAAGCAATTGTGGTCGAAAGTGCGCCATAACTGAATCTCCTTACATCGAATGATTCAAGAAATATGTGGAGTGTGCAGTCTTGAACAAATGTCAGATGATTGTGAAAATATAATCAGGTGCCTCAGACAAAAAAAAAAAAAAAAAATAAAAATAAAAAAAATGCCAAGCTAAACCAAAAGTCCAAATAGGTGAGCTCAGCAAAGAGTTGGATTCTGAAGAATACCATACGGTCCCTCCTGCTGATAGCGATAATGACGATGACGAGTTAGCGATATTATTTTTTTTGAGGGATAAACGTGGTGAAGACAATGCAGCATGCATTTTCTGTGATGGACCGTTTTCAGATGATGTCAGAGGCGAAATGTGGATTCAGCTCTACAAGTGTGAAGGTTGGGCAGAGACAGAATGTGCTGTAATGATAAAAAAAAGGTATACATCTGTAACTTTTGCAAGTTAAAAAAGAAGTGTAAAATTTCAAGTTAATAAAGTGTTTGAAGAAAATATGTTTTTTAATTTATTACGAGATAAATTTCCCTTTTAATACAAGTAGCTAGTATTTGGACCACCCTTTGAAAATCATTAATTTTACTTTTTTTCTGATGCTTTGATTTTGGAAAATTAAAATTGGTTATTGTAGTTTTGCATCCTCACATCTCCTTCATGATTCTTTATAGAAGAAAGTGACATCAAAATTATCCCTACTGAGTGACCAGGTAAGTCAGTAGGACCAGAATGACAGTGGTACAGTAGCCTGTATTCTACATGTCTGCCGGTTGTTATTCCAGCAACAAAGGCAGGAACCTTAAGAAAAACGTCATGGACACAATGACACGATGACCAGAGTTGTATCTTTATCATTAAACGAGCAATTCTTGTACATACTTGAAATCTCAGAAACGACTCGTAACGATTTTGAAGAAATTTCGTATTTATATAATGTTTTGTTTTTAAGATCACCTAAATAGTTGTCTTCGCAGCAAAAACGAAATTTCACAAAATACGAACAATTTTTGCGCTTGGTATCTCGAAAACTTCCCTAACGCAATCTTAGACGATTCAGGTACCAGAAAGCCTACTAATGTTTGAGCGAACAGTTCTCGTATACTAGCTGACCCGTTGGAATACTAGCACTACATGTTAAATTGTAAAACGTCTAGAACGAAGATATTTAAAAAAATAGATATTTGCTTTGTCAGAAGTGATACTTTACTTTGTAAAATTCTTTGAAAATAATATTAGCAGTTATAATGTAATCGTCGTTTACTTTTTGACCGTATGTATCTGTAACACAAACATCAATATTACTGAATTGTAAAAAAGTGGTTACCATTAAATACTACGAGTTTAATTGTAAAACATTTAAAAAGTAGATATTTAAAAAATACATACTGGTTTTGTCATATGCAATTTTTCAAACTTCTTTACCTTACAAAACTTCTTTGAAGACAATTTTAACATAATAGCAGCATTTTTATCTCGGAAGCGGCTGTAGTAGAAATTTCAGGAAATGCCTACTGATGTTATTTCAGTTTTTCGTTGATTCGAGAAAAGAAATATGCACGTCAAAATGCCTAGGAAGATGTAAGAAAAACTTTTAACTACCTCCAAAAATAAGAAAAAATAATTATAATATATGTGACATCCTTGAAAAAATAGTAGCTAACACACATATCTTTGGATGAAATACGAAAATATCCTTGATCGGCCACGTTCAACCACTATATCTCCCACAGTTACCGAAATTCGGCCAACGTTGTGATCGATGGGTGACTCTGTGTTACTACCACACACAAACGCCAGTGATCTGCGATAGATAGTTATCGCAGAAAAGTGATACACCATGACACATGCGTGTTTGGCAGAAATATGAAATTGCCGCAGGTCGACCACTTTCAACCCCCATATCTCCCACATCCCTATAGCTACCGACATTTAACAACCATAGTGCACGACAGGAGACACGATTCTACTACAACAGACAAACACCAATGGTCTATGCCATGTAGTTGTGGCAGGAAAGAGAAGTATAAGAAGGCACAAATGTTTGGTCGAAATATGAAAACGCCCTTCATTGGCCAACTTTAATTATCATATCTCCCACATCGCCACAGCTATCGACATTCGGCCAACGTTGTGTATGACAGGAAACTCCATTCTACTTCCACACACAAAGAACAGTGATCTGTGATTGTTAGTGGTGGCTGAAAAGTGAAATATATGAAAACACACGTCTATTTTCATAAATATATAAGATAATAATGAGGATTACTTTATTCATTTACGAATATTCAAGTAATAATGTGAAAAACATTTAATCAAAATGATAGAATATACATTACATTATTATTATTAAGAGAGATTTTCCTCATTACAGAGGTTTTTCTCCAACACAACAATAAAGAATTCGGAACAAAGATCTTGACTTCATCTTCTCAAAATATTCCTCCAGATACTTCAATCGTGTATATCTTCCTCTTCTGCACCAAGTCTTCTCATTTCTATTTGTACACTTTGGACCCATTTAAACACGGGCCGTCCTCTTTTCCTCCTTCCATTAACATCCTATTCTAGTACCAGTTTTGGTATCCTAGTGTCTTCCATCCTTCTTACATGGCCATTCCATTCCAGTCTTTTTCGTTCTATAACATCATACATTTCTTCTTTCACTTCCATTAACCTTATTATTTCGGTATTCCTTACTTTTTCTTTTCTTGATATTCTTGCTGATCGTCTCCAGAAATCCATTTCTAATGCTTTCAGCTTCTTGATATGTTTTTGATTGATTGTCCAGCTTCTGATCCATATAAGACTATACTTTCAAATAATGATTTCATCTATTCATGACACTCTTGCTCCATAGAAGTGAATTTACTTTCCGGCCATTAGTAATTCTTTTATTAATTTCCATATTCGATTTTCCTTCTATTTCTAAAATTGAACCCAAATAACAAAAATTATTTACCTTTTTAATTTTTATTCCATCAATGTACAATTCATCCACATAATTAGTAAGATATTCTGCTTTTTGTAGTTGATCTAACAATCAATATCTCCTTTAATACTAGCCATGTTTCCCGATAGATTCGTATCAGGAGATTGAAGCATCACTGCGGTTAGTTTGAATACTAAGCAACGGATAGAATTAAATGTTTTCTTTCTTATTTATGAAGATGTGGTATTTCCTTGCATAAAATTATTTAGAATGAACTTTTTGCTAACTTGAATGATATTCAGGGTTAGTTCTTCAGCGATAGTCAATATTTTAGGTGTGTAATTCGAAGCTTCTAGTCGAAGTAAGTAGTCTTAAAAAAGTTTTCTGCTTCGGGAGATGATCAGAGCAGCCTACTATCCTAACATAAATCAGATGAATGGTAGTGTTGCTTCAGTTTAATTTTCCTATGTATCTCTCTTCAGAATTCAATATCGTACAGAGCGAAAGAAGTATTTTTCGTGTCTTGGACTTGTGGTATGACAGAGTCATCATCCAATGAATATTAATATAATCATAATTAATATTCAAATTTTATTATATTTGTTTATTGAAAATGTAATTTGTAGGTCTAATTGATGCCTAAGTAATTATGTATTAAGCCTGGGCGGCCAAATTTATTATTATATAATTTAATTCATTGCAAGATTGCTGTTAAGATAATATTAAATGTGGAAAATGTTGGAACTGTAGTTTTAAGCGTTCAAATAACCGGACAGTAGTGCCGAGCGCTGGAGACAGCCAGGCTCCGCGTACACAATGGACCAGGCAGTGGAGGACGGAGGATGCCGTTAGGTGGTGAGGGCGATGGCCCCGGCTCTCCGTTGAGGGGTGCAAGGTCAGGGAAAATGTGCGCAAAACGAGCTACGAAAGCTAGCTATGGCACGAAACACGTGATTGTGGCCTATGTCGATTCACCAATCGTACATGGCTACAGGGTCTACATTTGTTAATGAAAGGCTTCTTTTTCCATGTACTGGGAGAGGGAGGCTGGCTTTCCGTGGCGGGAGAAGAGGACGCCATGAAAGAGGATTTGCTGTTCAGACGAGCTGGCGTGTAGACGTGTCATCCGACACACTCTCCTAGCTGTTGGTCGACGGTTGGATCTAGACGCTTTCTGGCTCAGATGTTGCTGGAAACAGAGTGTCTCATCTGGTAGAGGCCACCAGCAGATGCACTAGCGTGGATGGGTCCGTGAATTAGCATCCAACTGTGACACAGCGTGTCACACTTCGTCAAGCAGATGCAGCAACGGTTAAGTACCAATGCAAAGGTCAATGGTTCCATAGGGTTTTAACGAGGCTTACAAACCCGTAAGCGGCCCCTGTGATCAGACTCTCCGCTCTCATCATAACAATATTTACTGAGCTAACCAACTTTCCACGTTCATTAACTTTAAATTTTTAAGCATCTTGCTCATTATAACTAATTCAAATGATGCTTTTCACTTTAAATTGTGCCCCTGGGAATTTTTTGTAAATGTTAACATTAATTTGATGGCCTGCGACGCCTCTTTATTGTATATTAACTTTGCAAAATCTTTGAAATATTTAAAATCTGTTTATGTTTGCATTTATCCGGCAAATTGTAAACGCCGGGTATTGCTTGTTTATTTTCTTTGAATATATTGTATTTAACATAACGTTAAATATGCCCGGCCCTGTATAAGCCAAAAGAAATAATAAAGTGAATATTTTTGTGTCCCTTAGATTCTTGCAGCATTCAAGGTTCTAGTTCACCAATTAACCAAATTAGAAAATTAATGTTCATATTCTCGATAAAATTTCAACGTGATAGTATCCCCTCCCCCCCTCTCCGGATAAACGGGTTACCACAGACTCACCAACGATTCTATTCCAACTTCAAAATAACGTCTGCAGGTTTTTCAGTTCGTTTCTGTCAACAATGTGTAGGTAACAGGAGTGAAACGATTAGTGTAGAGCTGGTGATCAATTGTTTTAAGGAGACAGACCATTACAGTAAGTAGATTGTCTACATTTATTGACGAGACTTGATATCTGTCATCTGTGGAGTCAGGTAAGGTTGCCCCTTAACCCGAATTGTTTTTGTTAATTGCATTCGGCTACTGAGGTCATACTGCCAGCCAAATGTGATCATCACGAATCATTCAGTGTATCATTTTCTCTAGTGAATTGTTGCTGCATGACACAACACTTAAACACCCATGCCCTCGGGCGGACTCGAATCGGCGAGCTTTTTTTAAATTACAAAACAGCACAAAAATTACATAAATCACATAATTGCTTTGTTGAATAATGCAACTCAAAACTAATTAAATATACTTTCGTATCTCAAGTAAGATTTATACACTCCAGTTATTTTCTTCCTTTGTTCGATACTTTTCTTGACTGCCAGATAGAGCGCACATCTGATGCACGTTGCAAGCAATATTTAGCGACAGAGACAGTCAAAATCACATGATGGCATTTCTGTCGTTACCATTTACTAGGTGTGGCGTAAAGGTTTTATTACATATCTCTGAACTTGCATCATTACAAGTTCTACATCACGAGCCGCTCATGTGACTGGTGAAATTTCCCCCTATTTAATTAAGGTAAGTTTTCAGTCATTATGATGTCTGACATCCTCGCATAGCATTTTTGGTGATTATTTGAAAGGTTTATGCAATAAACTTTATTGTTTCGTAATAGGTGACATTCATATAGACAATGTATTCTTCAATTATTTTTGTTCTTTTTGTATTATATATACAGTGGTGTTTCCTATTAACCATAGGGTGGTATTTCGTTTTTCACGGGAAATCTGACTTTAGGTTTAAGAATTTCATTCACATTGATTTCAAGTGGTGATGTCCTATCTAGGAGAGCAATTCTTCTTCTTGCCCAGATCCGTTGTTTCTGTCCGCACGTTGTGAGTGACCATATAGCCTCCCGGCTGGTATACAGGTGTTCACAGAATGCCTGACATTGGAGGGGCGATACCGTTAAGTAAGCTTTGGGTTGGAATGACTGGCGTTGGGGAGAGGGTAAGAGGAGCTGGACTCATTGAGATGTTTGCATGCTTTGACCAAGTGTAGAGTGTATTCAGCTATGCTCTTATTACTGAAATAAAAGAATGTTAACTGTCAATACTCTGTGGACATTTCACTGCCTTGAACCTGAAGTGGTGAATGCAAGAAGTAACAGGCTTAAATGAGACTGTAAGCTGCCATCTGAGTTATACAAGCTGAGGCTTTTTTGTGCTGAGGAACTACAGGAAAGATTTTGGTTCCTTCCAAATCATCGGCGAGACCTTGGAGGGGATGCAATCTTAGCGTTACCGCTGCATCTGGCGACCCTGGCCAAAAAATTTCATCCTTGAAGACGGGTGATCAACAATCTGGAATACAGTTTATATTGAGGTGAGCCTTAGCACGTGGCTGAGCGAATTAACTTTGGTGATGATTATCTGTATAATTTTTTCCTCTCGGCAGAGAATGGCTTGGTTTGCTGAAAGTGCACTTGACTAGGTAGCTTGTAGATTTTTACATCATGCCTGGCATTAATCATGTAGATTTTTCTTTTGTTTTATTTCATAAGGGCTGTCACTGTGTCTTTTCACAGTTTCAAGCATGGATTTTTTTTATGTATACGGGAGTTCTTATTCGTTTGTTGTTGACGGCTTCCAAGGGAGATGGGGCATAAATTTTGATAATGGTTTGATTTTGTATGCAATTTAATTGTTTTTGATAATGTTCTGGTTGCAATTCCAGAAGTTTTTCTTGTTTTTCCTCCCGCTTATTGTGTTAATAGTTGAAGTGGTTCTCTCTTCTTTCTAATGTCTTGTTTTGTTGCTGTACGAGAAATAATTAAAGCTTCTACTTCAAATGAAAATATTCAGATATGTTCGATAGTAGCGTTAGGTGCCCTCTTTTTTCTCTGATCTCTGTCTCCGAGTTCTGTCTGGAGGTTTAGTATTCTTTATGTCAGCATTTGAGGGTTATTGGATTGTGTAGAAATGGACATCGGAATTTTTACTGTGATTCAAGGGGAGTGTGGGGATAAGGAAGAGAGAGGAAGTAATCTTAGTGATTCCCAAGAAGCAACTATAAATTCTACAATTAATGGTATTTTGGCAATTCTTCAGAGGTTGAATAGGAGATATGATGAGTCCGAATGGAAGTACGATGAGTTTGAACGGAAGTATGGTGAGTCTGAACGGAATTATGACGAGAGCAGGAGGGAGAAACTAGACTGCGTGAATGAAATAAAAGAAGTTGTAAAGAGGACTGAGCACGCGTCAGAAAGATTGGTGGAAATGGTTGATAGGAGTGTAAAAGAAATGAGGGAAGAGCGAAAGAGCAAGGAGGGATGCCAGTATGAAAATATGGAAAAATTAATGGAATAAATGGATAAAAATCACAAAGAGAGGTTAATGTCTTGCATGCGGGAGTCTGAAGAATGGTTAGATAACATGTTACACGAGACCAAAAAATCTTTAATGAATTTTAAAAATGATAGTTTGACTGTGAACACAGATGAGCAACAAAATCAAAAACAAGATGGGTGGTTAGACACTGAAAAAATAATGGCAGTTAATACTGTTGGGAAAAAATTAAATGTGGATTTCAGATGGGAAGAGAGTGGTGAAGGGGACTTACTGCTAGATGTAAGAAAAAAGAAAGTGGCAGAGAGGGATTTATCAGTTAGAACAGTTGTGGAATTTGCAAGCGTTGAAATGCAGACACTGTGGATTGAAGAGAGAAGGATAGGGATAGATGTGATAAAAAATATACAAAGTGAAGTAATTGACAGATCTGGTAGTGCTAATCAGCTGTTGTGTAAGGGAATGACTTTCAGTATACTGACAGACTGGGAGGCAGTGATTGAGAGATAGATGAGTATCAGCAGCAACATACCGAACAGTTCTGATACTCGATTTTGGGGATTCGAACTAAAACCACTTTTAAGAGAAAAACAAGGAATAATTCTTGTGTGCCAGAGTATAGAGACAGGTGGTAAGATATTTCTGGGGAGACAAAAATTTGGTTTTGATGGATTGCGCAAGTGAAGCGGTAAGTTGAAAGTGAAATTTTGGGTGGAACATTGTATGCATCATATGACAATAGATATTATCCATCACGATAATTGCAAGCAAAGTGTTGCTTCCTGGAAATCATTGGGTATTAGGAGTGAAAAGCAGTCAAGTGAGCTGTTAAGTGGTGACAGGCTCATTCTGTCCGATGAACTGGGAAATGCAGAAGCCAATACCACAGTTGTTATTCGTTACACTTCGTGCAATGGTCACTTCCAGTGATAGGAAATTGATAATGTGCAAGTGAATAGTGGCTTAAAAGCTTGCGAAGCTGCAAGCATAGTTCATTTTCACAAGTCATGTATAACAAGTGATTTAAAAAATGTTGCTGCACTTAAACAACTGGCTGAACTTCATATGGAAGTAATTTAACAATTGTTCTTGTGGACATTGTTTACAGAAGCCTCTGATACATATAAGATTTTATATTTTTTGTTTATATTTTGTATGTGTGTATTATTATCGTTATTGTTGTGTAACCTTTGTTAGATTTTAGATCTTGCGTATATTTAATTTTATGGCTGGAGCTGCACTATTCATTCCTTTGGCAGCAGCTGTTATTGGTGTAACAATTTGGACAAAGGATACCATACTGCACCAGTTTTTGGAAATTCAACGTTTCAGGCGTATTATAAATTACACTGTTTGACAAGGGTTCTATTTCTGATATTAAAATGTGTGATTCTAAACCAATTTATCACGGGAAATTCAAATCTGGAAACGGAATTTCGCTGTCAGGGATACTTTTGGCGTAATTTGTATACATATGTATATATATCTTCATTTATTACACAAACAGGGACGTTATAGGCATATATGTATATGTTGCTAGTTTGCTTCTGAAGATATGATAAGTCCTTGGCTTTACACATCAGTGTTTCTCCAGTTATCTAGTACTAATTTAGTTCAGGTGTATTATTAAAGACATATTTTTACATTTTTAGAAAATGGCTCATCGTCGTAGTTGTCAATATAAGCCAGTCAACTTCTGTTATATTTGTGGGAAGTTCACCTTTCCAAGAAATAGGAAGAAAATTTCAGCAGTCATAAAGAAAGCATATAAGCATTACTTCGGAGTAGAGGTAGGAGACCAAGATAAGGAATGGGCACCACTTCTGTTGTGCTACATGTTACTGTAAACTAATTGAATGTTGGAAAAATAAAGAGAATGTGGTGTTGTTCGCTGTGCCCATGGTATGGAGAGAGCCAAAGTACCACGTTACTGATTTTTATTTCTGTCTGGCCGAAATTCAGGGTTTTATTAACAAAAAATCTAAGTGGCACATTGTTTATCCCGATCTACCTTCAGCGAGAAAGCCAGTAGAGCATTCTGACAGACTTCCAGTACCTTCAAAACCTACAGATGAAATTTATAGTGACAGTGATGTTAATTGTGTTGAGAAAATTAATTGTACTGCAGCAGATGATCCTCTGTATCAGTGCTCAAGTGACTCATCGCCACATTCACTAACTCAAGCAGATTTAAATGATTTTGTGCGTGATCTAGGACTAAGTAAACAAAAGTCCCAACTCTTGGTTCGAGGTTACAAGAGTATAATCTACTCCACCAAAGCACTAAAATCAGTGTATTTAGGCAGCGAGAAAATGCCTTTATTCCTTATTTTGCAACTGACAAAGCACGAAAATTTTGCAATTTATTTATTTATTTATCGTATGATTATTTACGAGGTACACAATAGGAAATGTACATATCACAAGCTTGGAAAATTTCATATCTCGAGATCTAATGTTTTAATCCAGTCAACTGCATTGATCGACGCATCATGGATTTTCGCCATTGTTCCCTTGTAGGCCCGAAGAGGACAGTCAGAAACGATGTGATTGATTGTCTGTAGGTGGCTCCACAGTCACAATTTGCAGAATCTACCCAGCCCCATTTGTATAATAAGTAGGCGCATCTGTCTTGTCCTGTTCGAATTCGATTGATGATTCTCCATTGCCGCCTGGGGAGATCGAAACCTTGTAACCTTACTGAGGGGTCCTCAACTAGATTTTTATTGACTACTGATGACTGCTCCCATTTAGTTGTCCACAGCTTATTGGTGTTGAAAGAGGACTCTGTGAGGTTGATTGCTGTGCGCCATGGTGGTTTTCTTGATTTCAAGTGTTGGTGTTTCGCTTGAATCATGTCTTGGTGTATGGGCAGCTGAGGGTTCTTCAGGATATTCTTCCAGATTTTTAAGAGCGCTTCTGATCTTCTTAGTGCTGGGGGTGAGATGTTGCATAGCACTGGAAGCCATAAGGTGTTCGTACTATGAATACATCCCGTAATTATCCTCATTGCCTGATTGAGTTGCACATCTATCTTCTTTGTATGGGCACTATTGATCCAGGAGGGGCAGCAGTATTCAGCAACAGAGTATGACAGAGCTAAGGCTGTGGATCTTAGAATGTGAACACTGGCTCCCCATGAAGTACCTGCAAGCTTATGGAGAATATTGTTTCTCGTTTTGACTTTTGCAGCCACGTTTGAGAGATGCTGTTTGAATGTTAGAGTTCTGTCCAGTGTTATACCCAGATATTTTGGTGTGGCGCAAAAAGGCAAGAGTTGGCCTCTGAATTTAACTTCTGGTTTATAGTGTGCTTGTCTGTTGCGTAAATGAAATGTTGAAATAACTGTTTTCTGAGGATTTAGATGGAGGCACCATTTCTTGAAGTAGTCATCTAACTTTTCCAGATCAGCTGATAAAGTTGTTTCTGCATCAGAAAAGTTGGTATTCTGGTTCACCAAACAAATATCATCAGCGTAAGTAAATTTTCTTGAAGATGTTTCCGGTAAATCATGAGTATACAAATTGAATAGGAGGCGTGCTAAAACAGATCCTTGGGGTAAACCATCATTTAGTATAAATATTCTGCTTCTGTCATTATCAGAGTATATCTGAAAGTATCTATTGCTCAACATGTTGTTAAGTAGTTCTGCAAGTTTTCGACATGGGATAGTACTCAAAAATTTCAGAAGAAGTCCTTCTCCCCAAACAGTGTCATAAGCAGCTGACAGATCCAAAAAGGCAGCCACACTTACTGATTTCTTCTCAAACCCATTTTCAATACGAGAGGTGAGAGTGAAAACGTGGTCATTACAACTTCTCCCTGGCCTAAATCCTGCTTGCCGGTCTAATGAAGGTTCTGAACTTCACTTACTGTTCAGAGGAGTGGAGACTTTTCATAGATGCTTCTAAAAAAAGTCTCAAGGGTGCTTTGCTCCGCAATGGAAATAAAATTCCCTGTGTTCCACTTGCTTACGCCAGCTTAACTAAAGAGAATTACGAATTCTTAAGGAGGTTGTTAAATTATTTAAAATACAATGAACACAAATGGAAAATATGTGGAAGTAATGCAACAAGGCTACACAAAGTACGCATGTTTTCTTTGCGAGTGGAATAGTCGTGACAGAAATTCTCACTATGTGAAGAAGAAATGGCCTAAGCGGAAGTGGAAAGTGGGTGAAAAAAATGTACAACGTGCAAGTCTGGTAGCTCCTGAAGACATACTACTTCCACCACTTCAACTTAGTCTAATGAAGCAGTTTGTAAAGGCCATGGATCAAACAGGCAGTGGATTTGCATATCTAGCTGAAAGATTTCCCAGCTTTCAGCTGCAAAAATAAAGGAAGGTGTATTTTTGGACCCTCAAATCAAGGAGCTGCAGAAAGATACAAATTTTGAAGCACACTTGACAGCCAAAGAAAAGAGAACATTGGAGTGTTTCAAGAAGATGTCAGAAAACTTTCTCGTAAGAAGTAGAGCTGCCAGATACAAAGAAAATGTGAATGACATGATCAGAGCATATCAAGATCTTGGGTGCAATATGTCTCTGAAGGTACATATGATGGACTCTGTGCTACTTCACAGAGAGTTGTAGTGACGTATTGGATGAACATGGTGAAAGATTCTATAGAGACGTATCTACAATAGAAAGGCGTTATGAAGGGAAATGGGTACCATCAATATTAGTAGATTATTGCTAGAATATCATTAGAGAGAAAGAAGATTGTCAATAATAGAGAAAAAAGTGATAAGAATTATTATATGGTGACTCATTTTTTGTCAATTTTCTGTAATTACTCATGCAAAATAAATGCTACAAAGCGAATACACTAAGTATACTTTGTTTTATGTTAGATCCCCACCTCCCTTAATGTGACTAACATCATAAAAATCTGATTTGATTCTTGAATTTCAGCTAATATGTTCAGCACTATATCAGAAACAAAAACAAAAAAATAAACTTGCGATTACTCGTAAACTATCCCTGACACAAAGAAACTAAAAACAGGTTTGAATTCAGTGCTCAAAGTACTACTAGGAACAAAAGGTATTTTTTCAGAAATAGAAAAAAAGTTTTTTTTGGAGAACAGTGGTATTGGCAAATGTTTAATTTTGGTCATTGTTCACTATCATGCAGACTGTAGCCACATATTGTCTATAGAAAGTTAACAGTTAAAATGTGCAAGTAGTAAGTGAATAAGTGGCTTGCAGAAAGTTAAGCCCAGTTTTTCAGTGTTTGCTAAAACGAACGACGACTATAGAGCTGGACTAAAGCTAAAGATCTACGGTATTGGTTTCAGAAGCCACTAAAACATATTTGATTTCTATGAATTTAAGTTACTATTTTAAGTATAACCTATATATTGTATGTTTCCCCCTTTTTGATGTATATGCTATATGTATATGCCTTTTGATGTACATGTCTTATATTTAAGAGATTATCTGATATTGTAGCTAGTAGGTGCAGAATGTTGAGGTGTAGCTGGTAGTATTTAAAGATGAAAAAGTAGTAATTTTCTGTCTTTTTCTTCTGAAAAAAAGGGGGTGTAGTGTGATTAACCATATAGCCTCCCCGATTCCATTAATTAAGTGACCGTTAAGTAAGTGGTTGGCTGGAATAACTGTGGTGGTGGAGAGGGTGAGAGGTGCTGAACACGAAAAGAGATGTATGCAAGCTTTGACCAAGTGTAGAGTGTATTCAGCTATGCTCTTATTACTGAAATAAAAGAATGTTAACTGTCATTACTCTGTGGTTATTTCAATCTGAAGTGGTGAATGCAAGAAGTAACAGGCTTAGTTGAGACTGTAATTTGCCATCTGAGTTGTACAAGATGACGCTTGTTTGTGCTGCGGAACCACAGGAAAGATTTTGGTTCCTTCCAAATCATCTGCGAGACCTTGGAGATGATGCTATCTTAGCGTTACCGTTGCAACGTTATCCTATGTTCTAGCGTGTCTGTGTTTCCGCAATGTGGCCATCTGTCTGATGTCGATAGGTGTATTTCATATAGTTTTTTTTTTTTTTTTTTTTTTGGGGATGTTTTTATTGACTACGTCGTACCATAACGAACGTATCTTGGATGTTAGGGTGGTGTTCGTGATATTCAGCCATATGTTGTTCCAAGCATAATTTCGGTATTTAAATTCTATTCTGTTCTCTATGCCACATATTTCTTTCCCTGTGTTATTATGTAGAGTACATCCTTTGGCTTTGGTTTTAGACCGGAATGTACGGTTCTAACGCGATTTGTCCGTGTCCGGTTCACTACATGCGACCGGACACAAACTGTCCGGTTATTAAGAAATTTTAAAATTTATGGTGTAATGGGTTCTCAGATGTGTAGGAAGTAAACAAGGTCACCGCATCTCGCTCCTTATTCGCTGAACGTAATTAAGGTTTTTCGCTCTGTGTTCAAACGTTTAGGACAATTGGTTTATTGTTTCAGTTACCTTCAGTGTGTCGAAGACGGAACGTCGTACTAGTTTGGTTCTCGGAGAATTAAAGAGTGAATAGTGTTATTAATTTGTACGTCACAAATAAATAATGAGTGAGTTGCCAAAGAAAATACAGAAACTTTATTGTCGCTCCAGAGACGAGTATTATCCCAGCCACCATTCGGCAGGAGATGGAGGGTTCGCGGAGCGGTACGTCGGTGTGGGAGCTGTCTGTGTTGAACAAATCGGACACTACATCCAATACTTCAGTCAGCACTCTCCATTCTTCATACGTTAATATGACTTTGGTACTGTTCCCCACATTTTCGATCACCACTACTGGCTGAAATTCGTGGTTGGACGATAAACCTATCGGCAAACGCTTTGAATCACCAGCGTTGAGCTGATACACTGACGAGAACAATAGTACAGGGGTGGGCCATCTCTCAACACTGATGCTAGCAGGCGGGTTGGACGTTAAATATGATCTAGTGGTGGTGGGAGTAAATCTGTTCAGTCCTGTCCATGGAAGGACATGTGTTTTGGTGGAGGTGATGGTGGTGGGGGCAAGCCTGTTGTATGTGGGGAACACCTGCTCCACAATCCATCACTCTTTCAACGACATGTTCTGTGGGGAAAGTGGTGGTGGGGGTGGGCGTAAACGTGTGAAATCTTGTGCTTACGTAGACGGAACGCGCCACAAATCGAAACTGTTTCGTTTGAATATAAATAACGATTAGAGGACTCCCGGCCAAAAATACAAGAAAAATTGTATCAAATGGCAAAGAATAAAAAATAAAAAAACTCATCCCTTCTGACTGGCACTGTCCAAATCGGATGTTTGTGTCTAAATTACTACAACAGATACTAATAAACAACCGGTCCGGGAATCGAATCCTCCACCTCCGCATTACAATGCCAATCGTTACAAACTCAGCCACCAGGTAAATAAAAAAAAAACTCTGGAAGGCTAAAACTCTCCACTTAGTATATCCCCGACAGTATGCACCTGTAACCGCTGTTTCTGCAGGAAGTATGCATTCTTCTATTTTACCATTAACTGTTCTCTCTATCACCTTGTGTTGGGATAATAACTGTCCACATCGTGTTGGTAACTATATACCCTTTGGGGGTTGTGCACGAGATCCTTTTAGACAATCGGAACAGACTCATACACTAGCACTGATGAAAAATTTCACGAAAGATTTAACATCATGTACGTCGATTTTAATTTGCATCATATAGATATTCAAATTGTGGAAACGATTAGCTGATGCTGTGAAGAGGTAACTTTGAAATCAAATACTTACAATTTTGTCATCTACCATTTCACCGGGAGTGCTGGCCTCTCATTCAGGAGGATACCGTTGTGAATGTAGGCATACAGATTAGGGTTTTTCTATGCATGTGGATTGAAGTAATAATACATGATGATATCTATTGTAACCATTTATGAATGAAGTGGATGTTTCTCTCTCCGGTTGAAAACATACCTAACGTATGGCGTAATTTTTGAGGATCTACCCACCTAGGCTCTGCTCTGGAGAAAGGTTACGAGTTTATACTACAGGAGATGTTCCTAAACACAAAAAGTCGCGTCTCCAAGGGTTATCTGGTATTTAAAAATAAAAAAATGTTATAGGTTCGGTTGGTCTCGAGCCGGAATGTACATATTTTTGCCCGCACCCAAGCAAACTCTACAATCAGCGTGCCATTCGCCTCGTCGATCATAACACCGACAACCTTTTCATTATGGGACTCTACCTGCCAAGCTATCTGTGTCCATATAAAGTAATTTAGGAAGAATTTCGATTTCTTAATGAAGTTGGTACATCCTGAGTCACCTTCCAACCATGTCAATCGATGACGTCTTTCGTGGAGAGAAATTTCATGATCTTTTGTGATTTTCATAAAATTTCGGTAATTTATGAGGCGGGGTGCATAAGAAAATTGACGATGACTGGTGGGCGAGCGATAACACTCTGGCATCGAATTCTGGAAGAGAGAGCCTCGGTTCTCGGTCCAACCATCCAGATTTCAATTTTTTTCCCCACGTTTTCCTGAAATAAACCCAGGCGAATGCCCACTACACGCCTTGTCAAAATATGTGATAAAAGGAAACAGAATGAGAATCTGACCACTAACTCAAGAAATTGTGTAACATCTGTCAATATTTGTGAGACCGAGCATACTTTCATGATCCTTGATACTGGTGTGTACATGTGAGGTATATACTTTCAAAGTTTGTGCTTGGCACCTTTCCTAGCTTGTTCTTGAGTTGTGCAGTTCATGATAACTTTAGTTATATGTCAATCCTCGACAATATACATCTGTAACCTCTGTTTCTGCAGAAAGTATGAATTCTACCATTTCCCCACTAACTGTGCTTTGTACCGCATTTGTCGAATGTGTTGCGATAAGAATTGTCCACATTGCGTTGTTCACTATGTGTCTTTTGGGGGTTGTACACGAGATCCATTTTGACTTCGGAACAGACTCGTACACTGGGACTGACGAAAAATTTTCTGAATAATCTAACATCATCTATAACTTAATGGACGCTATCTTCTGTAAATTTCTGTGTAGCGACTGTAGGCATTTTGAAATAAGTGTAAAGTGAGAGAATTTTCACACGTTTGACAGCCTGATAGTTGAAGAGTGAAGATCAGATTTTATACTGTGGTTTCATACTATTCCACATACTTTTAAAACTATGATTCTTACATTCCATTCATTTAATAAAATGTCAACCTTAAACTTACTGCGCTCCTGAATGAGGATTGAAAGTTCAGTTATTAGAACATTAGTAAGGCACTCCAAGAGGTATCATTCTAATTTACCCTCCACCAGAAATACTTCCTCCAGCTAATAAACGTTAAAAAAAATATATTCAGTCTTGTTCCTTCTACCTCGCAACTTTCCAAAAAATGCTAAGAAACGAGAAAATTACTTTGATGATTGAAATCTACCATTTTATACTTACAACAGCTCACAGTATTCCATAAGCCAAAATGAGCAATTATTCGAGGACTCATTACTACACAGACGGAAAAAAAAATCCCAACACCAAGAAAAAATTATTGTAGAGTAATGAAATTTGGACAATGCATTTGTCAAGTTAACATGTTTAATTGATTAAATTTTCAAGATCACAGGTTAATTTAAGCTCAAGAAAATGCATTTCAAATGTGAAATACTGTTAAATTAATAGCCGGTGTAACCTCCAGAATTTTGAATGCAAGCCTGCAAACGTGAATGCATTGTGTCATACAGGTTTCGAATGTCACTTTGTGGTATGGAGTTCCATGCTTGTTGTACTTGTGCTGTCAATACTGGGACGGTAAGTGCTGGCTGTGGATGATGCTGGAGTTGTCGTCCAATGATATCCCATACGTGTTCAATTGGAGACAGATCTGGTGATCTCGCAGGCCAAGGTAACATGTCGACACTCTGTAGAGCACGTTGCGAGACAACAGCGGTATGAGGGCGAGCGTTATCCTGTTGAAAAACTCCCCCTTGAATGCTGTTCATGAATGGCAGCACTACAGGTTGAATTACCAGACTGACGTACAAATTTGCAGTCAGTGTGTTTGGTATAACCACAAGAGTGCTCCTGCTGTCATAGGAAATTGCTCCCCAGACCATGACTCCAGGTGTAGGTCCAGTGTGTCTAGGCCGCAGACAGTTTGGTTGCAGGCGTTCCCCTGGCCTCCTTCTGACCAACACTGGAGATCTGTTGTGTTTTCTGATGAAAGCAGGTTCTGCCTTGGTGCCAGTGATGGCCGAGTGTTGGTCAGAAGGAGGCCAGGGGAACGCCTGCAACCAAACTGTCTGCGGCCTAGACACACTGGACCTACACCTGGAGTCATGGTCTGGGGAGCAATTTCCTATGACAGCAGGAGCACTCTTGTGGTTATACCAAACACACTGACTGCAAATTTGTACGTCAGTCTGGTAATTCAACCTGTAGTGCTGCCATTCATGAACAGCATTCAAGGGGGAGTTTTTCAACAGGATAACGCTCGCCCTCATACCGCTGTTGTCTCGCAACGTGCTTTACAGAGTGTCGACATGTTACCTTGGCCTGCGAGATCACCAGATCTGTCTCCAATTGAACACGTATGGGATATCATTGGACGACAACTCCAGCATCATCCACAGCCAGCACTGACCGTCCCAGTATTGACAGCACAAGTACAACAAGCATGGAACTCCATACCACAAAGTGACATTCGAAACCTGTATGACACAATGCATTCACGTTTGCAGGCTTGCATTCAAAATTCTGGAGGTTACACCGGCTATTAATTTAACAGTATTTCACATTTGAAATGCATTTTCTTGAGCTTAAATTAACCTGTGATCTTGAAAATTTAATCAATTAAACATGTTAACTTGACAAATGCATTGTCCAAATTTCATTACTCTACAATAATTTTTTCTTGGTGTTGGGATTTTTTTTTCCGTCTGTGTAAGTTCAACGAGATCTCAGAAATCACCCTGTCACTTAACATTGCAGCTAGTACTCCAGAGTATGATTTTGGTATTTCATTTCATTTTTCTTATGATACCTGGTTTGGGTTCAGCCTCTCCATAGAGAGTATGGAGTGTAGGCATACAACACTGTTGATAGTGGCACCAGATTTCACCCTCTACCTTCTTCGTCTTGCAGAATTCCTTCCCGCTTTACTACACCGACGGGGTTTTAACAGTTGATCACACTATACGAAAATATGCTAATTATTTCAATAGTTACGATGAATTTTCAAATAATTACTATTTTAAGACTGCTGTAAAAAGAAGGAGAAAAACGAGAATATTAGACCGCATTTCAGTACAAAATCGTGATTAATAATTACTTTTGAGAAAATTGATGAAATTGTGAATAATTACTATTTTAAGACCATTGCATAGAAAAACAGAGGAAAATGCGAATATTATATTAAATTAAGTACATAATCGTGATTAGTCTGGCTAAAATACAAGAGTGCAGACAGCTATCCAGTAAACCAGTTGAGGCACGCAGGTACTGGCTTGCTTCTGGCTCCGGTGTAGGGGGGGAAGGTCCTGGCGACCTCCGGTCAGGAATGGCAATAATTAAATTCACAAATTTTAATTAAAGGGCTGCGGGGAGTAAAGAAATCTACGCAAGGCCGTTTATTATCCCACTGACAGAAATTCTAATTAAAAAGCATTGAGGAGTAAAGAAATCTATGCAAGGCCGTTGCTTATACCTCTGACAGAAAATTTAATTAAAAAGCAGCCAGTAATTCCCGCAGGTAATAGGCCGGCTGACGGGTAAAAGGCAGTTTATTCCTCTGACAGATATTTAATTAAGTTTTAAGGTAGAGCTGCGGCGCTTTGGCTGCAGGATGTGGGGGAGGGGGCGGGGCAGGAGGTGAAGGTCATATCCAGTAACCGCCTTGTAATACTACTTACATAAAAATTAAGGCATATAAAATTATTGAAAAAACAATTATTACTTATAGCTAAAAAAAAGCACTTGATGAACGCAAGGTTCCTACAGTGGAAATGAAATTCCTGAAAAGAACTGATGGATCACTAGAACTACTAGATCACGCCAACAATAAAAAAAATCACAAAATTTTAAAACTATCACCGGTAGTTGATCATATTCCGCATTATTAGGAAATGTGGTACAACACATTGAAAGAATAAACAAGTCAGAATACCGAAAATTATATTCCATACATCCCCAAATGTCTCGAGGACGAATTAATAGATGGGAGTTCGTAACAGGACACTAGTCCCAGTATTGAAAATGAAGAATAAGATGATGACTATAAGGCAAATATCTAGTAGGTGGTATATGGCATTGAATTCGGGATGGTTCATGGCAGTGGGGACAGCAGTCATAATATCCCACTCTTCTCCCTTTCTACATATCTACATATATATACTCTGCAATTCACAAAATTGTGGGTGGCAGAGGGTGCTCAGCACCAAAGCTAATCTCTTTGTTGTGCATTCCAATCCCTAATGAAACGAGGGAAAAAAGAATTCATATAAGAATCAGTGCGACACCCTATTTCTCTAATTTTATCTTTCCTGTTATTCCGACTCAAATAGATTGGTGGACGAAGTATTTCACTACACTCGTAAGTGAAAGTGGGAGTACACATGTTTACCATTTCGAACCCCACTGTTAAAACACATATTCATTTAATAATTTAATTTATTGCAATGGAGCATATGCGTGAATGACAATTTCCTTGTACACCTATTTTTCCATTCCTTTTTTTAAGATTTAAATTATTTCAGTACAGTTTTTTACCAATCTATTTTTTCCTTTACGAATTTAAATTTTGAATTCATTCAGTATTTTTTGTATATTTTTTACCACTTCCCTCGGTAATTTACATCAATTTCTGACTCCGTTACCTACAAAAGAAAATTTTCCCATTGTCTTATGCCTGAACTCGAGTGCCAACCAGTGGTTACGGTAAACATTTCCTTTCCGAGCATAATCCTACTTCTTTTGCCATTATCCTTCCAAGCCTCATCACTCGACCTCGGATTTTAGGCAAAAACCGATTTTTCCCTTATTAAAATACATGAAAATCTACTATATAGTTACCTAAGCTCACTCACTCACTCACCTCGATAGCTATTGGCTGGAGGACGGCGTCACGTGTCAGCGACCAGAGATACTATTAGGAGATATTCGTTGTTATGTCAAAAATTTAATAGCTAAGCAACTGCTACCAAATTAATTTCCATAATACATTCATTAAGTCTGCTTTTCGTAAAAAAATATTGATATATTTTGTGGCTGAAATAACGTGGATCTGCTTTTCAGTAACGTGTTGCTAGTGAAAGAAACTTAAAAAGATTAAAAATTAAATTACTCATGGTCACTGCTGTAACCACGAATGACAATTGTCATTCCGGCTTAGAATAAATTTCAATTTAATTAAAACTTTCACTAATGTTGTTGCTTGACCAAAGTCTATGCATTACGGTATATTTGCTATTTAGGTATTTTACTGACCACTTTCATTAATGGTCTTTGTTCATGTTCGCTGTACGTGAGTTATTACGTTCTTTTATGTGGACATCAGGCCAAATATGTTACCGAATCAACTATTCTGGCAATTAATTCTTCGAAGTTGCTCAATTGTTTAATTACATCGAATGTGTATTAAGTTCTCTGACCGTTACAGATACTATGACCAATGATTACATTATGAGCGTTATACCAGTGTAAATAAAAAACAACGTGATGCATTGGAAGCTAACATGTGTAAAAAATAATATTAATAATAAAAATGCAGAGTGAACTTTAAGGGTCAAATACAAGTCAAGTTTGTATTTAAGCGATTATACGATTGCGGTACCGTGTCTGTTCGTGTTTAATACTTACCTCTATTAATGCTTCTAAGTTCTTCAAGTTCATGTGTTTTTATTCACCCTGAAACACAGGTCAAGTTTATATTTGGTCAAATATGGTCAACTTGTAATAATCTTATATTTTAAAAAACTGGAAATATTCTAGACCCGTGACGATACGCAAAGAAACGGTTACGGGCTTGCACTAGCAATATATATATATATATATATATATATATATATATATATATATATATATATGATTTATGGACATTTATGGCCGTAATTCGTTATTTCTATATTCCCTAAAAATGCTTAAATTATCGTTAAAACCTATTTTTGTCTATTTTACGTGTTTTTGTTTCGAACATCAGCAAAAGCGTTTTAAGCCAGAAAAAAACTAATCTTTTGTTAAGTGTTTATTTCTAACGATTGACGTGAACGTGTATGGGGGTCATTGTTGGTCGGTCCATGTTTGCTATCAGTCGCACAGAGGCTGCAGTGAGTCCTGTGTCCTCATAAAGCATCAGTATGACCGAGGTACCGATTTCAAAATCGTTTTTAAATTAGGCAGTGGAAACTAGTTTCACAATTTCTCAACGGATGGAAACATATATTACGAATTATGCAACAAACAGCTGATTAAACAGAAACAATGTATACTAATAATACTTTAATAATGTAATTGCCATGTAAGTATGTGTATTAAGTTTTTAATGAAAAATAGGACAGCTGGACAGGCATCCTTCCGCAGTATCGTAAACCAGAACTTCAATTCGGGGCACCGGACAGAAGTCGTAAAGCTTGCCCGGAAGTGCCTTAACGTTTGGTGGTCTTTTTATTTTGCTTATGTGTGGCCACTAGTTTGAAACTTTTAAAATGTAAAGGTCACCGGGCTCCTACTGCCGTTTCTCCCAGGATTCAGGGAGGTAGAGCTCCGTTATAACCAGCAGGGGTCAGTGCCACGCTCCAGCCATTCTTTACCTTCCCACGGTTTCGGTTTCCTCCACCGTACTCGTTGATAACAGACTGAGTGGACCTGGGGAACCATTCATTGGGGATCGAACCCCGACCGTTCAAAGCTTCTAACTTGATATTATTAAAAGACTGTGCAGTTATAGCAAAATAACATCAACTTTAAAAAAAAAATCTGTAAATTTTTACATTTGGCACTGACAGTACTAGATTGCTAAACGATCTAAATCGCAAAATGTGAATTTTAAATACATACATTGTGTGATTTGGTTATTCAACTAAATGTCTGACTGCGTTTGTTCAATATTTTGACAATCCACAAAATATGCAATTTACAATCTTAGGATGTTGACACAACTATCTGTATTTTAAGGGTTTAATTATCTGTTTATAAATAATACAATAAAAATAATAGAAAAACAGTAAAAATATTAATATACATAAAAAATACATACATATGAACATACAAATTTTTGAATCAGTAAATAAATATGAAACATATGTGTATTCCAGATTTATTTCTCCTTTTGTAGGAAATAAGTGACTAATGCACAATAAGAGTTATGTTGATTTTAGATAATCCCAGCCAGCGAAATCAATAAAATTCAACAATATTTTGTTGAATTACGCTTCTCGATGTTACATTATATATTAAAGAATGTTTATTGAGGATTTTTTAAACATCACCACAATTTCAATAACCTTTTTACATTTTTAGAACACATAGAGCCTATTTTAGGCACCTAAAATTAGAATTTTATAAACTAAAAATCCGAGGTTTACTCATCACCAATATATACCTTCAGAATTTAACACTTCATTTTATCATTGAATATAGTGTGTTGTTTCGCTGTATTTAGTTCTTATTTCAATTTTTGCACAGAATGATGAAATTTGCTAATCGATTTATAATTTTTTGATTTGTGAAACCAAAAGGAAAATTAATCTGTTTCAATATTCGTTTACACACAGTTAAAATGTATCTTTCACAAGCAAAAACCTTAAATTAGACAAAATAGGCACATCTGATAAAATGCAGTGCTATTTTAGATGATGTAAGAGATAGTTTATTTTTTTATTTTTATGCAGTGCATTCAGAAGTAAGCTATAACATATTCATCCTTGTTCATTCGAAGTAATTTGTCTCCTTCAACAGTCGTTTTCTTCATGGCAGTCCATTTTAATGTAAGCCAAAGTTTATATATTAATGTAAAATAAAGTAAGAAGTAGCAAACGTACGCCGTTAGTGCTCCAAGTGACCTGACGGGTTCTACGGGCTCGAAAGTAGTGCGATAATTATAATTCTGACACAAGTCCCTTAACACTGCTGATGGATATGTATCTCCTTTACATTCTGATATAGGTTCTCCTTTTTTGTACACACTGTTTCCTTCAATATTGCCTCCTGGGCCATAATTGCAGACCATTACGTCTAACGTCTGTGCTCCGTAATCCATTCTAGTATACCCGCATCCTATAGCCTCGGTCCTCGCCCATACCATCTGTGTGTATGTATCGTAGACTCCAGGTCTGCAATGGAAACAATATTTGATTTCATCACATTTCAAACGAAAGGCCAAATGTTTGCTGTAATTAGTATAGTCACGTATTATCCATCAAAATTAAAGTATCATAACAATAATTCATTTGCTTCACTTCCGGTGGCGGTAAAATCAAACATCCGTATGTAACTTTCAAATTGTTTGGAGGTGGGACATTTAAATGCGGGCGACCACTTTACTGAAAAGATTAATTATTAATTATTAGCATTTACCCGTTGCATTGCACGCGCGGATCTTAGCCTGTGTGGAAATGTGGATGGTCTGCCTCTTTCTCTACACCTTTTGAAATTTGGAGTAACTGCCTCTACAAAATGTCCTCTTCACGATTTGCACTCTCCTTTTTCGGAAACGTTGTTACATATTAAATTACCAATACTGAAATATAAGACCCTGAGCAACCGCGGAATGTTGCCAGTACTACAAAAATGACACCAAAATTATCGGTACAGTGATCATATCAACCTAAACAGCCTCGTTTTGTCATAGAGGTCGTGGATAGGTTGGAATTTGTCGTGAACCACGGGGGGGGGGAAACAAAAAAACAAAAAAACAAAACGGGACATTCGTTTTGCGGCATCCATCTCAGAATTTGGGTATTGTCTCCGATCGCTTGTATCGATTCTGAGATGGTAATCGTTGTTGCACTACATTTCCGACAAATATATTCTATTTGTAAATTTCATGCGACTTTTTACAAGCAAGAGAAGCGGAAACGGCAAGAAAATATTACAATAAAGGATTTACCCTTTTTCATTAATTTTGCAGCGCCGGTGGCATCTAATAGTTGGGCGTCGCTCCCATATTTTGACATTTTTAATTTAATTTGTGGCGACTTCTCCGAAAAGGAGAGTGCAAAAGGCGTGAAGATGACATTATAACGAAGCAGTTAATCCAAATTTCAAATGGTTAGTAACAGTTGTAGGCAGCCCTCCTCCACCCAAAACAAATGTTTTACCCTTTTTATTTTAGTATCAAATATTAATAAAGAGAAGCAAAAAATATAAATTTCTTTTAAAAATTTTCCTTTCTTTTAGTTATTACCTTAAATTCAGTTTTGATACTGACGTTCAAAAGTTTTTTTTTTGGACTTATAATATTTCAACACAGTATAATATATGAAGTACAAGAAGCTAAAGCTACGTGAAACATTATCATTAACGATCCAGTAACGGCGTGCCGAGGTATGAAATTTCCTGAGAACATACCTTTCGGTAAAAAAAATGCATATTATGGCAAGAAGAAATGTACAGTAGCTTAGATATAATGCAACACGAAAATTACTGTCTACGATAGTGATGGCGGTACAGGCGGCGGCTAATTCCAAACCATCTACACTGCCAACGATAGCATTTGCAACAATGAATGTACTAAGACCAATGGCAAGATTTCGTTATTCCATATGAATACATTCATATGCCGTGAGTGATAACATGTATTTTTTTCTTAATAGCTTCTATGCAACTACCCACATTTCGAACCCTTTTCCTTCACCATGTCTCAAAACTGAAGTGGTCAAATTGAAATGTAGCCTGGACCAGAACCAAATTTCGCCAAAACCATCAGGAAATACACACTCCACATGAACAATAGGTAGTAGCTTACTTCGCGATACTTGTCATCACTAACATGCATTCATTAAAACCGCTTATCAATTACTAACAATAATTAAATTCCTCATGCCTTATATTTTTGCAAGAACAGTCTGGGTCAGGCTGCATTTTAACCTAACCATAACTTTTACTGATATTGTCGTTCCGAAATCAGAAAAATGCAGATATACCTAAACACATTAAATGTTTCACTAACTATAATTTGGGTAGTAACAACAATGTCAATTTTAGGATTCCAAGAACGCATAGCATAAGTTACCTTCATTTTGAACTTCAACAGGACTAAAACACGCGCAATAATAAATCCACTGTATCGCAATGTAATGTAAGCGGTTGTGGTTAGGTTGAAATGCGGCCTGGATTTCACAATCAAATTGCAGTGACAATAAAACCCTTTAATATACATATTAAGCATTAAATTACTTACCGTAAATATCACAATTATTTTATTCTTATTGAATATTTAATATATTAGATAGTAGTTTGAGTAACTAGAAGCAAAAACAAATACAATATAAACAATTCAGAGATTAGTATATTGATCTTTGGTCAAACTCTTAAACGCGTAATTTTTACAGTCAATTAAATATTAGTAATGATCATTATGTTTGATTCAGGTATTCGGTTTATTTACTGCATTCATGAAAACTGAAAAACTAAATATTCGAGGTCAAACTATTAAACAATAATTAGTTAAGCTGTGTGAATTTTCGTCATATTTATGCGAAAGTAGTACATGTCTGAAAGAATAATAATCTATGGCCCACTTTCCATATAAAAAGATTTTTAATGCCTGTTCCTTCCAATGGTACATATAAGTCATTAGTTATTTTCGCATATTTTGATTCGGACCATTAGCTCTAAAAACTTGAAAACCCCATCCAAATTGCTGGGGTAGTTTTCGTGCGGTTCCCGTTCAAATAAAGAGCTTGCTTATAGATTTATAATAGTATAGATAGATTACTACTAACTTTATATTTTTAATATAAATACAATTAATATTATTATAAATATTACTACTGCAAAACGTGACTAAATGTCAACGCTTTGACGTCACTTTTTTTTAGATCGGCACTCTAATTTCACTCAATTATACACTCTGAAGGTATCACACGCCCACGCATTACCGTAATTACTGTACCTATTATTTTTACTAATATTTGGAATTATGTGATTCGTCCCTCTCATATCTCCTGGTATCTATTCGAGCCTGAACACCTATCTGCCGGTTTCTGGATTAGGATTTCTCTTTCGAATTTCTGAAGTTCTTTGGTATCATTTACATCTGCTAAGAACAACAATGGAGGAAGCGATCGGGTATTCACATCTTTTTTGTCTGAGTTATTAAACAAATAGTATTCAACAGATTCCTTTGGTATTTTACGAATCCGTCGTGTATGACTTGAACTTGCGGCGAAAAATAAAAGTTTCACATTATTTACCCCCAAGAGCTCGGAAAAGTTCAAAAGGCTAAGCAGATTTTTTGAAGCTATCGGAAAAAAGTCAAATAGTTTGAATTAAAATCTTGTATAGTGGTTAAGAATGTTATTTCGCCAGATTTGAGTACTCCATACAGCACGAAAAATAGAAACTCTTGTCACTTGGCACCCCAACTACCCTTCGCGGTCTCCCGCCAAATAGTGCCATAAACAGTTAAATTGTTAACTACAAAAAGAAAAAAGAAAAAAATGATCATACTAAAGTGCAGGAAAAGAATTAGCAAGAAGTTCACAAAAAGTGAATATTAGATTTAGTGAGGTATATTCCGAAACAATACAGTGCCTGTACAGACTATAAAGAGTTGTTAAGGAGTGAACTCAGAAATCTCATTTAAAAGGCACCATTCGAAAATTCCTCAGTAGTTGTTTTACCTGTAAAACTGAAGGATTTCACTTGTTAACAAAAAAATTGAAGCATCCAGAAGATAAGGCCAGATGTCAATGTACCTTCGTAAGCAAACACACCATCTTGAGGGCAGGCATACCTTTGTTGTAGGTTGCAGTCGACTACGTTTGACCACTTGAAAGGAGGATTGCCGTAATGCGCACAAAGCACATCGTAACTCCTTCATATCTGCCTCTGCTATCCGCGAACATATAATGGACTCCCTGCAACATTGTGTCTCATACCGCAACATTGGTCGAAGACAACCAGCAGCCAGAATAGGGATATTCCATCACTTACGTAGGCGGCTAGGCTACCGTTTGGAGTGGTGTGACGAGTAAACATGGACTGCTGATGAATTGCGTCTCTTTGTATCCAGCGGATCTGGGCGCTTCCATGGAGTGTCCTGGATACGAGGTCCGTCCCCGTTGTAATTGCGGGTAATTCAGAAGGGCTTTGTTTCTGAGATGGTGGTGGATGCTGGGTGGTTGATGTTAGGAGGGGGGACTGCAAGGGTCTCTTAAGAATTAACTTTCAGTTGTGCCCGTTGACCAGCTCCATCGTCCCTAGTGCTTCATGTTTCCAGCGATGAATCACGGTTCTGCATTAACTCGGGTGACACTCGGCGAGTTTAGGGAGAGGTCCCATTGTTCTAGAGGTTTGGGGAACAGGGTTGTTGGGAGCCATCGGGTATGATTTCACGTCCCGGCTGGTAGTGACTGAGGAAACTCTGGCGGCATAAGCGTTACGTCACGGACAAACCGCGTCCTCATGTGTAACCTCTAATGTGTCAGTGTAGTCGTGACATTTGCAAACGGAACACTGCTCTTCCACATAGAGACACGGCACGTGTCTCCATGTTGGCAGATCACCAGATCTGACCCCGATAGAAAATGACGTGTAGGACCAGCTGGGACGTCAACTCCTCCCCAGTGCCAGTATCGAGGATATCAAGGACTAATGACAACAGTTAGGATGGTCGTACAGTACGCGAATACGCGCGAAGAGATGGCTCCAATCCAAACAAAGGTAATTTTATGTGACTCCGTCCACTGCGAGCGCCTGAATCACGCGACCTTAAGCGAGGGCGACGAGATCCAAAATTTTTTGGATTTGTTCGCGCGAACACACAGTTCGCGCTACGGATATAGACAAACTGGTTGCTCTTGTTCTAGAATGAGCCCATTAGTAGGATCAAAAATTATCTTTTTCCACCAAAGAAATGTTCAAATGAAGATGTGAGAAGAAATTGGAACAGAAATGAATTCACCTGGTAATTAATTCTATTACTTATTCATTTATATAAACAAAATGCAATCTTAAATATCTATTATTTTCACACAGTATTTTTTGCTTGCTGTCATCAGTATCCCTACTGGTTTGATGTGATGGGTATTTGATGATTAAATAGAAACTTCCTGGCAACAATTACGGAAACAATACAAATCACACAAAAACAAAAATTACTGGAAATCGTCAGTAAACGTTTTAAATGAAAATATAAAATATAAACAAGCATTCAGCAGCATATTTACAAAATAAAACGCTTTCAAACATTCAAAATCTTACTCGTAATATCATAGGTCGCATAACATTCTTAATTGCATTCCTTTAACCAATATTCCTTGCACTGTACTACTTTTAATACAACAGTCATTCAGTTCATTTAAAACACTTTCATCCATTCTCAATGTATTTGAATTTACTATTTTTATATTTTTAAAATGTTTTTCATTTCCTAATATTACACTGGTTTTTAGTGAGTGTTTCGCCGAAGAGAAAATGTGAGCCTAGAAATTTAGCCGATCTAGGACGTATACTTGGGAATTTACATTTATTCTTTCTCCATTAAAAAACTAAACAAGTATGTACTAAGGAGTTTTTGTTCTTATTTCTTTTGTTATAGTCGCTGACATTAAGAAGAAATGGAAAGGGTTGAGGGATACCTTTAGAAGTGAGTTCCAACAATTGAGAGAAAGGCATTGCTACTGTTCTTTCTGGCACAAACAACAACAGAGAACTGGCGACAGAATCGCGCGAATCTGCTTTCAGTGGACGGGGTGTCTTCGCGCCGACACGGTTCGCGCGAACATTTTTCGCTCGAATACGCGTCCACTGGACGCCTTATAAGACTGCTTGCCTTTGGCGAGGATACAACTGCTTTATGACACTCTTCTCAACAGAATCAGCACATGCCTCCATGATAGATTGTGTGCACGGTCGTAAAGATAAATTGGCTCTTACTGCAAGTTCTTTGTAAATTTTACTGGATTTTGCAATCATAGTAATAAAATCACATACCCTCTCAACCCGTGGAGTTTTATTTTGTTTCCTTTCCACTTCTGCTTCATTTACTTGTCACACAGTGTATACTAATAACAAAATTCTCCTGCTTCCAGGCATGCCAAAGTATGGCTGTCCTTGGTCATTCAATGGTCAAATTCTTCACCCTCATTTCAACAAGAGGAAAAAAACAGCGAGCTGACAAAACGACCATCATCACAATGGAGGGAGTGGAAACTATTCCCTCCCGTGTGAATCATATGCCTTCAACGTTCATTGTCGATGTCGCCGATCATGAACCTTTCCGGCGCGCTGCTTTTAGGAGCTGGATTTCAAGCCTGTAAGTTTTAAATAAACAGTAGTGCACGTTTTCGTGTTTCAAGAACGACTGACTTTATTTAATAATCAGAGATCATAGAAGCACAAGCATAGCATAGATAATATTGTAGATGTACATTGTACATGGAACACAGATTATATTTAACAAATGTTGCTGCTAGTATAACTTAACATATTTTGATATATGACCAATACCCCCACTATATCAAAATAAACTAACAACTTTACTTTTCTTGTATTCCCAATAGCTTTAAAAGTTTACAATGCCTTACATGACATAAAGACTTTGTGAGTATGTCTGCAGGCATACTTGCTGTTTCTAAGTATTCTACTTTAACAATATTCTTATCAATACATTCTCGACCAAAATGATATTTTATGTCAATATGTTTTGATCTATTGTGAAAGACAGGATTATACAATAACTTATGAGCAGTCTGATTGTCATTAAAGATTACAATACACTGTGAATCACCAGTTATTTCCTTATTTAAATTTCTCAGATAAATGGCCTCCCTACAACATTCTGATATTCCTACACATTCAGCCTCAGTGCTTGATAATGTAATATTGTTTTGCTTTTTACTCCCCCAAGATATCACACCACCTGAGAGACTAAAACAGAATCCTGTGTAGGACTTCCTATCTAATATGTCATTAGCCCAGTCTGCATCTACATGACCAACTATCTCTTTGTTAACATCTGTCCCACAATATTTAATACAATAGTTTTTGGTTCCTTTGAGATATCTTAATATACGCTTAGCATGAGTCCAGTGCTCTTTATTATAACAATTATTAAATTGACTCAAGTACCCAACTGCGAATGAAATATCTGGACGGGTAAGTATTGCTAGATACATTAGACAGCCAATTAATTGTTGATAAGGCAATTTTTTATCACAATTCTCATCTTTAGCTAATTTCAATCCAGGTTCCATTGGCGTGTCAACAGACTTACAATTAACTAAATTAAATTTTATTAACAACTGATCAATATAATTACTTTGATCCAAAGTTAAAATTCCTTTCTGTTTATCATAACAGACAGACATACCAAGACACTGCTTGATTTGCCCCAGATCCTTAATTTTAAATTGAGATCCTAATGCAGATTTTAGCTTATCTGTTTCAGTACAATTGTTTGAAAAAACAAAAAAATCATCAACATACAATGCAATTATGGTTATACTTTTACCATTATTCTTAATATATAAACAAGGTTCATATTTGGACTTTGAATATCCAATATTAATTAAACAAGTATTTACCTTATCATACCACATTCTTGATGACTGTTTTAGCCCATAAATGGCTTTCCTTAGTTTTAGAACTTTACCAGGATTTGAACAGTTAAATCCTTCAGGAATTTGCATGTAAATATTCTCGTTAAGATCGCCATTCAAGAATGCAGTAACTACATCTATATGCATAGTATCAAATCCAAGCTTCACAGACAAAGCAAATAGTAATCGTAAAGTACTATGTCTTACCACAGGCGAAAATGTTTCGTTATAGTCTATGCCAGGTTGTTGAGTAAAACCTTTAGCTACTAACCTTGCTCGAAAACGCACTTTATTGTCGCACTCAATCTTTTTCTTAAGCACCCACTTACACTGCACTATAGTAGAGTTACATGGAGGCTCTACTATCTCCCAAGCATCATTTTCTTCAAAGTTTTTTAACTCCTCCTGTATCGCCTGTAACCACTGATTTTTCTCAGGTCCTTCCAATGCCTGTTTAAATGTAAGTTCAGTCACATTGTCCAAATTACTCTCTGTATAACAAATACCACCAAAACCATATCTGTCTGGTGCACGTCTTTCTCTGACAGGCCTATGTGATTCATCACCTGTACCCTGAGCATCCAAACATTCTTCATAGTCTGTTGGAACATAATCAGAATCTGATGAAGCTTTCAGTGACTCTTCAGTTAATGTCAAGTCTGTGATGTCCCCCACTGAATCTTGTAATGTCTTATTTTCTGTCATGTTCTCTTCAGTTATACATTCCTTTTCACTATCTGCAGATACAATGTCTACCATTTCTGATGGCTTTTCCATAATGATCACATCTCTGCTTGTAAATATTTGTCTTTTTATTGGATCATATACTCTGTATCCTTTGATATTATCAGGAAATCCAAGAAGTATACACTCAACTGACTTTTTATCCCACTTAGATCTTTTTTCTTTATTGATATGAACCATAACAGGAGATCCAAAAATTCTCAAATTACTTAAATCTGGCTTAATTCCCATCCATAGCTCATATGGTGTTTTACCATCCAGAACTGACGATACAGTACGATTATGTAAGTATACAGCTGTGTTACATGCCTCAGCCCAAAACTTCTTACTTAAGTCAGCATCATACAGCATACATTTGGCCTTTTCAATAATCGTCCTATTCATTCGCTCACATAACCCATTTTGTTGCGGTGTATATGGATTTGTCGTCTGGTGTATTATTCCAAACTCCTTTAAGTAATTATCAAAATCTGAATTGCAGAATTCTCTCCCATTATCACTTCTGAAGACTTTCACTTTTCTATTAATTTGATTTTCAGCTAATGCCTTAAATTCTTTAAAGTATTTTAATGCTTCATTTTTATTTTTCAAAAAATAGATAAATGTCATCCGACTGAAGTCATCTACAAATAATAGAAAGTAGGATGAACCTCCTAGTGATTGCTGCTCCATCGGTCCACACAGATCACTGTGAACGATTTGTAATAATTCAGTACCTCTTGTACCACTACTTGCAAAAGGTAGCCGACATTGCTTTCCTTCACAACAAGTCTTACAAGATGATTTGTTTACATTGACTTTATCATCAAACTTCATTCCTTCTACTGCCTTCTTAGTTTTCATTAAGCAATCACTGTTCACGTGACCTAGTCTGCGATGCCAAGTGAGACCTGTAGCTGTCACAGCTGCAACCATCCTTTCTTGCAGGTTTAATTTATAAACACCATTCATCAAAGAAGCAGTAGCAACTAATTCTCCACATTTATTGTAGATGTCACAACCATTTTCTGTGAAAATCACTTTGTTGCCTTTCTGAATTAACTTGCTAACTGAGCAGGGGCGGCCCTAGGGCGGTGCGAGCGGTGCGACCGCACCGGGCGCCGTCATATGGGGGCGCCAAAACTGCATCGACAGATCGTGTGCGCAAAAAATAAATTCTATAATAACCCAGCTTGCTGTTCACATATTATTGTAACACACATCATCCAGAAGAGTTTATAAAAGTAAGAGTTTCAGCTTAATGCATAGTCGTATGGTATCATAGAATAGAGTAAATTAGAGTTATTCAAATCATGAAAATCACAACTCGTTCCAATGTTAGCACCTTCCGATGCCGCGTCGCGCCTCCCGCACCTGTTTTCTGCCTTTTCGGCTGTAGACTTGATGTTCATGCATGCGGGTACATGTGCATGGGGCGAGATTCAACCTATTTATCTCTTTCTATCATATTACATCCTCGGTGATTACAATTAACGTTGGTTTCATAAATATTTACTAAGCTTATCTCTCTTTTACAAACAACACATGTCACTAACCGAAAAAAAAAAAAAAAACTGTATGGCGCTCAATACTTAAAAAGAAAACAAAAGCAAGACGAAACTGAGAAGGCTTCAAAATTACAAGCAATATTTTTAGAAGTCGTCTGAATCTTCGTCACCAGAACTAGTTCAACACGAGGCGGAAGAAAACTTTTAATGGATGTTATTCAGACCAGGCGCATGATAAAGAGCAGCATGTGCGAGAAAATTTATCTATGGCTGGAATGTCGTCTGCTGTTCAAAAGATCCTCCATGTACAAGACTTACCACCACCGCTGCTTTATCAAAGTACAAATTATGACGATATTTCAAAATTGTCGCTCATTCACCCTGCTGGCAGAGATGGAATAATTAATCGAACAACGAAAAATAAAAAAAAATAAAAAAAATCATAGACGTCATTTTTCAAATACGCAATTTCAAAGAGTAACACCAAATGGAGAAAGTTATAAAAGTAGATAGCTAGTTTATTTGAAATCTGCAGATAAATTATATTGTTTATAAGTTGTTGATTCAACAGAAGGTCTCATTTTTATTTGGGAAAAGAAAGATTCGATGACTTTCTCAGATCACAATCACACCATGCTCAGTTGGATAGAAGAGTTGATTCCATTAAATAACTTCAATGTACTAGACAAGCATTTGTAAATACAGTCTGAAAAACGAAAATTCACAGTGGGTTGCTATCCTCTAATGAATGATGTCTTGTTCACAGGAAGCTTTGGATCTGAAAAACTAAATGCTTCCAATGATGGTAACTTCCTGGGTACATTGCAACTGCTAGGAAAATAGGATCCTGTGATAATCGCTACAGTTCTTCATCACTACTCTTCAGTTCGTTACGCCCTTCTGAAACGAATTATTCAGTTCCAGCAGCAGATGCCTTGTCATTTAGCCAGATCGTGGAGCAATTTGAGTTCATAATTACAGTGGTGACTTGGTATAATACATTGTTTTAAGTAAACATTGTAAGCAAAGGATATGCAGACTGAAAGTGGATTTATGAAACTCTTCATAGTTGCTGAAAAATTCATATTTAAGAAAGAGTAACGGCTCTGACAACAGACAGCTAGAGAAATTGATTCTCCCTGGAACATTTCCTATTATTAGCCCAGTCAGATGCCGAAGAAAGTAAAGATTTTTTGAGTATGAGCCGTAAATGACATAGCAACTGTGC
>JARYHS010008075.1:143608263-143628607 GCA_031002005.1 Vandiemenella viatica
AGAAGCAATGAAGAAAGTCAAAGAAAAATTTATAAGTTTTCAGGGAGAAAAAATCAGTATGCTACGATTTGCTGACGACATTGTCTTATTAGCAGAGAGGGCTGAGGATATTGAGAAGTTATTGAATGGCATGAACAAAATACTGAAGGAAGACTTTGGACTGAATATAAATCAAAGTAAAACAAAAGTGATGAAATGTAGCAGAAATGATACCAATACTAGCAGATTAAATATAAAAATAGGATCTGATGCAATAGGAGAAGTGAGTGAGTTCTGTTACTTGGGAAGCAAAATTACAACCGATGGCCGAAGCAGGAATGATGTTAAAAGCAGAATAGCACTAGCAAAAAGAGCCTTCATGAAAAAGAGAAACCTTTTAGTTTCAAATATTGATCTAGGAATTAGAAAGAACTTCTTAAAACTCTATGTGTGGAGCACAGCACTTTACGGTAGCGAAACATGGACTTTAGGAATACCGGAAAGAAAGAAACTTGAAGCATTTGAAATGTGGTGCTACAGAAGAATGCTGAAAATTAGGTGGACAGACAAAGTAAGAAATGAAAGAGTTTTGGAAATGATGGGTGAGAAAAGAAGTTTATGGAAGAAGCTTACGGAAAGAAGAGACAGGCTGGTAGGTCATATTTTGAGACATGCTGGATTGGTTAATTTGTTAGTGGAGGGAACAGTCGAAGGTAAGAACTGTAGAGGTAGACAGAGATTAGAATATATGAAGCAGATAATTGAGGACATGGGTTGTAAGGGGTATGTTGAAATGAAGAGGTTAGCACAGGATAGGAAGGGATGGAGGATTGCATCAAACCAGTCTAAAGACTGACGACAGCAAAAAAAAAAAAAAAGAAATAGAAAAATACTGTTGATTTAGAAGAACCTAAACCATCTCCTCCTTCCTTTCACTACACACTTAATTTCTGTCAACTTTGTTTATATAAACCCTCAGATTTATCCGATTTTGATAGTACTTAGGACACGTGTACTGCAAAACAATAAGTCTGATAGCTCAGCGGTTAAGGCCCTTACTTCCGAAAGTTTCTTACTCCGGTCTCGGTTTCAAATCTCGTGGTGAGCAGGAATTTTTAGAAGTTGTATTTGTTTATATGAGCTACGCCGGGACGTTCCGTGGTTCTGATTCCACGTTAAACTGTAGTCCCCTGAGGAAAGGAATTGACTTTCCCGTCACTGACACAATAACTTGGTACTATTTATCTCCACTGAAAAGATTCGACCAACCTTCGGGTTGTGACTTATATTTTGGGAAAAAAAAAAAAAAAAAAAAAAACAACTTCTTTATGCGCGTTGGGCGATTTTTGAAGCGTAAACTTCTATAGGCAGGCTGTAGGGTGGGTGTAAATCTATGAATTCGCGTCACCGACATGCTATCATGTATTGTGCGTATGATATGGGCGTTGTATGCGCTTTATGGAACACAGTTTTTATCCGATTTTGATGGATCTTTGCGTACATATACTTTAATATAAGTGGAAAAAATACTGTTTACATTTGAGTTACAAAAACCTAAACCCTCTCCTTAATTTCTGTCAACGTTGTTCATACAAACTCACAGTTTTTAATCCCATTTTGATAGTACTTAGCACACACTACAAGACAAGACGGTGTGGTAGCTCAGTGGTTAAGGCGCTTTATTCTGAAAGTTTCTCTCTCCGGTCGCGGGTTCAAATCCATTGGTCAACGGAAATTTTTAGTAGCTGTATTTCTTTACATGAGCTACGCCGAGATATTCGGTGGTTCTGATTCCCCATTAAATTGTAGACCCCTGAGTAAAGGAACTTCCTGTGACACAAAGCTTGGTACATCTTCTTCAGAAAGATGGACTAACCTTCGTGTTGTGGACTAAGTTAGATTTTTAGTTTTTGTAGGGCGATTTTTTATGGGTAAAATCTTACGATTTTGCGTCAGCGACATGTTAACAGTGTATCTGTTGCGGTGTGGTGGCTCTGAATGCGGAACGAAAGGTCCCTGTCTCGGCCGGGATTTTCAAAGACCCTTAACCCGATTTTCACCTCTAGCATAGCTTGCTGTGCAATGTGAAGTACGCCAGAACGCTTACGTGATTCGGGTTCTAAGTTAAACTGTAGGTCCTCTGTATCTGGTAGGACTGCCAAGTTAGGTTAAGGTGGCTAAGATAGGGACGGAATGCGCAGCCAATAGAACCCCTTACAACTACACGGAATTATTATTATTCAGTATTCCTGTAGCTATAAGTATGACGTGTTGCGGGTATGGTATCCATATTTTCAAGTTTTCACTCCTGTCGGCAGTTCCCATCGCTGCCAACTGTTTCTTTTTTTTCCATTCAGCGAAGGACTTGGCGCTCACCGTGACAATCTTTCAGGAAACTTCTACTTATTCTGGCTATCTTTTGCTGGGTTTTGAACAGTTAGTAATTTGATGGTGTGAATACTTTCCAGACAGCTGTAATTCATTGATCAAACGAAAGTTCTATTTATGGATATCGCACAAAGTTCTTATGGGTATTGTTAGATAAGTCGCATTGTATTAACATTGCGTTTCTCTTTCACCAGGTCAAAAATTTTCATTTCATCCTATTGTACGCACATTCTACATTAATATTCATATATTTCTGTTGAGATAACTTAAAATTTTCTTGACTTGATAAGAAAAAGTTTTATTAATTTACCTACCTATACACATTGACGACATCGGCTGGAATGTTTTTCACTTCATCGGTCCAGTTCGTGAGAGTTTTTACCCATATAGATGGAGGATTTGCCGACATATTTACCCAGACTTTTGTTAGCTGATTAACATAGTAATAACCTGTATGAGAAAACGATTTAAAGTTAATGGAGACTAGTTACAGATTTTTTCAACAGCAAATAAACAAGTAACTAATATCGCTTAAGGTTTAAAACAATATTTTGACGTTATACAATTCACGAAATAATAAATGATCTTACCCATTGCACAGCAAATGTAGACAAGACGTTACACAGTATCACGTCTAACGCATTATTCACACTGAGTCTAGTGCAGTGGTGGCCAACCTTTTCAGCAGCCGGGTAAAATTTTAGAAATTTTCAATCGGGCCGCACGTACTATTTTCTTAGACAAAAATACTTGAGTATTTTAATAGAGGGAAGAAATAGTAAAAAATGAAACATAGGCCTACATATTTAATGAAGTATTAAAAATATAGTTGTTTTAATGCGTTGAAGTCGAAAGGAGTGGTGCTGAGTGTTGTATTGTCATTACCACCGTTGAAAGTTAAATTTTATACATATAACGATCGCTCTCCGTGGGCCGCGGCTTAGCCATCCCTGGGCTAGAGCCTTGTAGTATATAGGAGGAAAACAATATACGACAGTAGTAATTGTTATATATATATATATATATATATATATATATATGTATTCCTGAATAATAAAACGAGACAAAGATTGATTGTTAGCCCTTGAAATTGGCTTCTGGAGATGCAGAATTGGCTTCTGGAGATGCAGTAGTCGTACATCAAACTTAGAACATGTTAGAAATGACACAATCAGGGAAAACATGAGCGTAGAAAGCACCATTACAGACGCTACAGAAGGGAAACACTTCATGTGGTTAGGTCACCTTCATCGAGTGGAAGATATGAGATGGCCAAAAAAAGTCTGGGAATGGACACCACCTGAAAGAGTACGATAATCGAGAAGCTGGGAGAAGGCCGTAGAAGAAGTCATGTTAAAGTGAGAGAGTAATACTTGTTCTAGAAGAAAATAGATCTGAGAGTTACAGGCCGATGGGACCAAAGGATCATATAGAGGCTAAGTAAAATATTAGATGTAACACGCGAACTGCCATGGAAAGAATAATACGTAGTAGAAATCACATTTCAAGAAAAGTTTTGAAAAATCGGAATTAAATGGAGAAACGGAAGTAAAAACTAGAGCAGGGGTGAGAGAATCAGTTACATAAAAAGAGTAAATGGTGTATTTTAGCTATCTGAACTATGACTTTGAATGTAGGAATTACCAAGCGAGAAAGCATCATGAATCTCTAAATGATCATGGAAAAGATGAAATGATTAATACGAGGAATATGAAAAGGAGGGAAAATACAAGACCACTGGATAAAAGGGTCGTGATGCCCACACATAAAAATGTAAGCAATTTCAAATTGTAAAGTTGCAGTGTAAGCATCCAAAGAAATACTACCGGTATAAGCTACTTTAGTAATATCGAACTGACATTGGAGTAATTGACATGAGAAGAAAAAAATTAGATTTCGAAAAGGATTATCAATGAAATAATCAAGTTGAGATAGTCTACAGAGGAGCCATCATAGATGTTGTAAAGACATATGACGATGAATTGAATGAAAGTGTGGTCGCGTTTGAGAAATAGAAGAATGATTGAAGGGAGTGTGGAACAAACAAGAAACAACCATGGGCAATGTGAAATCTGTGTAGGGCCTAAATGTAAAAGTCATATACCAGAATGGAATGAGGCAGGGAAGTGTTCTATCGACATTTCTGTTCTATGCTGTAATGAAATCCAGAAGATGCAGAAACCCAGCAGAACTGAAAGTGTTGTGTTGCGCGGATCATATTATGTTGTAGGAGGAAACAGAAGATGATATGAAGAGAGATTGCAAAAATGGTCAAATCCGAAGTGTATGACTTAATACTGCTTGCGTAAAACAGTAAAATAGAGTGTGTAGAAACGCAAATCCATCAGAGTTTGTTCTGCAGGGTAAGGAACTTGAATGGTTGGGGAAATAAGGTAACTTCATCGGCAGAAGACAATTCGGGTAAAAATAAGAAAGACTGATGATTTCTGTCAACTGATAAACGCCATAATCTGGCGATAGAACTTTGGAAATAATTCATCGTTATATAAAGTATACTGCAAACCCATACTCATTTATGGTATGGGAACTAACTGTAAGGAAATGAGATTTCTGGAGGTGTACCGATCTTCGCAAGAAAGGAATAGATTTGAAAGGAATAAAAATAGTGAGAGTTTCAAGTTGTAGAGTAAGGCATACGGAGAGATTGACAGAAACGATAGAGGATGTTACAGACACCCAGAATAAAAGGAAACTGTATAGGTCTATGATGTTGTATTACCCTGCTACTTATGGTTTATTTATATATTTCTATTAGCTGTGCTAAGCAATTTTTTTAATTTCATTCTACATGTTATAATTTCAGTAAAAGTAAACGTCTTGAAACGTCTGAAATATGATAGGATAATCTTCTTAATTAACTTCTATTATAATAATAAACTTCATTAACTTGTGTTCCTGCATTCATCATTTAGCGGTGTTGATTCGTTCCTACACTGATTCGCCCACTGTTGCGCCATCAGCGACAGTTCTTGGCTCCAAGCCTGCATAACAAACATGAAAAAGTAGAAAAGTAAAATCAACATAACAAGGCAAACATCGAAAATCAGCTACCATGCTTTGATGATTTTTGATCATCAGAAATGTAAGAACAGGGATTTTCAAGGTTGCAATGAAATCTTCATTGCTGTACCGCCAGGATGTGTTGAAAAATACAGTATTTCATGACTAACTCCACTGTCTTCTTCCGATGAGATACCTCTGCGCACGTAAACGGACCAATGGACAGAAGCGTTTAGTCAGTCTGTTAGTACAAACGGATTCGTTCCTTGAGACGTTAGAGCTAGCCTTCGAAACACCGTGTTTCAACAACCCAGTTCAGCGGTTTGCCAAAGAAGGTCTCATTGTAGTACTCCCTATTAATAAATACAGTCACAGTTATAGCTAGGAAACGCACCAAAGTATTTGATTTCGTTTTAAGACATATCCATATTACTTTAGTGGTAATTAAAAAGAAACTTATGTTCATGGAGCGTACAATAGTTGATAAAAATGAGTCATTTCTTGTCTTTTTGTTTGATATTTAAATTATGATTATTTAAACATAGACGATTCACCCTTTTGAATAATTTGAATATTTGATGATGATCTTTATTATATACATCAAACTGTTTAATACTTTTTTGTTAACACTGATTTATTATCCAAATGTAAATATCGAACAACTTTATCTCAGAAAAGAAAGTAACTGTTCTAATAAATATTTATGACAATAAACATTATTCCTTCTTTTATTTAAGCTACAAATTAGTTTATACCTCTTCTAGAACCATCTTAAAGTACCTTTAAATATGACATTCGCCACTCTGGTTAACATCACAGATATTTACAGTAATCGACTATTACAGTCCCTGTCATTCTGATTAATGAGAAAAAAAAATTATAGCTGGAGGGAAACGAAAGATATGAGAAGCAAGATTCGTTTTTATTATTTCGTCTAATTCTTTTCCGCTTTCTCTAGCTACCATGTTTCTCGTATAGTAATTTTACAACACTTAAATTTAGCACGAATAGTTCTCCATCCATTCATCTTGCTAATGGCTTGCTGCAGTGAAATAAGTTTGCGTGACAGTATGCTGGTACAATACAATCTAGGAAAGAAAAAATTAATTTAATTGCAATGGAACGTATCCTCCGGTGGCAATTTCCCTACACATCCGTTTCCCACCTTTCCTGTATCCACCTACTTTTGCCCTATACGATTTCAGCTTTAAATTCATTCGGCGTTTTGGTAAATTAATCAACATTTTTCTTGGTAATTTATTCCAATCCCTGTCACCTTACCTGCGAAAGAAAATCTTTGGACTCCATTATGCCTGAAATCGAGTTCCAACTTGCGGTCATGGTCATCTTTTCCCTTCCATGCACCTTTCTTAATTCTTCCATCAATATCTTTCCACTCAATGTCACCAATATAGTCCTTGTTAACTACCATGACTCTCTTCACCTCGGGATCCATGCAAAAGTTGCGTCATGAACTAAGTTATGACATTCACAAGACGTCTCATTGTCATATGAGAGCCCGCACTTTTAACGAAACACTTAATCAGTGAAAAAACTAACAGTGAACTGTATTCTGTATAACACATTTTAACGTGCCAGCTTAATAAGGCCGCTCGCACGCTCCCGGATACTAATATCAATTATCCGTGATATTGATTTTAACAGTTTGCGTTAAATATGCGAGCGTTGGAGGATGAAGATGCCACAGCGTACCTGGATCCTGCACAGTAAATCGCAACAGGTGAGGAATACCTGGAATCCACCCAAACAGAGGCTCAGGAGAGAATGGAAGGGGTCCAATTCGCTCGCAGCGCACTGAAAAGCGTCTTGTATTCCCTGAAGACCCATCTGCTAGAGTTAGAAGTGAGCTATGTGACAGTTATAGTCGGTTGTATGACAAGCGCACCGCACGGTGACAAAAGCGCACAACCCAATCGCGGTGGGTGTGGGCTGTTATACCTTCTTTCGACTACCTGCACTGATTCCCATGTTAAGGAGGGCTTTCTACGCAGCATCTGACACGCCATCGTCAGCCTTTTTTTTTTTTTTTTTTTTTTTTTTTTTTTTTTTTTTTTAAATAACCTTTCATTCCCCTGGCTGAGGAACAAGGGCGGGCCACTGTAGAGCGTGGGCACTTTTTGGCTTCTGGGTGTTTACATATACAAGGGTGAGTCAAGAAAACCTTAAATTTGTTATAAAAAAATCGAAATTTCGCACCGTTATCCTGTAAGTTGGTAAGCGTGCTATAAGCAGCGAGCAGCATGCAGAATGGCCTGTAGATGGCAGCATATTGCAGATGCACAAATACCGTCGCAGTATCAGTATAAAGATGGCTGTCCCACTTGAGACTTGCACCAGGGAAGAACAACGTTCTGTTATTCGGTTTTTGAGTAATGAAAGTGTGAAACCTACTGAAATTCATCGAAGAATGATGGTTCAGTACGGTGATGCATGTTTGTCACAGCAGCAAGTCTACGAATGGAGTAGGAAGTTCGCAAATGGTGTGACTTCAGTGGAAGATGCTCCTCGTCCAGGTCAGACACAACGAGTTGTGACTCCACAGAACATTGCAGCAGTTGAAGCTATAGTGATGGAAAACCGCCGAGTGACACTGAATGACATTGCAGCATGTTTAAAGATTAGTCATGGTTCAGCACACCACACTGTGCATGATGTGCTCCAGTTTCACAAGGTGTCTGCAAGATGGGTGCCACGGCAGCTGACTCCTGAAATGAGAGAACGACGTGTTGATGCTTGTGAAGAACTTCTTCGGCGCTTTGAACGAGAAGGTGATGGCTTCCTTGCAAGAATCGTTACTGGGGACGAAACCTGGGTTCACTTCCATCAAACGGAAACGAAGAGAGCGAACAAGGAATGGCGCCATTCCTCATCACCAAAACCAAAGAAGTTTCGAACAGACCATCATTAGGGAAGGTTATGCTGACTCTCTTTTGATTGAAAAAGGCGTCATTTTGGAGCATTACATGCCTAGAGGGACCACTGTCACCAGTGCATCATACACATATCTCCTACAAAATCATCTTCGGCCTGCAATCAAATCAAAGCGACGTGGATTGCTGTCATCAGGTGTCCTTTTGCAACATGACAATGCAAGACCCCACACTGCCCGTACAACAGTTGCAACAATCACAGACCTGCATTTTGAGTGTCTTCCTCATCCACCATACTCACCAGACCTTGCCCCAAGTGATTTCCATATGTTTGGACCAATCAAAGAAGCAATGGGAGGAAAGAAGTTCCGTTCTGATGAAGAGGTACGCCATGCGGTGCATGAGTGGTTGCGCGGACTACCAAAAGAATTTTTTTGTAAAGGAATTTATGCACTTTGTAAGCGCTGGAGGACTTGAATTGAGCGTGGAGGAGATTATGCTGAAAAGTGATACAGCTTTGTACCACTTCTGCACAATAAATAATATTTAAATTTTTTTTAAGGTTTTCATTTGACTCACCCTCGTATTTTTGTTTTCTAACATTGATTTTTTGCATCAATTTACATACATTTCCTTATTCTATAATTACATTTTCTTATTTATAATTATTATGATATATATCTACTTGTTTCATATTTACATTTTTACATGTTTACATCTATCCAGTGGTATTGCTACTATTTAGTATTTGCATCTTACTGTTTGCTAAGCTCTTAATATCTATTTACCTGTTTAAATTTCCTTGACTCGATATTGTTGCGTTCTAGGTATTAGACAGCTTTACTTTATATTTTTTGAGCTGCCCGCCGGGGTGTTTCGTCAAGGTGTTGCGGAAGTTGTTCGTCTTGCGTCAGTTGCTTTTCAGGTTCGTCGGTCTCTGGGAACGTTCTTTTCAGGTTTGGGACTATTATTTTCGCAGGATATATGTACTTATATTTCAATTTGATTGTTGTCCTTGGTTTATTCGTTATTATGTCCTCTCTGTTTTGAATTAGTCTGAGTCCGTATTTGGCCCTTAGTATTGCTAGTCTCATCTGTAGTGGCGTAATGTTTGCAAGTTCATACACCAAGTCTGATGGGGTCAGATAGTGGATTTTAAGTATACTCCTCAGCAGTCGACTCTCAGTAGTGTATAGTCTATTTGCTGTGGGTTTCGTCATTCCTGCCAGAGGTACTGCGGCATATTCTATAATGGGTCGTATAAATGTCTTGTAAGTGTGGATGGCCGTCTGGTTGCTGCATCCGCAAAATCCTCCTTGTACAAATCTTATTTGGTTTTGCCTTTTCCGAATTTTATTTAGTGTTTATTGAATGTGCGTTTTCCAGTTTAGGTATCTGTCAATGTGGACACCAAGGTATTTCACGCAGGGGGTGCCTGCCGAGCCGCTATGTCACTCCTCACATACAATGCCACGCCTCCTTTCCCGTCTCGCAAAGGTGGAGTAGCCGTTTATTTTTGCCTCGTCGTCTGTCTTTGTCCATGTCTAAGCTACTCCTGTTTTCGGATGCAGCGCATCAGTAGAGTCTTCCGTCTTTTAATTAGAGATGGGTCGTTCGCGAGTGAATCAGATCTTTAGAGCAATTCTTTTAAAAGAGCGTGTGAGCAGTCGCTCACTAAAAAGTGAACGGTAGTTCTTCTAGGTGAGTCGGTCATACTATGTCGGCTAATTCTGAAGATCAAGAAGAGCTTGTTCACGTAGGCTTTGTGGACTGTTGAGATAAAAAAAAAAAATAAAAAAGTCTACTAATTGCATCAAAGTCGATTTAAGGGGGGTATTTTCCATCGAAAATTGGGAGTGTAACCGGATTCTGCGTGGTGAGACCTAAAAAAAAGAAGTAAGTGAGCAAGTGAGCTAGTGAACCGTTCAAAAGAATTAGTTCTTTTCGTAGAGTGATCAAATTAACACCGCTCTTTTTAGTGAGTCACTTTGCCCACCTCTGCTCCTAATACCTGCTGCGTTTACGAAGAGGAGATTGTTTTTTGGTATATCCTCCATTTTTGTTGTTTTATGTGGAGTCGGGAGCTCTGAGTTGGCTTGCGTGAGTCAGTCACATACGGATATTTAGATGTGGGGCCATTGTTACAAATTGTTAATTGTCACCGAGATTTGGTGACCTGATTGGTTTGTTCTGATATTTTTTTCGGAAAACTGTCTGAATACCCTTTCTAGTGTTGTCGCTACTTCATTTCTTCTGTCATGGAAGAGGTTCGCAGTAGACGCTTCCTTTAAGTGGTCCTGGTACTGGAAGATCATTAGCGAGCTCGATTTTACATTTCATTTACTGTTAAAAAATCGGTATAAAGACAGAAACAACAGGTAATTTGGTTACTGTTGCTTGCTGTTTGCATAATTTACTAATAGATGCATTCCTCGGAAAAAAATGACGTAGCTCATTATAAAATAAACAGAAATGAACAACTACCAACCGAAACTCTTGGACCATTAGCAGAGGGTGGCGGTTGTAACATAACATACGTCTGAGCCATACAGAAATATCTGTGGCCGGCGCCATCAGTAAATGTGTTGTTGGCTTTGTATAGTAGTGAGTCTTTGACCTCCGTCAGGTGAAGGTCTGACGCGGGAATATTTTTCGGTCGAATAGTTGAAATTGTGATAACCTCGGTGAAGTGGATGATGGAGACTGGTATTATGTAGAATTCACTATTTTAAAGGGAATGCTGTGTTTTCAAGTGTCTGTGTAGCGTTAAGAGGACGATAGTGAATGTGGGAGACTATTTTGTTATTCAACCTCTCTTATCCCACGAATCTGTGGTTTTCGAAGAAGAAGTCCGATTCCTTGTTCATGTATGATTTGGTGGTGGTACTTTCCGTCGGTGTGTGTGTAGAGATTAATGAACTAGAATAAAGTTTTGAGTAGATGTTCACCCTAAACTGTGTGACTCTCTCATTTAATTATTCCCGACGAAGAACAGTACCTAAACCTGGCGACCGCGGCTTAAAGAACCTTTTACTTAATTAATAATTGTTTGTGTTTAGATAAGTGACTTTTAATTAAAATCAATAATCACGCCAGTAGGCTTTCATGGCGATTCAGTGACAGTACGTGTGGTGAAATAAGCATCTGGAGGAGAAATAAACTTTCGATTCCCGAGCGTACACACGGGGATAAAGAGGAACGAAAGTAAATTACAGTAAATTACAAGCGAGACGACAATTGGGTGCAGAGACGACAATAGTCAAAGAGGAAGATATACCACATCGGCAGCACGAGCTGTTAAGTCAAAGAGGGCTAGTGAAGATAGTCTACTTGGAGACTGGTTGGAGGTGGCGCAGTCGAGTGGAGGACAAAGTAACTATACGAGCATTGCCGAGCAGAACCGAAGGTGGCCGACCAGGAGCAGACGACCGGTAGCAGCCGATGGAAGCCGAGCCGAGAGCAGACGACCGGGAGCAGCCGACGAATGCCGAGCCGAGCCGAGAGCAGACGACCGGGAGCAGCTGACGGAATCCGAGCTGAACCGAGAGGAGCCGACAGCGGGGACGTGAAAAAAATAAAAACTAAGTGTGGACTATTTGCTGCTTGCAATTTGCTGCTGAACGTCTTTCCCTGTCCGTTCCGTTCCTTTGATATTTTGTTCTTGTAATTTCAAGTCACGTATAGGAAGGAAAACCGAGTTGGGTTTTTCTCTCCATTTCCAATTCCTTTGTCATTCTACTGACATTTACGGTATATTAATGTCCCAGGCGCTGGAATGTTTACGCTATGGAGGTAATTTGTTTCTGGTTTGCATGCACGTAATTCTTTAGTATTGTCTGTGCATTTTGTGAATAGCAGCGTTGTGTTGATTTTATTTGCTGTGAGTCGAAGGGGGAAAGTAAAGCCACTGAGTGATTATCGTCATTGGATTTTCCCGTTGTATTTGTAATATAAACATGCCGTAAATGGGTGACGAGACGGAGTGAAAACTGGCTGAAATGCTGGCTAAACTTACTGAAACCTTTAATAATAAATTTGAATCCCTTAATGATAAACTCGAAGTGATGGGAAAGAAGCTTAAATCAGACGCGGAGGCTCGTCACGCTAGCTTAGTCAAGGAGCAAAAATTGTACATGGTAGAGTTAGAGGGAAAACTTGACGATTATGGTGCTATGTGGGTCGGGCAGTTGAAGAAGTTGTCCTCTCAAATTTCCGAGATAACAGAACAGGTTAAGAGGCCAAATGCAGACGTAATTTTACAAACAGAAAGCAAAGGATTAAGGAAGAGAAAAATTCAGGAAGAAGTTTTTATTTTTGATACTATATTAGGGAATGCCTTAAAGGATGAAGCTGAGACAAATTATAAAGTAGTTACGGCCGTGGAAACAGATGTTCAAGAATGTCAAGAGGAGTTTGTGGAGGAAAATATGCAAGATAAAATTTTTGAGGTAGCAGATGGAATTTTTTTGTGATACCCTTGCGAAGGAGAAGGCTAAATTACGGGAGAGTGAGGTTATAAAAATTGAAGTGGTGGGATTTTTATCTGTAACTACCGGAGAAGTAAAGTTAGATAGAATTAAAGCAGTACGACAGCCATATTGCTTTGACAATAGTGACTGGAGCGGGAGCAGTGGCCGTCAGTCGGCGCGTAGCAGCATGTACCGGGGCACTGTTGGTACCCGGGCCACAAAAGGTTTGACCTCCGCAACACTAGCGAGCGCGGAAGAACAAGCGAGCGAATTAGATTATACAATCAAACGCTATAACTTGTCAGAATCAGTCACTTTCGATGGCGAGAGATATCAAGGAGTCACATGTATAGCAAAACAGTCCCAGTTTGTTGCTGAGAAGAATAAAATTGACAGAAAATACATACGGTGGAAAACTAATGAGGAGAATAAAATCGACAGAAAATCCATACGGTGGAAAACTAATGGGGGTGGGTGAACAAGTGTTAAATTACCTTAATGTGACCAGAAGCAAAAAGAGAATAGGAGTTTTTTTTGTGAACGGACCAGATGGACAGAATTCATTTTCATCGCCCCCCCCCCAAAAAAAAAAATGGGGGGATTCTATTCTGTCATTTCCATGTTTTTTCTTTTCAATTACCAATCCTTTTTTTTTTTTTTTTTTTTTTTTTTTTTTTTTTTTAGAGAACATCTCGATACCACAATAAATCCTACTCTTCCTTTACCTGCGAAGGCGCTAACAGCAATATAGCAGCTCGAAGAAGGGTGGTGAAGTGAATAATGTGATGGGTGTGAAGTGATGTTTTGGAGAATAAAGGTATACTGGTCATTGACCTGAGTGCGGCTTGTGTTTCTCTCGGAAGCTGTGCTTCTGGCAGCAAATTGTATCATCTGACAATTTGATACAAATTCATGTTGTTTTTTTATTTTATTGTGTTCTCTTGTTTTTTATGTTTTATGGTTCTTTATTTCTCTTGTGTTTGATTTTTATATATATATATACGTATGTTTCTTGGACTTAATGTGCAAAATGTTGTCAATGTAGGACGGAAAGCCACCAAAGTAGAATTGTACAGTGATGATTTTTCTTTTCTTGTCTTGATAGTTGATCATGCCAAACCTGATTAATTATCACAAGGTATTAGGGATGGAGTGTAACATAACATACGTCTGAGCCATACAGTAATATCTGTGGCCGGCGCCGTCAGTAAATGTGTTGTTGGCTTTGTATAGTAGTGAGTCTTTGACCTCCGTCAGGTGAAGGTCTGACGCGGGAATATTTTTCGGTCGAATAGTTAAAACTGTGATAACTTCGGTGAAGTGGATGATGGAGACTGGTATTATGTGGAACCCACTGTTTTAAAGGGAATGCTGTGTTTTCAAGTGACTGTATAGCGTTAAGAGGACGATAGTGAATGTGGGAGACTATTTTGTAAGTCAACCTCTCTTATCCCACGAATCTGTGGTTTTCGAAGAAGAAGTCCGATTCCTTGTTCATGTATCATTTGGTGGTGGTACTTTCCGTCGGTGTGTGTGTAGAGATTAATGAACTAGAATAAAGTTTTGAGTAGATGTTCACCCTAAACTGTGTGACTCTCTCATTTAATTATTCCCGACGAAGAACAGTACCTAAACCTGGCGACCGCGGCTTAAAGAACCTTTTACTTAATTAATAATTGTTTGTGTTTAGATAAGTGACTTTTAATTAAAATCAATAATCACGCCAGTAGGCTTTCACGGTTACGCACATGTTGACGGTTTTTCTGTGAGAGACTAATTCAGAGCATACTTAAACAGTCGTTCAGGTGTAGGGTTAACGAACTGAAAGGCAATCATGTAGCTAAAACTCATTGTGGCTTCTTTCTAATTGTATTATCTTAAAAAAGTGTACATATATTATAAAAGTACACACTTGTATGTATATTAGTGTATAGTATTAATTTTGTGTATTGTTTTTTAATTTGTTATCCAACAAAAATTATGAAAATTAATAATATTGAATTCAATAACTACAGGGATAAAGAAAAGCTAAATGAGTCAATCAAAGAGTATTTTTATGATCGTGTGAACAGAGTGTTTGATCTGAGTAAAGTTTGTTTTCTATTTGAAGTCCATTTCATGCCTAACCAAAAATTGACTCTATACAGATACCATAGTTAAATTTGTATTGTAGTAAAAATAATACGAATAGTGGGAACTGTCAGAATTTTTACGTTAGAATCAGTAACACACTATGACCACTAAATTAAGTTTGAATTACAATTAACCACGTGTCATAATTTCACCACGCGAAGTAGCTTGTATTTTCTAAAGGCTTCTGTATTAATAAATATATAATAATAAGTGGCACTAGGGTAATAAACAATAGGAATAAACTTATGTTACATCATATTGAACTTTTACTACCGTTTCCGAGAACGCGGGTCGTGCCGCTTTAGAGGAAGCAGTTCCATTGCAGCAGTCATCAGCGGCTGCCGCAGGCGTCCGACGCCAGCGTCTGACGCTGCGTGGGAAGCGCACCTTGTCAGGGCTCGAATGTGCGTTCCAGGGAGGAAGAGGATTAAAGACCCTTGTGCGCTATGTCACCTGTGCGCCTTTAGTCGGTCACCGTTATAGTCAATTTGGCTCCGAACGACCGCTCACTCTAATTTCATCAAAAACGAAGACATTCATTTCTTTGCAAAGTTTAAATTGTTTTTGAATAAATCCTAAAAGCTTTGAACCGTCATGTTAGCTTTTCTCTTAAGCTATTCTTGTAATGATGTCATGCCAGGATTTTACGTGAACTTTCCCATGGCATTTTGTTTATTCTTGAAATTTAATTCCTTTACATGTAAGACAAGGTGTTGCTCCTTGAAAAATCTTTTATTATTTCTGTATTCAAATAATGATATGTAGATGTATGTTTGTAAGCCTCTTATGTCAAAAAATAAATTGTCAGGTCATGAAATTTTTAGTGTTTAATGACAGAATGCCATTTCACAACCACTTCCTTCATAATCAAGATGTAGAATTATTCAAATAATCCCTTTTAAAACATCCTTTCATTTATCCTGCTTTAAATGACAGTTCAATAATATTTTTTATTACTTTTTATTTTACAGCAGTGACCACAGTTACATGGGCACGACATGTACAAAAGTTCATATCCTTCTCTTCTGTATGACAAAACATTGTTGTTACAAACTTCGCTTCGAATACTAATTCTCGTTACGCCTTGCAGAGGTTATTATTATTTTTACAAACAAAAAACATTCTGGTACTACTGACAGTTCTCAGTCACAAGAGTGTATAATAACTACTCTCGTATGTATGTATTGATAGATGAATCTGTTATTACGTACAAACCCGACTACAATCTTAGGATGTTTCATAAAAATCACTGGCAGCGCACTAATAAATAAATATGCAATCATTAGCGCGAAACAAGTGCTAAGATTCATTTTATGAAATTCTATGTTTCTAGAATATTTTCAGTTGTTTTCAGCATTTTTATCCATATATTTCAACATATGGGTATTGGTAACATATATCTATTTAAAAAAAAGGAAATAAATAAATTTAGGAACAGGGACTAATAGTATTGCAACCAATCAATATTTAAAGGTCCACAGTAACTAAAGCAAACTTTTAAATATAATTAATAATTTTAATTATATTCTCATTTGGTAGCCAAAACGCATTAATTAATGACATGATACCTTAATATAAATTAAATTTGTCGGCAAACTCTTTTTCCTTAATTGAGTAATGAAGGCTGGATAAGTTAACGTAAGTTCAGGTTAATTCTTATTTTTCATAAATTGGGCGCGCATGTGAAGCGATAACTTTATGTAACGAGGGTGGGTAGCACTAGAGATTAACGCCACCTTTAGGCTAATAAACCACCACACCATAACAGTAACTGAGGTTATTGTAGATGATTTAGGGTAGGTAGGCCCAGCATGTTACATTGTGTTAGCTTAGGTTAACGCGCGAGGGCGTTATCTAAGCTAACACAAAAATAAGAATTAGCCTGAGCTTACGTTAACTTACCCACCTTCATTACATGAAGTAAACGCTTCACAAGCTATTTTGAGTAAATGGTGCACATAACTGTAACACCTCGATCGAGATTTAACATTTGCTGAAGGTGCCAGCCTACAGTAACCTAATTTACTGCTCAGATGTGGTGGACTAACCTAACGTATCTTACCCTACGTTCTGTCAGCACCTTTGATCGAATACATTGAGTACTGTGATGCACACATTTTTTGTTTTCATCCTTTGCACACCCTATCATGGTGGGAAGATTGTATATATTGTGAATACTCATCACATAGTTTTCCTAACCTTTGCCCCTTCGATCGATAACATCCGTAGTTTTCATCCTTTGCCCTCCCTGACGGTGACGTGATGTGTGTGGTGGAGGGGCCGTGCAGGTTTCTCTGGAAACTGTCGCTACAGCCGAAACACACATTTTTGTACATATATGACACTTTTCCGTAGCCAGTTGTAGTAATGAAAACACATCATATAGCTGGGCACTCTGTGATGCACGCAGGTGTAATTGTCATGTCAACCAACGACATCTTTTTTTGGGAAGGAAATTACGTAACTTTATCAATATTTTACGTATCTTTCGGAAGAGCAGGCCTGAACCAAGTTTCACCCTCTCCCTTCTTCATATTGCAGAATTCCTACCCGTTTTATTAAACCGACGGGGTTTTGAACCATTCACCACACTATACGAAAATATGCTAATTATTTCAATAGTTACGATGAATTTGTGAATAATTACTATTTTAAGACAGAAAAATGGTTATCTAACTAAGCAATTTTTATCCGAAGGGGAATGAATTCGACCATGGCCTTTTGAAGGAATCATCCCTGGAGTAATTTCGAGAAACAATGGAAAACCGAAATCTGGACGGTAATTCGAACTCACGTCCTCCTGAAGGCATGGGAAGAGCGTAGAGGGGAAGATGAAGGTTTGTTATGCTAAGGGTGCGTCCATAAACCACGTAACTCCATTTTGGACTCCACTTAACTCCCCACCCCGTGGCTTTTGCGTCTACCAGAACCCTGTGGATGGGGACGTCAGGCCTGTCGATATCTTTCGGAAGAGTAGGCCAGAACCAAGTTTCACCCTCTCACTTCTTCATCTTGCAGAATTCCTACCCGCTTTATTAAAACCGACGGGGTTTTCAACCATTCACCACACTATACGAAAATATGCTAATTATTTCAATAGTTACGATGAATTTGTGAATAATTACTATTTTAAGACAGAAAAATGGTCATCTAACTGAGCGATTTTTATCCAGCTCATACTTTTATACTGATGTTAGAGGCCGCACCCGGCGACCTCCAGTCCGGAGACGAGATAATGACGGTAATTGCTTCGGGCGGCGCCGCCGTGGCTGCAGGGGACGGGGCAGGCGACCTACAAGGAGTTCCGGCAATCAGGTAGATAATGACAGGGTGGTGGACGGTAACTGCCTCTAATTATAAGGCAGAGTCCGGAGGATGTGGGCAGGCGGCGGCGCCTAATTGCCTCTAATTATAGGGGCAGCGGCCGCACGGTCGGGGTTTTGCGGCGGCGGTGCCTTTGATGTGGGCAGAACATACATATACATACTACTTGGAATGTAGCACCAGTCTCCACAGTCTTTACTCCACTGTAAATAAGGACAACAAGCTTGCACCTTCTACCTAAGGTATACACATCGCTCATACGTCCCATTATTGAGTATGCATGTCCTGTGTGGGCATACGCCAGCGATAGGCAAATCAGAAAGCTCCAAGTCATCCAAAACAGGGCCCTAAAGAGAGCCCTCCACCTCCCGTGCCGGTTCCCCACGGATGCACTCCACGAGGCCACCGGCATACCTAAATTGAAGCACAGATTCCGCCAGCTGGCGGAATCTTTTTACAAAAACACCTGACAGTGCAACAACCCGGCGGTCAATTCGCTCGGACGCTACAATAATGGCTACGACAGGCAATAGAAGACCGCTTAGTCTCCTAGCAAACTGACACCAAAAAGGAAGACACACCAACAGTTAGGAATTGTAACACTTTCCTGACGTTTGAGGCAATGTCCACGGACAAATACTCCACCCCCCACCTGCCTGTAACCTAAGGCAGTGATGGTGCCATGTGTGGGATAATACTATCAAATACTCTTTGTTAAAACCTACAGCAGTTGTGGTTAGATTAATGCGACCTGGATCAGCAAAACAATCAAGTTAGGAAAAAAAGCAGAGAATTCCAGAAGGTACCAAACTATCGATCCGGCTAGGTGAACTTTATTCAAGACAGCTGGTTTCTCCGTAACCTGACAACAAACATACACATTGTAGGATAACAAATGTTATTTAACTTTGCTAGTACGGATTCCACAACTTAGTGCCCGCCCCAAACAGTAAACGAAAAAGAAAATGAAAGAATAATCTATAATAGTCAGCCCCTATTTAATTTTCAAAACGATTATTATTCTGTAATCGTAATTTTGAATCCTAATAGTAGTGACTTGACACCGTTTCTCGGCAAAAACAGTAACATGCCACGGAGTGAGGTCACGACCAAGGCTCAAATATCGCTGCGTGTTCCTAATTACTGAATATCTTGACATTTATCGCTATTAAACGGCTTCCATTTTATTTTCAAACCTTCACGTTTTCTCTTACCTATTAGCTTGACATGTTTATGATAGCTATATATATATATATATATATATATATAGTGCTGGTTAATCTAACAAGGAGACCAGGAGACCATCAGACCCGTTAAAAACAGATTTCAATCTCCTGGATATGTGTTTGAAAGGTTCACACGTTAGGCTGGCCGTCCAGTGGACGCGTATTCACGCGAAAAATGCTCGCCCGAGCACGCCTGTATACGCGCGAACAGATCGCTCCAATCCAAACACATTGAGAGCGCTTGAGTCGCGCAAACATACGCGAGGGCGATGAGATACGAAATTGTTTGGATCTGTTCACGGGAACACGTGCGTCGCGCAATGGATATTTAAAATATTGTAATGTTGCAACTCGTGAACTGGCAGTTTAAAAGCAATCACTACTAATTTACCATATAACACTGGCAAAAATGAATTAGAAAAATACCAGGTCAACATTTATATAGGAGGAATCTTATCTTTAATCAGAGAATCTCAGGCAACTACACTTTGCAATGTTTAATTATACAGAGCTTTCCGTTGATTACAAAGATTACCTGGGCGCCTTGACCAGAGATTCTAACACAAACAATCAAGAAAACATCTAAACAACCGGTGCAAGATTAAAAGGTGGATTGCAGTAATTGTAATAAAATTATTGTTCCCAGTAGCTGTGAGCCTCGAGTAGCTAAATTAAAACAGTCAGTGAGCATGAACACTCTCGCAAGACGGCTCCGTGATTAATAACACATGCGGGGGCCGTCTTCAATTTCGGACGTTAATCGGCACAGGCCTTTTCTGGGCAGAGCACACAAGATTACAATGGTCGCGATAACACCCGAAGGTACATTACCAGCGTGTAGCGATTCAGTAGTACAGTTCCTGGTATCAGCTGCACGCGGAGGATACACTTTCACTCAAAACACAGTTGAAGT
>JARYHS010008075.1:143629607-143686811 GCA_031002005.1 Vandiemenella viatica
AGCACTAAAAAAAAACCCTACAGACCGTCCTCGGACTGCAACAACGCCGGAAAATTTTGGCGCGTGTGAGTGTGTCTATGCAACACACCAATCTTTGGGGACACTTAAAGCCTATAGTGTACAAACATCGTCCCACAACACTGCAAGCACTTAAAGAGGCCATTACCCAAGAATTGGCAGCCATTCCAAGAGAAATGACGCGAAAATGTATGGAGAACTTCCTGGATAGACTTTGTCAATGTGTCAACAATGGAGGGCAGATATAATTTTTAAAACCAAAAATTAAAAATTGCAAAGTATGTATTTTCATAAATAAAAGTAATTATTCTCTATCATATTAGTTTTTATGTGACAACACATTAAAATGAGGAGGTTTTATTGCCGGACCCTGTAGTTAATGTACAGAATCAGTCCCCACAATCGACAATGAATGCTACAAATGTACACATGTTTAAAACAACTGCTTTAAGGTTACCTCAGGAAGTTGACAGTTGTCAACAAGCTATACCACATACCTACTTTATTTTGTTTCCGAAGTCAAGTTCCTATTGAGGATAACAGCACAAATTTTGGCCGATCATCTGCTTCTGGAAAGTATACGGTCATTATCAACATACAAGTTAACCAACTGAATGCTATGAGGCAAAAGAAGATTAGTTACGATTAAGGCCCAGCGCACACGAGGCGACTGTTTTGTGACAAAATTTGAGCTCGCAGCTACTAAGAGACCTCGGCATTGCCGGGGGATGGTAACCGCACACTGGGCGATCGGTTTTATACCAGTCAAACCAGCTGTACGCCACCATGGGTCCGTGGTCGCAGTTGCGTTGCACATTTCAGTCGAACAAAACAACGAGTGTTTAGGGCTTAATATTTTTTTGTTTTTCAAGGACAACATGAGTGATAAAGAATTTAATATAAAATTCGTTGAAGAGGTGAAGAAACATCTACATCTACACTCTGCAATTCACAAAATTGTGGGTGGCAGAGGGTGCTCAGCACCAAAGCTAATCTCTTTGTTGTGCATTCCAATCCCTAATGGTACGAGGGAAAAAAGAATTCATATAAGAATCATTGCGGCACCTTATTTCTCTAATCTTATCTATCCTGTCATTCCGGCTCAAATAGGTTGGTGGACGAAGTATTTCACTACACTCGTGAGTGAAAGTGGGAGTACGCATGTTTACCAATAAGTAGTTTAAACGAAACGTGTGTCGTCTATCTACCAGAGACTCCCAACCTAGTCTACTAATCAGTTCTGTGACGCTTTCATAAGGACTGTAGCAAGCGGTCACGAATCGAGCGGCTCTTCTCTGTACTTTCTCTATACTTTCGATTAACCCCTTACGAAACAGATCCCAAATGGCACAACAATAGTCCAAATGTGGACGCACAAGAGATTTGTACGCTATCTCCTTTGTTTGTTCATTACAATTTTTCAATATTCGACCTATGAATCGCAGCCTAGAATTAGCTCTACCTACCAACGAATTAATGTGTAAGTCCCATTTCATGTTCCTTTGTACTGTTACTCCCAAATATTTCATAGAATCGACCATATCAATAACTGAATTGTTTAACTCGTATTTCTGAACAATTGGATTCTTTTTTGTTAGTTATGCTCATTGTCTTGCACTTTTTACAATTTAGCGTAAGTTGCCACTCAGCGCACCATGCCAAAATAACATGAAGTAGTTTACAACTATAAACTTCCAGGACATTCAAAAAAAAAAAAAGTTCCTTAAATTTGAATGGACCCAATGCTTTCTCTGTATCCTGCGGTATTGATAATGATTAACTACTTTTTCCTCGTCTGAATCTGCCATAGCAAATATTCTATAAACTTCGCACTGGTCTATAGGAAATTGAATGAAACTGATCCATAACCAGACTATGCTTGTGTGGACAGAAGTTTCGTTTAGGTTGTGTGAACTGGTTGCGAGGTCAACTGGTTTGCAACTGCTGTCACAAAACAGTGGCGCCGTGTGCGCTGGGCCTAAATGTACTCCTCTAAACGGTTCCACGGTTGGTAACATTAGAGTCATCGCTAGGTAATGTCTCACAAAGCTGTCCCTAGTGGACACGATCAGACAGACGTGGGGACCCCGACAGGTGCAGTGAGCAGTTCCCGTTACAGTGGTCGGCAGGGGAGTCCGTGTGAAAGGAACACCATCTACAAATCAACACCGACAACCGTGAGATCGCAGGAAATCGTCTCGCAGTCGGCAAAGTCACACTTAAACATTTTTTAAAATGACTTTAGTAAACTAAATCATAAAGGAAGCACCAGTAATCAGATCCAATAAAAGCATACAATTTCCTCACCATAAAAGATGTTCACACATTAAAATTCCCTCGTCAATACTCGAACCAGAGACCACTACACTAACTGACCGGTCTTACCTCGTGTTGCGTAACGATCTGTCGTGCATTCCGCCTCTTTGCTGGCTGCACATGCAGTCTAGAGTGGAATCTAAGCCCAATAGCGGCATAGAAAGTTTTCTGGAATTCTAAGTGAGGGCGCCTTTCCCACTGAGCTTTCCCTGCATCCAGTGGTATAGTCTGTACGCGTGGCTATAAACATCGCAAAAAATTTGAAATGGCTTTGTCTGTATTCAAACAGCTACAACAAATTAACACCAACAACGGGATCCCTAATTTAAAATGGCGAAAAACACGTTACAAAAGTTACGAGTCTGAACTTCAGGCGTAAAGCCTTCCATCTGTTTCCGGCTGTCCCGAAATCCTCACTCGGCCCGTTACAAATTATATGAACATTTGGTACTGCTAGACATTACGTTCCTCCTCACAGAGAGAACAATGGAATTTTCTGCGACCTTTCAGTGACCTTAGAAAGGTTGTTTAGTCGCTCTTAATGTGCTCTAAGACTTATCTGCAAGCACCCGGATTCCATTCGCGTAATAAAGCCTAGGTATAGTCTCTACTACGTGCTTGTGTACCTGTCTCACCCCCTAACTAAACTTTTCTTTACTTCAGTTAACTGATCTAATGAAAAGGTTATTATCAGACGTTTTTACGGTTTTGGAGCAATTACTTACACCCAGGTAAATGTTCAAGAAAACGGCCCGAAGCGCTTACAAAACAGAAGACACTTAAAAGAGTGAGTAATGAATAAATAAACTTATATTTTTAAATGATATTTTTATCCATTCTGATGACTCCTCCCTGAGCAGTCCCCACCCGGAGATCCGATTGGGGGACTATTTTACCTCCGGAATATTTTACCCAGGAAGAAGCCATCATGATATATGTAATTTGAGAGGATTACATGTCCTCGGGATACCCTTTGGGTCTTTAATGCAGTGGTTTCCCGTTGCCTTCTGCATCCCCATGCCGTTGATCATTTCTGATTCATCCGCCTTTAGGGGCCGTTTCCAACCCCAAGGGCAAGAGGGTGCCCTGAACCGCTCCCCGCTCTTCCACCCTCTTTTCAGAGGCCGTTGGCAAGCAGTGGGTGACTCCTTATACCGGGAATCTTTCAGTCGCCAGAGCCTCGTCCGTGCAAACAGGGTGCACCACGTGAAGGAGAGGTTGACATTTGGTTGGAAAAGACTAGTATAGTCTCTCCCAAACCCTTACACCCCTTAATCTAGTTAAAGGTGGGTTTTTTGTGTGGTGAAGCAGAGTGCAGCTCACCTCCATAAGCTGCGCATGAGTCTTTTCTCTCCCTCCGCCAGAGATCCTTCGCGTCGATATTTCGATTCAAATACCGAGATATTATTGCAGGCTTCATTACATCTTCTCATGTGCCACCTTCCAGTGCATTCAGTGATATCTGTTCCTCCGCCGCAACACGCGGAGTTCTGAAGGACTGTTAGCGCAGGATGTGGGGCGCCTGCTGTGCCCAGGGGCGGATCCAGGGGGGGGGGCTAGAGGACTCAAGCCCCCCCCCCCAAAAGTATCTAGGTCCACCCCCGACACTGTAATTTTGGAGACTTTTTTTTTATCTCTACAGATTTGAGGCCGAGACGGCTATAAAGACTACCCTAAGGCCGACTCAAGCCCCCCCCCCCCCAAAAACCAAAATCCACTGAAGGCAAGCCCTCTGAACCAATTTCATTCAAGCCAAGCCCCCCCAAACCAAAGTCCGCTCAAGCGCCCCCCCCCCAAACCAAAATCCTGGATCCGCCCCTGGCTGTGCCCACTGCAGAGAGGCGACGACATAGCGACCTTTGTGAAACCACAAAGCAACACTTGGAGCAGGAACGCGCTTAGAATGTCGTGCCGATGTGACGGGCAGCTTGGCATTTAACACTCGGACCGCTAAGTGGCGGTTAACGAAGTTCAAACTTGGCAAGACGCTGCTACAAACCTCTACAAACAGGATTATGAAAACCTTGTTTCGGGTCCCAGCTTTCTCTAAATATAGACGGCTTGTGCAACCGCCGGCACGTCACTCTCCGAAACGTTGCAACAGCCTCAGCCGTACATAGGGACAGCATACACGGCATTATAAAGCGGCGTGCAAGCAAGTAGCGAAGGGACGGTGCAGAGGGCGACAAAGCTCGCACCCCACTAGCCACTCAACACGAGCTCTCATAAAACCGAAAACCGTTGCTTCAGAAAAATGATACTGAAATATCATACACACTGCCAAATACTTTCCATGGAAGTCTGAAAATGCAATTTCCATTATCGAATAATAGCAGTAAGGCTGCTGGTTTTCAATGCCCTACCTAAGCCATTCCTTCGGGGTGCCGAGTTGGCGCCCCCAAATGCCGTGGCCTATTTCCTCTCTGTGCTGTAATGACCTCGACGTCGACGAAACGAAAAACACGAAGAAAAAAACATGAAAATAAAAAATCGAGTAGTAACAACTTTCGGAATCAGCGTACCATGAAACTAAACATTTAAGTTCCTTGGGGTAATACAATTGCTGTAAATGTTAAAAAAAAAAAAAAGACAAGTGTGCTTAAAAGTGGACATCCATTGGTATGTAATTTGAGTTCGGCGGACCGTTATTAAATCCAAGTTGCGCAGTAGATAAAATTTAAAAAATAAGAATTGGTCTTTATATATTTCCGAGCTAACTGATTCGCAAAGCACACGTCAGTGATATGTAAATTTGAGTGGTGCGAGCCGAGGGCGTTACGTGGGACTGGCAGGTTTTCCCCAGCGCACGGCTCTTGGGTAACTCCCACTGGTTTCGTAAACAGCGGCTGACACATCACTCCACCGCACGTTTACACTCAGCTCGGCTACTCGAACACCTGCGGCGCATCCTAACCAATCAGATCCTCGCAAACAGGTCGCTGCAGCAACACCATCTTATCCAAGGCCTGGTGGCTACGTCACCAAAACGTTGTGACGTCACTCCAGTTAGGCCGGAAGCAGCGATTTGTAAGTTGGTTTGTGTGTGAACTTCGAGTTGTTTTTTTCTAAGTTTTAACTGTTTTTTACGTTAGTTATTGTGATTTGTTCTTCTGGAGAAATGGTGTACAAGTGTTGCGTACCAAGATGCAATGGAAATTATACAAATGGGCCGAAAGTTCGGTTATTTTCGTTTCCAAAAGACGATGAATTGCGCCGCCGATGGATAGTAGCAATACACAGAAACTTTACACCAACAGTTCATTCCAAAGTAAGTATCTTTCTGCTTTAAAATATTACACCTTTTCCGTATTGTATTTTTATTGTTAATTAATTATGATATTAGTGGACTATCAGTTCTATATACATGAATACACTTCTATAACACTGTTCATTTGTGTTAAATTTTAGAACTTGTTTGACTAGTTCGTTTATATATACAATATTCGAAAGTAGTTTACATCGCGATACACGTCGTCACTAACAGCTTATTTACTAATAATAACCCAATTCCTTGTGGCTTATGATGTAAGATCATTCTAGTCCAGGCTGCATTTCAACCTAACCTCTATCTCCACTAATAATGCCTCTACAAAATCAAACAATACTCTCACACCTTAAATGCATTGGAACTAAATTTCAAATAGTAGAAACAGTTTCTGGAACAGGATTTTTTTTGTTTTTTATAGCATAAGTTATCACAATTTCATCTTACATCTTCAGTGTGAAATGCAATTGGACTAAAGCAAGCATAATAACACTTTCACTGTATCGCAATGTTACTCATTATCTGATAAAAACTTTAAAGTAAATGGCATGTTACTGTTCAACAGAAGCTTATATTTCCTATTTTATCAGTAGGCCCTACTCAGTAATGTTTTTATATTCCATCAACATGAAATAATTTTGTCATATTTTAGGACATTGATCATTTATACAGTTACCTATCTTTTCCTGGCAGGTTTGTGAGCTGCATTTTGCAAGAAGCTGATATTCAAACCTACACAGAATACTATGATGAAAGGACGGGCAACAAACATCAGATACCTCTAAAGCAGTATCGATTGAAACCATTTTCAGTGCCATGCCTTCTTCCAAACTGCCCACAGTACCTGTCAACTGTAAAACACACAAGAGAAGATCCTGATGAAAAGAGAGTTAGGTTGGAAAACATGAACATTCAAGAAGCGATAGCCCAAAGTTTGGTAACTGACAAAGAATATCAACAGCAAAAAAACTTTTCTACTCTCTCTGAGTTAAAGTTGTGTTTAGAGAAGGAGAACTTAAGTGAAGAATGGACTATTCTGAGTAAACCTGTGAAGACATTATTTCTTCTTATTGACAGTGCATCTGCACCTGTTATCATTGGATCTGCTGTAATTGATGAGAATTTAGCTATATCAATATTCCATGGTCAAATACAGCTTAAGTCACTAGGTAGTCAAACATTTCCTAGGAAAGTTAGTTGTATAAATGATGTTTCAAATATTTTGGATATGTTGAGAGATGTGTGTATTAAAGATAACCAAACAGTTAGTGATTATATAACCTCGGTTCAGGGAACATTACAGACAGTTGCAAACTTGTTGGAAGATAAGGCCACTAATTTAGAATTTTTGAGTGAACAGTTGAACTTGATAAATACTCCTCAAGAACGTTTACGGTACTCTCCCCATTACTTAATAATGTGCTGCATTTTGTTTTCTATTTCACCACATGCATACAAATTATGAGAAGCTCAAATTACTTCGTTCTTCCACATCCTCGCACTTTGAGGAAAATATGTTCAACTTATAACACAAATCCAATCAATGAACAATCTGATAGCAATTTCTTGTCTTTTTTAAAAGATAAGTTTCCTTCTCTTAAGAAATCTGACCTCACTCTCTCTCTCATGGTAGATGAAATTCATATCAAGCCATATCTTGATTACAAAGCAGGTAATATTTTAGGTGCAGCCTATGACAGTGAAAATGTAGCAACCTCTGCATATGTGTTTATGATTCAGAGTATGCTGTCATCATATAAAGAAGTTGTTCACATTTTACCAGTTAGAAAGCTTCAGGCAAGGCAGTTGTTTACTTATATAAGGAAAACTGTCACAGAATTACATCATATAGGTTTCAAAGTAATTTGTGTTGTTAGTGATAATAATTCTATCAATAAGAAAGCTATGACTTACTTTACAGACCCACCAAAAACTAGTTTAGTTTACCCTCATCCAAGTAATTCCCATGATCCTTTATTTTTCATTATAGATGCAGTACATATATTTAAGAACATACGTAACAACTGGATCAATCAAAAGGATCAAAATCTTAATTACCCAGACTTTGATAGTGTTGACTTAAATATACGTATGTCTGTAGCTTCATTTTCATCACTAAAAGAACTCCATGCATTGGAAAGCCATAATCTAGTAAGATACTCATATGGATTATCTTTCAAAGCTTTATTTCCAACAAATTTTGAAAGACAGAATGTGAAATTAGTGCAAAACATATTTAATGAAAATGTGGTTCAGGGTCTGTTGCATTTAGGAGAGAGAAACAATCTTCCCAATTACCAAGGTACTGCTAATTTCATTTCATTGATAGTTAAGTGGTGGAATGTTGTTAATGTGAAGACAGTAAATAAAGGTGTAAGGTTTAACAACCCACTCCAAAATCCCCTCACTGTAAAAGGTGATGAAGAAAATTTACTCTTTTTGAGGAAATTTCTCAAGTGGCTTGATGTGTGGAAAGAAGCTGGAAAGAAAGCTAACTGTTTTACTCAAGAGACACATTGGGCTATTAGTCAGACAACACATGGGTTACTGGAATTGGCAGATTATTGCATTAATGAGTTGGGCTTCCAATATTTCTTACCAGGAAAAATACAGACTGATGCTTTAGAAGCTAGGTTTGGAAATTACAGGACTTTTGCTGGTTCACAGTACTTGGTTTCTCTACGTCAAATATTTGAAGTTGAATCAAAAATAAGGATGCAAAATCTTCTTCCCTTAACCATGGAATCTAGCATGTATGGTAAAATAAGCATTTCTTTCCAAGGTGACACTGAGCCCAGTACAAATATTATTGAGGACCCTGATGGCTCTATTGTTAAATCTGCTGCTGTTGCTTCTGAAATTGCTAGTAACATTCCAAAATTTGGAATAACATTGAGTGAAGCTGATTTTAAGCAAACTGACCCCCTCCTGCCAGTTTTGACATATTTAAGTGGATATTGTGCTCATGCTGTTTTGAAAAGACTGAAATGTGAATACTGTAGCAAACATGTTTTAGTTGATAAAAAATTACTTCCTGTTAACAGTGGGTTTTCACTGATCAACAATTTGGATAGAGGTGGGCTAGTTCTTCCTAGTGCTGATTTAGTAAATGCCAAAATTTTTAATTACATCATGGTATCTAAATTAATTAATGGAGAGACAGAAAGGGATTTTTTGAAGTGTTCAAATCAGAGAGAGGTTGTAATAGCTTTAACAACAATTGAGATTAAAAAAGCTGGCTTTTTCCTCAATGATTTCAATTGTGAAAGAGGTCATTCCAGAGAGACCTTCTTGAGGCTTTTTTTGTCAGCATCCACAAATACTTTATTAAATGATTATGTTAAAAAGAAAAATGATGGTTATTCTTCAGTCAAAAAGAAAAGAAAAATTCAAACTGTGAAAATTTAACCAAATCATTGCATAAAAAATATCACTTGTTTTTCTTACTGCATTTTTAGTTTTAAAGGATTTATTGCTTGTAATAGCTTTATTTTACCTTATCATTATGTAAAATAATCAAGGTACTTCTAATGTCGATTATTTTCTGCATTTGAAATTTCCACAAATTAATTGCTGTCTCTTATTTGAGTTAAATTAAATTGCAATGGAGCGCATGCTCTGGTGGCAATTTCCCTAAACACCCATCTTCCCCCTTTTCTGCATCCATCCTTTACAAATAGTAACTTTAAATTCTTTCAATGTTTTTTGGCAAATTATTCATCATTTCTCTTGGTAACTTATTCCAATCCCTGACACCCTTACCTAAAAAAGAGAATCTTCCTACACCCTTGTGCCTGAAATCGAGTGCCAGCCTGTGGTCATGATCATCTTTTCCCTTCCATGCATTATTTTCAATTCTTACACAAATATCTTTCCATGCCTCATCACCTTGCACACTCCCATGACGCTCTTCACCCTCCTTCTGTCTTTCAATGAGTCCCACTCCAGCTCTTTTATCATATCTGTTTCTGATTGTGTTCTGTGATAATTTCCAGAAACAAATCTAGCAGCCCTTCTTTGCACCCTCTCCAACTCCTGTATTTGATACTCAAAATGTGGGTCCCATACTACACTATCATATTCAAGCAATGGCCTGACCAAAGTTTTGTAACCATTTGTAGCCATTCTTTCTTTTATGCAGGAAAGATAAAATGTATTGCAAACTAAATTATCCCAGGAGAGTTTGGAGAAAATTTCCATGGATAGGGTATTGCAGAAATGATCAAGCAATAGCTTATACCTGCCATACATGACATCACAAACTCAGAGGACAGGCATCCTACTCTAGATGATGGCGTCTTGGCATACAAGAACAATTTCTGTTATCGCACAGGAACAGTTCTATTCTCCATCACAATGATTTAATTTTTTTAGAATGTTTATAACTGATACAGTTATCTCTCTGTGGCGGGTTTTCAACTACATTTTGCAAACAAAGGCTAATTTAGAATTTGATTTAATTGCAATGGAGCACAGGCTCCGGTGACAATTTCCCTACACACCCATCTTCCCCCTATCCTTCACCTACCTCCATTTGCCCTCTACAAATTTTATCTTTAAATTCTTTCAAAGTTTTCGGTAAATTATTCATCATTTCTCTTGGTAACTCATTCCAATCCCTGAGACCCTTACCTAAAAAAGAGAATCTTCCCACACCCTTGTGCCTGAAATCGAGTGCCAGCTTGTGGTCATGGTCATCTTTTCCCTTCCATGAACTACTTTTCATACCTATTGCAATATCTTTCCATGCCTCATCGCCAGTATATGTCCTGTACACTCCCATGACCCTCCTCATCCTCCTCCTGTCTTGCAATGAATCCCATTCCAGCTCCTTTATCATATCCGTCACTGATTGCATTCTGCGATAATTTCCAGAAACAAATCTAGCAGCCCTTCTTTGCACCCTCTCCAACTCCTGTATTTGATACGTAAAATGAGGGTCCCATACTACACTACCATATTCGAGCAATGGTCTGACCAAAGTTTTGTAACCCAATTTCTTGACTTCTCTCGTACATCCCCTCATCACTCTCTCCAACAAGTGCAGAACTTTGAAACCTTTTCCTACCACCTGTCCTATGTGTCCTGCCCAGTTAAGTTTGTTATCAAAAGTAATTCCAAGATATTTACATTTCAAGTCTTCAGCAAGCAATTCTTTCCCCACCTTATATTCAAAATTAACCTTTTGTTTTTTATTTGTGTATCTAATAAGCTGACTCTTCTTTGCATTTATCTTCATTCCATGTTTACCAACCCAATTAGATATCCTGTCCAGATCACCCTGCAACTGTTTACAATCCTCTATCGTTTTGATTGTTTTATACAGCATTATGTCATCTGCAAACAATCTAATTTCAGATAGTAAACAATCAACACAATTATTCATTAGAATAATGAATAGCAATGCTCTCAATACGCTACCCTGTGGCACACCCATTTTTACTTCCACTTCTTTTGATACTACATTTCCAACCCTAACTTTCTGTTTTCTACCTTTTAAAAATTCTTCTGCCCAGCAAATTACTTTCTTATCCACTCCAATGGTTTTTACCTTATTTACTACCATTTGCAGTGATAGGATGGATATCAGCATTCAGGCACAACTAGAGGCAACAATTAAATTCACCACTACTTATAAACTGCTCATATTCCCTTTGACTGTTAAACTTTCAAGAGAAGGACTTGAGTAAAAAAGTAATGGGACCAGGAATGCTCTGAAAGCTCTTATTTTTAGTGGCCTCTAATATTTCCAGTACATAATGATTCTAATTTCAAGGAGACTAACTCCCTCCTAATTGTTTTGGCTTACTTTGTTGAATACTGTTCCCATGCAATGCTGGAAAGACTTAAATATGAATTATGTATTAAATGTGTATTAGTATTAGCTATGCCTGTTTAAAGTGACAAAATACTAGTAGGCACTAATATTTCCTCATAGAGTCATTAAACATGAGAAATTTTAACTACATTAAAGTTTATAAATTAATTTATTGTGGTGAAAATAAGCATTTTAAAAGTTTTCATTTGAGAGAGGTCTGGGTAACTCATAAGATTTAAGAGGTCTGGTTTTACTCTAATTTATTTTGGATCTGAAAGAGGCTATTCAAAGGACAGTGTTCTGTGGTTCTTTTTCTCAGTATCAGTACTCTGTTAAATGACTGAAATAAAGAATTATAGTTATCCTTCAGTACACAAGAAAAATCAGACTGTGAAAAATTCAGTAAACCAATCTTCTAAAAGATGTGTATGATCCATTTTAATTTATTTTATTTCAATAACTATTTGCTGTTTATCAGTTATTTTACTCTGCATTGTGCTTAAGTGATAAAATGCATTTGTGTCTAATTGTGAAATTTTTGTTAATTAATGTTGCACTTCCAATAAAGACTAAGCCAAACTCATTTGTTTACTCTTACTTTGTGAGTGTGTGTAAAATTTGAAAACATTCCACTTGTTAAATATTATTATTTTAAAAACCAATGTTGGATGTTGTATTTGGTAAAATATTGGTGCTCTCATCAAATTAAACAGATATTATCTAGATGTCTGCTGATGTTTCATCAATATGCTTGTTAAAGTGCAGGCTGATGAAAAAACAAGATACTGATTTTTCGGGGAAACAAACTCACGATCAATTTTTCTAATGGAAAAGAACTATCACTGAAATTTTGTTTATCGGAAATAGTAAAAGATTCGTTCATTAGGTTAAATGGCTGTTAATTGTTGATCAATTATTTTCAGATGAATAAGAACGTTGAAACATTGAGGAGTTTAGCAGAATTTGTAATATTTTTCAAACACCTTTGTTTCTATTTAGAAAAATGTGAAATAGTGCCTACCCATGATATTTTGAGGTAATAAGGTAAAAAGAAGTCTTTGTAGCACAACAGACAAACAATTACTGTAATATTTGGTCGTACTGTTCTGCCGCGTCTGACGGAAGCTTAGGCCTAACATGAATGACGTCACAAACTGAGAGGCCAGGCCTTCTCTCTAGGTGGTATTGGTCTAGCCGGTCGAAATTTCCTCGCAACTTTCTGCAGATTCTTTTTAGAAGATAAACATCCCACAGATGTTTAAGAACTTCTCGTCATGTCAACGGTCGCCATGTTAAGGTTCTTTGGTGGTTTAATTACTGCAATAATTACTTTAAAAAGTCCACCAAACAAATGTTAAGTTGAGATGCTCGTTTTATTTTTCAATCAAAACAAGTCTGCGACATTCACAAGCATAGTTGTTACAATCCAAAGATGCAATACTGACTTACTGAATACTTGCATGAATGTCTCTGTAACACTGAATTTATACTTAATGCAAACTTAATGAAAAACTGACTTCTCTGTCCAGGCGATCTGTTTATATAGAGTCTATCGAAATTACGAGAATTCTTCAAAGGCATCCGCCCGATATTTCTCGATCATTAACAATCACTCAAACAATCAAACATATTAAAAACAATCGGAATTGATACAAAATTAATTAATAACATTACAAAATGATTAGAAATGGTAATTAGAGATACTTAAATACAAAATTATTTACAGAAATCTTTTCAAATGGTGGAAAATTGTCCTGTAGACATCGTAACTTACAGTAATACATGGAAATACAAACTTTTAAGAAATACTCTTGCACCATTCGGTTATTAAACATATTAAATCGTCTTTAAATAATTTTCTTACCTAAAACAAAGTCTATATACACTTATTTACAAGAATTTACAAAATAAACATATCAAATCACTTTCAAGCAAACTTTGGCTCACTACAAATATTTCACACAGTACAATATTATTCAAAATTCAGGTATTAGGGCTGTTACAACCACCAAACAATATACCAACAAGGAATCGGACTTCTTCTTCGAAAACCACAGATTCGTGGGATAAGAGAGGTTGACTTACAAAATAGACTCCCACATTCACTATCGTCCTCTTAACTCTCTACAGTCTACAGTCACTTGGAAACACAGCATTCCAGTTAAAACAGTGAGTTCCACATATTACAGGTCTCCATCATCCACTTCACCGAAGTTTTCACAATTTCTACCATTAGACCGAAAAATGTTCCCGCGTCAGACCTTCACCTGACGGAGGTCAAAGACTCACTACTATACAAAGACATCAACACATTTACTGACGGCGCCGGCGACAGATATTACTGTATGGCTCAGACGTATGTTATCATGGAGGAAGGAATATATGGAGACGACGCAAGGGACCTTCGCCACATACTGGAGTGAAACCGGGTGGAGACAAGTGGGGAGGGGAGGCCGCCATATTGCTTGACCAGAGAAACACAGAAATATGCACAAAAACCTCAAGGGAATCATAAGACAACAGTGGCACCGCAATTTGATGATGGATTATTATGTAACTCGACGAGACACATCAAAAATGAAGAATAAAAGTTTTTGATATCGTGCTTAGTTCTCGAGATATACTGTCTCAAAAGAGTGGAGTTTTTGGTTGAAATTCAGAAGAAACGTGTCCCCAAAGTCAAATTTGGTGATAGATTATTATGTAACACGACGATACAAATCGAAAATAAAGAATAATTTTTTTCGATATCTCACTTAGTTCGCGAGATATACTGTCTCAAAAGTGAGGTTGTTAGGTTATGAAGGGATTCAACAATAACCGTGGCGCCGCAATTTGATGACGAATTCTTATGTAACTCGATGAGAGAAACTGAAAGTTAAGAATAACTTTTTTTGATATCTCGCTTAGTTCTCGAGATATTGTACCTTAAAATTGACGTGGTTAGGTTGAAATGCGGCCTGGACCAGAAAAACAACTATCGCAATATCCATATTTGATGATGAATTCGGATGTAACTTAATGAGCAGGTAATTCTTTTTAACTTGAATAACAAACTGTTTATTTCTACAGTCCTTAAATTATAGTTGATGTTCAAATAGGTTATATTTTCATATTCTATTTCAGTAATTGACAAGAAAGATTTCAAAATCAAGATATATTTACAAACAGAAACAAGTCATATCTGAAATTTTAAAAATAGCATAAGTCAATGTTTAGAACTTTAAAAAAAATTAATACTTCATAAAACCTGAGCTTACTTAGAAGATATTGTACTGTTAGTGGCCTATATAATTTTGCTAGAAAAATCAGTGCATTCATAAATCAGAAGATAACAGCTAATAATAAATAAATTGTTTGTTCTCTTCTGGTATACACCGCATTTCAACCTGCCAACATTTCCATTAATATTGCCGTTACAAAACCAAACTATGTAGACACATCTAAACACAAGAAATGCATCGCGAACTACATTTCGGACAACAAAGTTTATTTCATCACATTTAATAGTTCGCACAGCACAAATTATCACAATTAATTTCTTCGTGCACTTTAAGTGTAAACTTAAACGTGAGTAATGCATGCAGAACAACATATTCACTGTGTCGCGATGTAAACATGACCCGCTTAAATTAAATTTCCAACATTTGTCTACAATAAGGCTAGCTTTTCATGTGCCAAATAGTAACATATGCTAATTGTCTACACTACACCAACAAAAATTTGAGAATGATATGATCCTATTGAAAGCAATGAATAAATTTATAGCGAATGGCAAGAATGTCGCAGTTACCTGTCAGATACCTCAAGCACGATAATTACAATGTGACTTACTAATGAAACGCTATTCCAGGTTTTTTCCTATCTCGTCTGTTTGTGCAACCATATGCATCACAACTTGGCATTATAGAAAACTTTAGAATATTAGAAAATGAAATATTCTCAGCAGCTGCCACAGTGCAAACAGCCCAATGTTTTGGTACTCCTACGATGTCCGCCGTGCAAGCGCAGTTTTTACACGAGGTTTCACGGATTTAGCGTTATCTCGTCTCCATATATTCCTTCCTCCATGTATGTTATGTTACACTCCCCAGCTAATATGCTGTGATAATTGATCTGGTTTCAAAAAACTTGATCAATTATCAGAAAAAATCTGTTATGTCACACTCCCTCCCTAATACCTTGTGGTAATTGATCAGGTTGGGCATGATCAATTATCAAGACAAGCAAAGAAAAAGAATTAATATACAATCCTACTTAGTTGGTTTACCGTGCTACATTGACAAAATTTGGAAGAAACATATCAAAAAAATATCAAACACAAGAGAAATCAAGAACCATAAAACATAAAAAAACAAGAGAACACCAAATAAAAAAACAACAATAATTTGTATCAAATTGTCAGATGATAGAACTTGCCGTCAGAAGCACAGCTTCCGAGAGAAACACAAGCTGCACTCAGGTCAATGACCTGTATACCTTCATTCTCCAAAGCATTACGTCACACGCATCACAATATTCACTTTACCACCCTTCTTCGAGCTGATATATTGCTGTTAGCATCTTCGCAGGTAAATGATTTATTGGTACAGAGATTTCCTCTCAAAAAAGGATTGGTAATTGAAAAAAAACATGGAAATAACAGAATAGGATTCCTTCCTTTTTTTGATGTTCACAAAAGAAACTCCTATTCTCTTTTTGCTTCTGGTCACAATCGGGTAATTTAACATTTGTTCGCCCACACTCATTAGTTTTCCACCGTATGGATTTCCTGTCAATTTTATTCTCCTCATTAGTTTTCCACCGTATTCATTTTCTGTCGATTTTATTCTCCTCACCTACAAACGATGACTGTTTTGTTATGCAAGTGACTCCTTGATATCTCTCGGCACCGAAAGTGACTGATTCTGTCAAGTTATAGCGTTTGAGAGCATAATCTAACTCGTCCGCTTGTTCTTCCGCGCTCGCTAGTGCTGCGGAGACCAAATCTGTTGTGGCCCGGCTACCAACACTGCCCCGGTACATGCTGCCACGCGCCGGCTGTCAGCCACCGCTTTCGCTCAAGTCACTATTGTCCAAGCCATATGGCTGTCGTACTGCGTTAATTCTATCCAGCTTTACTTCTCCGGTAGTTACAGTTAAAAATCCTTCCACCTCAATTTTTAGAACCTCATCCTCCCGTAATTTAGCCCGCTCTTTCGCAAGGGTATCACAACAAATTCCATCTGCTACTTCAAAAATTTTCTCTTGTATATTTCCGTCCACAAACTCCTCTTCACATTCTAGAACATCTGTTTCCACAGCCATTACACCTTTATAATTTGTCTCACCTTCATCCTTTAAAGCCTTCCCTAATATAGTATCAAAAATAAAAACTTCTTCCTGAATATTTCTCTTCCTTAATCCTTCACTTCCTGTTTGTAAAACTACGTCTGTATTTGGCCTCTTAACCTGTTCTGTTAACTCGGAAATTTGAGAGGACAACTTCTCCACCTGCCCGATACGCATAGCACTATACTCTTCAAGTTTCCTTCCTTACTCTGTTATGTGCAATTTATGCTCCTTGACTAAGCTAGCGTGACGAACCTCTGCGTCCTTTCCCATCACTTCGAGTCTACCATTTATGGATTCAAATTTATTGTTAAAAGATTCAAATTTGGAATCAAATTTAGAATCAAATTTATCATTAAGGGATTCAAATTTGTTATTAAAGGTTTCAGCAAACCTAGCCAGCATTTCAGCCAGGTTTGACTCCGTCTCGTCACTCATTTTCGGCATGTCTCTATTACAAATACAACGGGAAAATCCAATGAAGATAATCACTCAGTCGCTTTCCCCCTTCGATTCACAGCAAATAAAGTCAACACAACGCTCCTATTCACAAAACGCACTGACCATATTAAAGAATTACGTTCATGCAAATTAGAAACAAACTACTTCCGCAGCGTAAATATTCCAGCGTCTGGGTTATTAATATACCATAAGTGTCACTAGAATGACAAAGGAATTGGAAATGGAGGGAAAAACCGAACACGTTTTCCTTCCTATATGTGACTTAAAATTACAGGGAAAAAATATTAAAGAAACGGGACGGACAGGGAAAGACGCTTCGCAGCAACTTGCTAGCAGCAAATAGCCCACAATTAGCTTTTTCGCTATCGTCGGCTGCTCTCAGCTCTGGCTCGGGTCAGCTGTCCTCGGCTCGGCTCGCGTCGGCTGCTTTCGGTTTTGGCTCGGGTCAGCTGTCGTCGGCTCGGCTCACGTCGGCTGCTCTCGGTTTCACTCGGATCGGCTCACGTCGGCTGCTCTCAGATCGGCTGTCCTCGGCTCCTCCCGGGTAACTTCGTGAAAGTCTGCGCCGAGTATCAGTCGGCCGCCTTCGGTTCCACTCGGCAATGCTCGTATAGTTACTTTGTCTCCCGCTTGGCTGCGCCACCTCCAACCAGTCTCCAAGTGGACTATCTTCACTAGCCCTCTTTGACTTAACACCTCGTGCTGCCGATGTGGTATCTCTTCCTCTTTGGCTATTATCGTCTCTGCGCCCAATTGTCGTCTTGCTTGTACTTACTGTAATTTACTTTAGTTTCTCTTTATCGCCGTGTGTATGCTCGGGAATCGAAAGTTTATTTCTCCTCCAGATGCTTATTTCACCACACATACTGTCACTGAGTCGCCATGAAAGCTTTCTGGTGATTATTGATTTTAATTAAAAGTCACTTATTGAACACAAACAATTATTAATTACATAAAAGGTTACTTGAGCCGCGGTCGCCAGGTTTAAGTACTGTTCTTCGTCGGGATTATTAAATGAGAGAGTCATACAGTTTAGGGTGAATATCTACCAGAAAGCTTTATTCTAGTTCATTAACCTCTGCCTCCTCACCGACGGAAAGTACCACCACCAAACAATATACCAACAAGGAATCGGATGTCTTCTTCGAAAACCACAGATTCGTGGGGTAAAAGAGGTTGACTTACAAAATAAACTCCCACATTCACTATCGTCCTCTTAACTCTCTACAGTCTACAGTCACTTGAAAACATAGCATTCCAGTTAAAACAGTGAGTTCCACATATTACAGGTCTCCAGCCTCCACTTCACCGAAGTTTTCACAATTTCTACTATTAGACCGAAAAATGTTCCCGCGTCAGACCTTCACCTGACGGAGGTCAAAGACTCACTACTCCCATACAGAGACAACATCACATTTACTGACGGCGACTGCCACAGATATTACTGTATGGCTCAGACGTATGTTATGTTACAACTGTCCTCGGCCAACGTAAATTGAGTCTGTAAAAACTGTCTGTATAAAAATTGTCTCTGTAAAAACTGTCTCAGAGTCTCTGCTGGTCGCATTATATAAGTTCCATGGAAAGTTCTAGAATACTACAAAGGCTTCCGACACATATTTCTCTAACATTATCAATACTTAAACAATCGAAAACATATAAAAAAACAATCAGAATTAATACATAATCATTTAAAATCTTTACTAAACGCTTAGAAATGAAAATTACAGATATTTAAACACAAAATTGTCTACATAAACCATTTTAGACGGTAGTAAATCGTCCTTTAAACATCGTAGCTCACCTAAATACTTGGAATTACAAACATTTAAGTAATTTTCTGGCATAGTTGTGGCCTTAAACATATTAAATGGTATTTACATAATTATTTTCACAAAACAAAATCCATTTACACTGATTTACAGTAGATTACAAGACAATCATACAAAAATCATATTCAGTCAACCACTAGCTTGCTACAAATGATTCATAAAATACAATTCCAGTTTAGATTTGAGGGCTGTTACAAGGTGATAAGCATCGTGCACCGCCGCCTCTCCTGCCATCAATGGAATTACTTTTTGCAATCACCGGGGCTCGAAGCAGGTAATCCCGTCGCAGGCGCCGGCAGCATCATCGCACCGCAATGACCTGCGTCAAAGTGACCAGCCCGTGAGAGTATAAGCCACGACGCAGCTGTACAGTTTAATCCTGCGCGCCTCATTAGAGGCAGACCAGCCACTAGATGAGAGTTGTTAGTCCGTCGCACAACAGGCAGACTGCCAGTGTGTCGCAGCGGTATAATAGAGCCCGCGCCTGATCGCTACAGCCATTACTCATCGCACAATGGCCTATCCACCGAGTAAAGCTACGATAAAGCAATCCGATGAGGTAATCCTCTCCGCGTAAAGACCGAACAGTCATCACTCAGCGATGTTAGCTACGTCACCTCTGACCTCAGTTATACCTGCCACTGTATTTGTAGCACCAATCTAACGTCAACTACTGGAAACTAATTTTGAAAAATTAAATAATTTGACTGTTTATTCATTAGGCTTTTTAATTAGTGTGATTTGTATGTCACTGTTGACACAATACAACTACGTAAACGCTGGACATTGATTGAGCACAAAATGGAACAGATGGATGTCTCTTTTAATAATCAGCTAGTAATTATGTTTGATAAATACTGCACCCGGAAAATCCGAATATTAAATAATTTAGATGGAGCTATGACTGTAATTAGGGGTACCATGACGTGTTATAGCTGGATGGAGCTGGGCTGTGATGTGAAGTAAAAACGTAACGTAATCCACTATCTGAAGACTGGTTGGATTCTCCAGAAGAAAATGGGACTTACTACGCCATTGTGTCAGGTAGGACCTTCAACTCCTTTTCCCCGGAACCTGCAGTTTAACCTGGAATCCAGCCTACTCGTATGAACATAGCACTATCCATTAAAATGCCTCGCTGCAGCGGTATTCGCAACAGAGACCCTGAATTTCGATAGCGAGTGACTTATCCATCGAACTTCCAAAACAGTCTCATATGTGATCCTACACCAAGTACGAACTCATTGTAACGGAAGATTTTTATAAGCAAACATTTCAAACGACACAAAAGCTTCGAAGACCAACAAGAACCCATTGTTCAGGTCTCGAGAACACAACGCAGTGGGGAATTGAGTGTGACAGCGGAAGAAAGAATTCAAGTCACATTGGACACTGCTACCAATAGTTATGATGATATCGGACACCAAGGCGAAGTTGTGACGTGGTAGGAGAACATTAAACAATCGTAGCGGACGGATTCAGACTTCCCAGATTAAGCCGTCACGTCACGCGATTGCCGAGGCATGTAACACCATACACCTTCATCACGATTCAAAGGCTTCACACGGTATGCCATAGATATAAATGCGCTAATGACCAAGTCGTCGACGCGCCCTAAAGCACCAACAACAACATCGATATAAATGACTGCAGACACTTCTACTCTGAATCATTTACACTAAAAAATGAAACACTTGGGATCACGTGATGATGCATAACATATATAATGCATATATAATTGTGAAGTTTTCAATTTTTTTTTTTTCATTATCTGCTAGAGACAAAATTTCACGAAACCTCCTTTGAGCAAATCAAATATTTCACGGAAGAGCGCATTTCCTAAAAAATAAATACCTTTGGTTAAAAGGTCAGCTATCGTGAAATGTAATAATATATCTTGGTAGATATATTCTCTTCCATTCTCTATTTTTCCTTATCTCTGTAACTATTTACAGACCATAAACGTTGCTACGCGCAACTTCATACCCACGTATGTTATTCTGGAATTGGTATGTATTCCTCAGTTAAAAACAAGATTTGAACATTTTCCTATGATTTGTATTGTTTTTGTTACTTCTCTCTGTCATATGAGGAGCACCCTCATATGTTGCGGCACCAATAGAAGCAAAGTGTCCATGATGGTAGATGCAGTTCATACCGTCAATATCATATTCTAATTTCTTCGTTATTTGTGTAATCACTGGCTTCTGACGGATGTCACATTAGGCACACGTATGTGCGTATCATACTAGAACCTTAACTTCACCAATATGCTAATGTTAATAGTATATCTGTAGCGGTCTGGTGCCTCAGTGGTCAAGGTGTCTCACTGGGGAACGAAAGGTCCCCGGTTTGAATCCCCGTCTCGGTGGGGATTTTCGTAGACTCTTAACCCGAACTTCACCTGTTCCCACAGCTTGCTGTGTGATGTGAAGTACGCCAGAACGCTTCCGAGGTTCGAATTCAACGTTAAACTGTAGGTCGCCTGTAACGGGTAGCACTACCGGGTTAGGTTAAGGCGGCTAAGACAGGGGCAGAAAGCGCAGCCAATAGAAACCCTGTCACCAGGTCATTACGACTATATGAGAGACTTAGGAGACGGCTTGATCTCTGAATAAGACAGTAGACTTTGGTCTAAACGTCGGAAGAAAAGAACTACAGAGTTGGCGCAGCGTGAATCTCGCATGTTAATTGATAACAAAAGTAAAGGTCCATTCTAGAATGTTGGAACTCTGGACAGTATTAATTTGCGCAATGTTGTATTGTCGAGTGGTAAGGCCAAGCGAAAATTACCAGCGACCTACCCCTTTGTGCACATGGGTTTGCCCCACTTTCTCTCGGTCAACTTCTTATTCTTCCAGTCACGCGTACGGTGGGATCGGTTTGGTGGTGAATTATTTGACTAACACTGCCTAAGTCATAGGCCTAAAGAGTTACAAATTTGCTGTGTAGTTTCCCTTAAGAACAATGCCACGATCGTTGGTACTAAACTGCGCTCCACGATGTCGCTCCAGGGTAGTAATGGCTGATTCCCCTTGGCAAGGGCTCATGACGTGGGGTGCATGCAGGGCTCTAATTGGCCTGCTGGAGGCAGTTTCCTAGTAGGTTCTCGAACATTGCGAGCCACATATCCCACGGTACATACCGCTGTTATTGCGTTCTTGAGTAGGGTACTCAGGTAGATGGTACGTGATTTCATGTTAAACTCGTTCGCACCGGAACATAACCCAGGAGGCTGGTTCGCATCGCACTAAAATACTGCGAATAACTATCAAACTTGAGCTGAGTAACCCTCAGACAGACTTATATGGGCTATAGCTAGAGACGCCATTATTGTTGCATGCTTAAGAGATGCGACAGCAACGACGATCTCGTGTGTAAGCAGACTTCCGCTCGCAATACAACCACCCGCCTATTAGGAGCGCGGAAGGCTTTGCGCGTTTGTCGGTTTGAATCAGAGGCCAGTGGTGATAAGCTCACGGCCCACGCCGCTAATACATGTGTTTCGGATCTTCCATGCCGCGATCCACAGGAATGACGATGAGGAACTTCCGCCGGAATCTCGCGGGCTGGACGACGAGATATCACTCGTGGAGCGACCGTCACTATGTGATGACGCGTGCCTGCTAGACACAAGTTCCTTCGCCGGTCGTACAACACGCGGCCGCGTCTGGATTGAGGTGACCCTGCCTGCAGTGTGTGACCTTAACTGTGTTAGTATGTGAAAGTTTTACACCACCTATCCGGGCTGTGGCGTCAAAGTGCAGGGAAGCTAGGACTTCAACGTATCGCCACGCTGCTGTACTCAGCTGATCCAGGGCGCTGGACTCAACAGCCGCCTCACGCTAGTAATGTACATTTGGTGATACCGCGACCACTGTGATTCGCCTGCTCCGCGCAGAAAGCGCCATGTGCCTATTAACAAAGGCAAATTGAAGACGGTGTAACTTGCGGTGCCGTGTTGCGAGAGTACTCACGCTCCCGCCTACTTTTTCGTGTTAGCTAATAGTAGCATACATTTGACTGAGAACAATAACGTTTACGCAATTACTGTCCGTCACAACTTGATCTTGCAACGGTAATATTCATGTGTTTTCTTGCTTGTTTGTATGGAGTCTATAATGTCATTGTTATTACCAGAATCATTTGTATGAAATTAAATGTTGTAAAGAGTAGTTTTCTGTAATTATTGGACTAAGGATAATAACCTTTCTATCCCAAATATAAATGTCAACTTGGTACATTTCTGATCCATTCTTCTTGGTGCTAGCGGGTAAATTGGTGGTTGTTGCTTTGAAACGTCTGTTTGATGGGATGAAACATTATAGTATCATTTGGTTTATCTACAGAGAGCGGGTGGTGGCCGCGCCTGGCCGCCGCCGTGGACTCGCGGCTGCGGGCGGCGCGCTTGTCGGTGCGTCTGCACGCGGCGCTGCCGCCGGGCCCGCCCGGCGACGCGGAGCCTTGGTGGCCGCGCGCCGTGGCGGCGGCTCGGCCGCAGCTGCTGGTGCTGGCGCTGGAGCCGCGGCCGCTGCAGCTGCCGCGCGGCCCGCCGCAGCCCGTGCTGCTGCAGCTGCTCCCCGCGCCGCTCGGCCCGCCGCCGCCACCTCCTCACGGCGGGTCTGCTCCCCTGCTGCTCCTCACGCCAGAGGCCGCTGCACAGCTGCCCGACAACCAGACTGCGGTCAGTGCGCCACTACAGCTAACTATCGATATTAAGAAGAATATTAAAGAAATGAGAAGTCAGGTAGAATATGGTGAAGAAAAGAGGATGAAGGGTGAAGAGATGGGTGGTGACGATAATTTCCCGAGTATCAGCAAGGGAAGTTAGTCCCAGCAGAAGAAATGAAGAGATGAAAATAGTGGTGGACACCAAGAAGCCTGTCTATATGAGAGAATCTTGAAAGACAGGGGTCAGGGGTGGTAGAGGGATCATACGGGTAATCTCCGGACAACAGGTAATCATAGTGCCGACTGTAAACAAAATCTGGTTACCAACTACGTAGTAACATTTACAACAGTTATGAATGACAATGTTGAGTACAACTGATGGTAAGAATCTTATAGATCCTGCCAATTAAGTTTTTTTTTTTTCCCCTCACACTTTAATGGTAAAGGAAAAAGCAGTAGTTTTTGACGCCTTTCAAGCAGTATTCCCATAGGATTAGCGGAGGTAAAGCTCCGCACTCCTATTTCCTGTAGGCATTATAATCTACGTGCCGTTCCCCACACGTTTCCTGTTTTAAGTTCTCCTTGTTATGGATTAAACTAAACTCTCTTACTTCCGGCCCTGCCCTCGCATTCGGGAGGACGCGGGTTCGAATCCCCGCTCGGGCATCCAGATTTCGGTTTTCCATGGTTTCCCCAAATCATTCCATGCGAATTCCGGGATGCTTCCTTCAAAAGGCCATCGCCGAATTCCTTCTCGTTCCTTGTCACCCATCCCATCCCGCCTCTAATGACCTCGACTTCGACGAGGCCTAAAGCCATAAGTAAAAAAAAATAGTTCCGGCACACAACAATGTTTGTTGAGTTAATTTTACTTGACGTTCATTTGGTATTTGATAGGTAGAATTGACATTTTATATACGTTTTCATTTCAGACAATTTGCAGAAAATAATGAATTCGCTCAGAAATTCCATCTTTACCTTTTTTGAAGTCGATGTAAGGACGGGGGCCAAAGCGTTTTGAAGGAACCATCCCGATATAACCCTCGAGTGATTTAGGTAAACCAAGGAACCCGGAATCCTCTAAATTCCAAGAAGTTCTTGAAGTATTTAAGAAACGCAAATTCTTTTCAACTAACATTGGTACTGTGATGTTTGTGTTTTCAGCAATGAAAGCTTTATATTGGTTACAAATCAATTCTTTCCATCTTAGATCCCGTTTACTTTTCTACTTTTACCAACATAAACAGACGTACGGGCTAAGCTGAGAGAAGAAACTTACAGCATAAGGTCACCACTACCACCACAACACACTGAATCTTTCTCTATTTACGTCACATAGTTTGAAAATGTCTCACCAACTAGCCAGGTGACGCGATTTGTGACATTTGGCGGCCATTCTGATTTCAATATCTATCTTTCAGAGTCATAATTAGTATTTATCATTTTTATTTCAATACCTGTGCTCGATTATTCATCAGCTTCAAGTGAATTTGCCTTTCTGTTAAAGGGGACCTGCAGTTTACGGTGGAAACTCGAGCCACGGAACCCTTTTGATGTACTTACTTCATATTGTACAGCAAGCTGTGTCAGAGGTGAAAGCATGATTTAGAACCTTTCAAAATCTCCACCAAGACAGGGATTCGAATTGGGGACCATTCGAACTCCTCAGAAGCCTTAAAGACTGGTTCGCACTAGGCTAGTAATTTAGTCGGATAGCGAGTAGTATATTAGTTGAACGTGTCTGAACAACGATAATTTAGTCGAGCAGTTTAGCTAGTAGTTTAGTCGAGTCGATTAATTTTGTTCTGCGTTACTGGTTACTGGTTCATCGGCTAAACAAGCTGAACCTGTCGTTTAGTCCAGTTGATTAGCTGTCGCAAAAATGAGTTTTCGCTGGAGCAAAGAAACAACTTTAAAATTTGTTTCTAAATGTGTAGAACATGAGTGATTGTGAATTTTAAGTCCCCGCACTATTAAAACAAACAAAAGAAGCAATCTGCACGCATGGGTTTGGAAATTCAATAAACATACCTGGATTTGGTGAATTGAAAATTTAAAAAATCTGCTTAGTGCACAATTTCATTAATTATTTTATTATAATAGCATCTAGATTGTACAATAAGATCTTGTTATTACTATTGTTATTAAAAGGTTTACTAAACGCAATAAAAATATTTTTGGGTCGATTTACTCGCAGTTAAAAAAATAATGGAGTCCAAAAATTCATGCGCAGGTACTGACACAGTTTACATTCTTTCAGTAAAATGATTCAGTTTACTGAATGCATCTCTACGAAACATTATTTCAATTGCTTTAATCTTTCATAGATTCCCTTACAGACTTCCGTGTTGAATTAGGAAATAGTTGATTTTCCGAGTGTAAATATGTGTGTGAGTGTCCTTAAACTACATCCGGTGGCATTAAAGAAGAGAACTGTCTGTAATTTTATATTTTGTGTAATTGCACTTCTTAAATGGGTATCTTCACGCTGAATTTTCACTAACACAAAATTTACACAACTTGCGGACATTCTCAAACTATTCTTTGGTATCTTCTAATGCTAATTTAATCAGAAGACAATTCCTTCTATTAATCCATCTTCGTACTCATTAGGGCGCTAATGACCTCGATGTCGACGTGCCCTAAAACCACCACAACAACGTCGTACTCATTGATTTTTTTTTCCTTATCGCATAAATTTCTGCATCCACCTCTTCTAAAATAGCCATCAACCTAAGCTTTGTCTATTGCGTTGCAACCTGCTCAATTGGCAAAATACCACTAAACATGTGTACTGCACTCGACCGAAGTGCGAACGATTTTTGAGCAGTAACGATTATCTTCGCTGCTAAAATGTCACTCGACTAAATTACTAACCTATTCCGAACTAGCCTTAACTAATGTGCCACCAGACTAAATTTGTTAGCTTCGTATTTGCCTGTTATTTGCCTGTTGTGGAGTGAAATCCCTTGCGGATGCGTGTTTGTTAAGTCCGAATGCTCCTTGAGAGTAAGTCATCTACCTATGTCACACCAACCACGACACTCAATGAATTTAATTTAACTGCGATGGAGCGCACAATTTCTCTACACATCCATTTTTCCACTTTCCTGCACCCGCCTGCATTTGCCCTCTACGAACTTCAACTTTAAATTCTTTCAGCGGTTTTGGTAAAATATTCATTTCTCTTGGTAATTTACTACAATCTTGACTCCCTTAACTACGAAAAAAAATCTTGCCACTGCCTTATACCTGAAATCAATTTCCAGCTTGTGGTCATGGTCATCTTTTCCCTTCGGTGCATCTCTTCTAACTCTTCCACCAATAGCTTTCCACGCCTCATCACCAATATACACCTTGTACACTCCCATGACTTTCTTCATCCTCCCCCTGTCTTCCAATGAATCCCATTCCAGCTCCTTTATCATATCAATTGGATGTGTTCTGCGTTAATTTCCAGAGACATATCTAGCAGGCATTGGCTGCACGCCTTTCAACTCCTCTATTTGCGGGTTCCATAGTGCATCACCATATTCAAACAATAGTATGACCAAAGTTTTATGACCCAGTTCCATCAATTATTCGGTACATCCCATCGTCATTCTATCCAATAAATGAATAGCTTGTCCGATAGAATAAGTTTTAAAATTTCAACTGATTCTTGGAATAGCTCAACGAAATAAACCATATTCTATAATTCTAATTTCTTCACAACATGTTGAATTGCTTCAAAAATTAGTGAGCGAACTCAAAATAAAGAAAAGTTAGTCAAAAAGAGTTTTGGTCTGAATACGATAAAGAGTTAAGAAAAACTGATAGTGACCAGAACATATTTTCAATCTGTAAACCATTCTCAGGATTAAAGCAACAAGACACCTGAACACAGTCGCCACTTTCATCAACTTGAAAGATGGCTATGTTCTCTTCTCGATTAAAAGAACTGGAAGTGAATGAAACATTAGAAAATTGATTTAACAGTGTCTCATTTGCATGACTTCAGATCTTAAGTTATTTTGTGAAGTTTCTGAACGCTAAAAATTTAATACAGAAGTTCGACAAGATGATGAGTTTTCACTGTCTTCAATTTGGTACTACATAAAATCATATAGGAGTGGGCGATATCTCAATGACTTGTAAAGACAAACAATGCTGAAGATAGTAACTCTCCAAGAAATTGCAGATCAAACGGTTTAAACATGTTACACGATAAAACTAAAATCGTTGCGCTTAGGCATATTAAAGAAATAGACACAGAAAAACAGCTCCGTGACGCCAAACAAATTGCTAAAAATAAATATTTGGGAAAGTCTAGGCTGTAAAATGGTCACTACATTACATCCGACAGAGAAATATTATTTACGGTACGCAAAAAAATACAAAATCCGTATGATTCCAGGAAAAAGACACTGCTGTTTCTTCTTTAAGAACGACTTGCCCGTGTACGAGCGTAGGCGGTCGCCAGGGGGATGTTTACGCCACGGCACCGTCGGGGGAGGTTTCTCGTCGCCGACCCCAGTGTGATAGTGTTTGTGAGTGTTGTCGTAGGTATGGATGATTGTGGCAGTGTGTGTGTTCAGTGTATTATTTGTGTTGTGCATGAGAGATAAAAGAAGGGACAGGTTGGAACACGGTGCCGGCCCATGCAGGCCTACAAAGGCGCCTGCAGGGTGGATTCTCATCAACAGTATGGCATGCCCTTACTCCATACGCTCTGGGCAGAGGTTTGAGGGAACGGGAAGAACTGAAGAATAAAGGAAAGTATCTTCTAAACGAAAAGGGAGAACGAAGATTTAAAAAAGGAAATAGAGAAAATTACTGAAAAATTAAGAAAAAATAAATTTTATGAACCCTTACACATAATGGATATGAATAGGTTGTCCCATAATATATTCCATTTAAAAAACCGCAGAAGGATTTAGAAGAAATAAGAGATAATCTGGAAATACTGAGCATCGCGGAAGATATCGTTAACAGCATAGAAGACTGAATGACGCTGAAGAGTTTCCGGTTATTCAACCAAACAACTATCCGAGGTAGTGATAGGCCATCATTATCCGTATAAAGAGACTCTGAGCTGTAAGTAACCAAATTCTTAATTTTTTAAAAAGCATCCTATAGAGTACAGTTCCCAGGGGGAGGATACTCCTACTCGCAGTGTGAAGGAAGGCGCGGGGTGCGAGGCACTTGATCCCCTAGCTCTACACCATATATGGGCAACCCCCGGCCCGCGGGCCGGATCCGGCCCTCCACCAACTTCAGTCCGGCCCGCGAGAGATTCAGAAATTTCAAATAATGCTTCATACTCAAGCCTCCCATTATTTTTCATTTGATTTTTCTATCTGTTTTTGTTAATTTGCTTTTTTTATGTTTGATTATCCTATTGCAATTCTAGTAAATAAAAAATGTGTGAATTTTTATCGTCTTTTTATTCGCTACTATCTACTTCTTTCTTACCTACGGCCCGCGACCTGATTAAGTCCGGCCCGCGACCTGATCAAGTCCCGAAATTACGCCCTCAGCTAAGCAAAGGTTGCCCATACCTGCTCTACACCGTACGACGTACTGTCTCTCCTCCACCGCCTCAGCGAGCTTCCTCTGAGACGTCAAGGTCAATATTGAGAAGATGCAACTATGAAAACGTTAACTATCAGGAGAGCGCTGTAATTACTTAGCGTAATAGTTCAAGGTCAAGCTTTGGAAGTAAAAAATGAATTTGCTGTCAAATAAGATTTTAATAAAATGGATAATTCATTGATTTTGGATCATGTTTACAAAGTGCGTTTCAGAATATCACAGCAAAAGCTGCGATTATATACACCAATTTGAAACACTTATTTGTGATAAAGAATGTTTCAGCTGTTGTTACAATAAAAACTATAGAAGCAAACTCGATATAGCAAAAGATTTACTCTGTGTACTTCCTACTGTCCAACCAAGAATATTCAATCTTATAGAAAGAAATTCAAGCTCATCCTTACCACTGAATTTCTTATCAGTAAATTTAAAATTTGTGATTTTTATTTTTTTTTTACTTTTTCAGAAATTTTAAAGTTGTACCTTTACAAGCAATACAAACATAAATATATTCGATTCCGTTCTTGCTCCATTCTTACATTTTTAATAAAAAAATTGTGACGTGAAAGGAGGGGGGGGGGGGGTGTGGAAATCATTCTGTTGAAGGATGGTTGGCGAGTTAATACAAGCTTTGGGAAACTCCAGCATAGAGCTCCATAACAAATATTTAATCAGCGGAAGTAGGAGATGGTATTTGCATTGTCCGTGGTTGGCTGGAAAGCAACGGCCACCGCGCAGGCGACCAGCAATCTGTTTGAGGCGGCGTCGATGACCTTTCTGAAGCGGCACCGCCCTCATTAGCACGTCGTTTGCCAGGGAGGTGCGGCGGCGTCTTCCAATTACTCGGGTCGGCAGGTGTGCTTAGCTGATGAACGGCGTCCCGTGAGGCGAGCCGTGAGCATCAGCCTACAACCTCCACAACCAGGAAAATGTCTAAGATAATTCTACGCGCCACCAACTTATACAAACGTAACTTTTTTCCCTATGTGTATGTCATAAATATCCACCCCCTTGGTGTCCGGCGCTGACGCGGGATTAGATGGTTCGAGTTCCTGGAGGTGGAAGAAACATTCACCTTCAGGACATGGCTGGCAGGGTAGGAGCGGTGGTGGTGCACAATTCCTTATCACCAGATTTTGCATTAAATTGCAAACCTTATTGCAGTGCGTATAGAGAGAGGGCACACGACATGCAGATGTGATTCGTCCATCGAATAGGGACGTTAAGCCAGGCGACTCTTTAGTATCTTTCGGAAGAGTAGGCCTGAATGGGACCGCACTCTCCCTTCTTTCATCTCTCATCCATGACACAAACAACACTCTACGATTAACATGTACACTATCAGAGTCATCCACACTACTTGCGAAAACTGTCACTCTCGTAAATCTGGAAAATAACAGATTTTTTCCTAGTCGTTGAAATATTCACGACTCTTATTAAATTTTGCTTATAGATTACAGTCTCTTCTGGGCTTATACAGTACGAGTAAGATATCCATTTTATGTGATTGAAGTTTACTAATTTATTTGTAGTTATGATATGTTCAATTCAATAACAACTGAATTTTATATATTCTGTCCGCGGACCACCTGTTCCGTCTTTGCGAACCAGAGGTGGTCGACGTACCACAGGTTTGAACCACTGGCCTACAAAACGGGCGAACCCACTATAAAACGAATCAATACGCACGATTAAAGCAAAACTGAACAACGCCTGTCTTTGGAGAAAACCGTTAAGGCGCAAAAAGTAGAAACGTTTAGTGTGTATGATAGTTTTGTGCAGTTGCGAGTGTGATGTTTTCACTTTATCTGTATGCTGTTCCTCCGGCGTCATGGAGAGTAACCCAAATTACATTTTTCAGCTAAATCCACATCTCGGGACTTAAAATAAGCCTAAATGTAGCGTCTTCAACATAAATCCTGAAAATATATCGATTTATTTTTTATGGTTTACGTACTCTGTGATTATTAGTTCCGACATCTCAATCTGACCAAATTATGACGCGTTTCGTGAAGGTGCATACAAATCACTAAATTTTTAATCGAGATTATAATTAGTGCCTCAATTTCTTACTAAAGTGAATTATTAAATAACGCACTGCAACTAGTTTCTCAGTTCGCCTAGGAATCAACAGAAATGAATTTATTTTCTTCCTTTTTATTCTTTTTATCGGTGAAATGTTTCCTAGAAGTTATCAAATATTCATTTACGAGTGATTACTGTCCACAAACATTTTACATCTGCCTTACGTTTGATAGCTCAGTATTTGTACACCTCTCGCCATTAATATTCCAGTTGCTTTAGGTGGTATCCTTGCGTAAACCACATGTCAAATCAAACTTGTTTTGCAGTTGCTTTCATGGATATTTTCTCCCGTCGATGCGAGTTTGCTGATTTGAGCGAATGAAAATGTATGCTTTTACCAATTTCTTGTGATATATTGTTTAAAGTATTATGGTATTTTGATTGAGTTGTTTCTGTATACTTCTAATATTACTTTATCTGTTATGTTTAGCTTTAGTGTGTTTGGAGGAGGGAACAGATCTACCATGACCACAAGCTGGCACTCGATTTCAAGCTTTAGAGAGTGGGAAAGTTTATTTTCTAGGTAAGGGACTGAGGAAATGGAATAAGTTAACAAGGAAGATTGTGAATGGTTTAATAAAACCACTTAAAGAATTTAAAATTGGAATTCATGGAGGTTAAAGGTAGATGGGTGAGGAAATCAAACTCAAAGAATTGAATATAAAAATTAATTTTAAAGACTGGAAAATTGGTGCGTAATGAAATTGACACTAAAGTGTAACACCATCGCATTTAAATTAAATATATTTACAGTATCTTTTTGTTTTTACTTATGGCTTTATGCCTCGTCGACGCCGAGGCCTTTAGAGACGGGATGGGACTGGAGACAAAGAACTGGAAGGCCATGGCCTATTAAAGGAAGTATCACAGTATTTGCCTGGAGTGATTTGGGGAAACTATGAAAAAGACAAATCTAGATTCCTGGACGTGGATTCGAACCGGCGTCCTTCCGAATGCGAGGCCAGAATGTTAACGGTTCACCCTCCACGTTCGGTTTTAGAGTATCGTTTCGTTTCATTAATGTTCATTCATTAACGTCAACTAAATTAGGGTGCTAAATTTTTGTGTTAATTGATTTTACTTGCTAAGATTTATTGCCATTTTTATACAACAGATTTCCCGGATGGCAAGGATTTTTATTTTTTATTTACTAATTGTTAAAATTTCCACATCTGTTTTTATGTCTGCGAGTAATGTGTACTGATTGTACTTCATAGAACAGGTATAAAGGGTGAAACTAAAACAGACTTGGATGTAGTCTTCTCGGGAGACTAGCCGAGTAAGTAAGATGTTTCCACACGATATTTCGGCGATCTCAGACTCCGTCGCCATCTTCTGGTGAAGTGCCGGATCCGTCAGAAGGCTGGTTCTTATAGCCTCCGAATGCGCGCGTGGTGGCGTGCGCGCAGCTGGTTGGCTAACTCGGTCGGCGCCTAGGCGGTGGAGTGGGGGTTGGCGCCGGTAGGAGGCAAGCGTGGGCGCAGTTGGTCCGCGGCCGCCGTGCTGTGCACTTCGGCGCGCCGACACGTGCGTCTGGGGCAGAGTGAAAAATCGGCGGTGGCGGAACATAGCCTGGAACAACGCCATGGCTTCGACTTTGAGAATACCAGGATATTGGCGCGTACAAGGAACTTCTGGGACAGTATTCTCACAGAAGCAGTTGAAATTCGCACCACGCGCAATCTCGTCAACCGGGACTGTGGATACCAGCTGAGCGAAGCGTGGGCACCTGTCATTAATGCAATACGTCGTCAGCGCGCCGAAGTGCACAGCACGGCGGCCGCGGACCAACTGCGCCCACGCTTGCCTCCTACCGGCGCCAACCCCCACTCCACCGCCTAGGCGCCGACCGAGTCAGCCAACCAGCTGCGCGCACGCCACCACGCGCGCATTCGGAGGCTATAAGAACCAGCCTTCTGACGGATGCGGCACTTCACCAGAAGATGGCGACGGCGTCTGAGATCGCCGAAATATCGTGTGGAAACATCTTACTTACTCGGCTAGTCTCCCGAGAAGACTACATCCATTCTCAACGCCGAGAAAGACTTCGTTCCTATATAAAACAGACTTCTAAATACATGCACTTCTCTTCACGTAAAATCCCCGCTATCAGGATTCCCCCGTGCAAACAAAGTAGCAAAGTAATATAACGAATTTGAGTTGACAGATTGTTCACGACAGGTATAATCAAATCTATCTGCCGAATATTAAAAGGACGCCAAGCTGGGAAGTGATTACTCTGCAGTTCACAATTTTTCGTGTAAATATTAATATAACTAATTATAATCAGCTCACATGGAATTACTTTCTGGGATTACAGAGGGATTGGAAAGAAATGAGTTTTCAATCACCTGCATTTATTGACGAATGACTAATTCCCCGAAGTTAAACAAAATCACAAAACATTACAAAATTTTACTTTCGTCAAGTTCCTCGATAGGCTGCAATCCTAGAGACAGTGAGAATACTGGAGTGCCGCTATTATGGGTGGTCGAAGAGTTGCAAAGCTTCTCTCGTAATCGATTCCACTTCACCATTTGTTTGCAGTAGCTGTGGGCCAGATCAGTATAGTCCAGCTTTTCTATCACCGTGGTCGCCAGATTCCTGGAACTCTTAACTTTTGCCTGAACTCTGTCGCAACTGTCGAAACAGAACTAATCTCAGCTGCCTACTTTTGGCATGTGGTTGACTAATAGTTTTACAAATATCTAGTGGGAGAATATATTCGATTTCATTTTTAAATTAAAACCGAATTTAAATAAAATGTGAACACTATTGCGTTTCTTAAAGTTTTCAAACAGCTGGTCTGTCTGATCACGGGCATTGGCTGCCTGCTTAACTTAACTCCAAACTTGGTGTCACTTGCCGTTTAGCTGCATATGATGTAAAGCACATAATAGGTCCTCAAAAACCCAAGCTGTATAAATATAAGATGTAAACACCTGGAAGCAATTATGTCCTTTCTTCCTCTCAACGCCACCACCTTCTCATCGCATCATTTCAATCTCCTTTTCTATCTGCACACCATTCTCACTTCGTTTAGTCATGTAAACCTTTATCTTTAGATGTTTGCATTATAACTCCACTGAATAATTACTTTTATTTATTCAGTCTTTTTCCCATTTTGCCTTGAATGTTTTCATAAAAAAAAATTTAAACCTTGCAGTCATTCGGCTTTTCTTCCTTCAGTTGTCTTTCATATGTATTCTTTGTCATCGATATTTCGGAAGCAGAAGTAATGGTGCCAACACACTAAACCCGGTACAAAGCAGCTTCTGAAAACAAAATGGAAATTAAATTAAATATATATATACCTGGCGGAATACGATACATACAGTTAGTGGAGTCTTACCAAAATACAAAAAAGCCTAATAATCTCAACTACATTTTGTGACTAAAGCAAATAAATTGTGAAGATCCATAAGCGAAGCTTCGTGATGCAGCTGGTATGGGTGTTCTTCCTTCCGTCATGCCTTTTAGGACTTTAATATGCTGCGATGAAGGTATTAATGGTGTTCTTTGTTATTCACAGTTTTCTGGCACACACAGTAAAGATTTAGAACTCACGTTTCTACACAGGTATCATGTTAACAATTGCAGTTTGGATGACGTGATACGAACACTGGGATACGTAGATAAGGAAATTTCTGCATAGAACTGTATCTACAACTCATTGGTCCTATGAATTTATTGCTCATCTTTTTCAACTACGGAAACTGTGAAAATACTTAAAGGTACAGTACATAAACGTCAGATGACAAAACGATGGAAGAGGATACACCACAGAAATTCAGTAAAATGTAGCGCAGAGGATTTTTTCTTTAAGAATTTTATTTTGAGAAAAAAACTTAAAAGACGATGAAAGTTTTCACCAGTGTCATTAATTCTATCTAGACTGTCATATTTTTTTCGGCTCCAGTATTTGCTGCAATAAATCCTTCTGCCGGACAGTATTATCGCTATAAGACCAAGATTGGACCCAGGAAGGCAGTTTTCGAATAGACTGTCTAAAAATTAAGATCCACACAGTTCATGGGTCAAACACTCAAACAAACCAAGGATTGTGTTGTGTTTCCTGCCTGGTGAATACCGGACCACCTTTCAGCGTGCGGTAGTGTGACGGCTGAGCGCGCCAGCTCTTCGTCTCGGCACTACACACTGGTCACTAAGAATAGGACACTTATAGTCTAACATAGAAAGAAAACAAATTAATTTTTCCTTACAGCTATAATTTTATGGGATGAACCAGCGAGTTTTGGCAGAGCGCTTTAAAACTACGTTTTACAGGACATGGGTGTGGTGCGGTTCTTGTGATCATGGTCTATTGATGGTTTTTCCTGACACCCAGGTACCTGATAGGAAGTTTCCATCTTTTTTCACAAACTGTAGCTATACGGTCAGATCTATCGTGTTTATAATAATTTATTTTATTTATTTCGTATGGCAGAAATACAAAAACAGTAACTACATTAAATCACAATAACTATAACTATTACTACAGATATTGCCAACGACTGCAGCCGTTCAATTTCCTTCTGTGGTTGCTTCATGAACATGGTGCATTGTACCACTGAAGCTCCTAAGAGGGAATTCCATGATATTAATTGAATTACCTTCGATTACCGAGCGTGGTGGTGTAACGGCTAGCGTTCTGGCCTCACATTCGGGAGGACGGCGGTTCGAATCCCCGTCCGAGCATCCAGAATTGGGTTTTCCATGGTTTCTGAAATCACTCCAGGTAAATGCTTCCTTCAAAAGGCCATGGCCGAATTCCTTCCCATTCCCTGCCCCCATCCTTTCCCGTCTCTAAAGACCTCGCTGTTAGAGAGACGTTAAGCAGATAAAAAAATCGATATATCTTAGAATAGCTTCCTAAGTTCATTTTACCTTTGGTATTAATTTATTCGGTTTTTTTCTCTAAATGTTTATTCTTAAGGCTTTAGGTCTCATTGTCAAAGAACTCATTATACGCGGGAAGGATTGGACACAAGGAACCGGAAGGAATTCGGCCATCACCTTTTGAAGAATCATCTCGGCATTCGCTCTAATTGATGTCGTGAAACTATGGAAAACCGAAATGATATCGCCGGACGTGGATTTGAACCCTCGTGCTCCCAAATGCCAGGCCCGAACGTGTTTGGTCACCCAAGCCTGGTCGTTTTATCTACTTAATTATGTGCTTTGCTTCACTGTCAGCTAACGACTGAGGTAGCTTAAAGCGCTCGTCAAGTCTCGTAAATCATTGGTCAGTGAATCCACGTGACTGGTGGATGGCGGCAACGCTCAGGCCTGATGTTCAGGAAGACGCGGTTTCAAATCCTCGTCTGGCAATCCAGATTTTTGTGTACCATTGTTACCCGAAATCACTCCAGTCGAATGCCGGGATCGTTCCTTCAAAAAGCCATGTGCGAATTTCGTCCCGGTATTCGTACCCAGTTCTATACCGCCTCTAATGACCTCGACGTCGACGAGTTGTAAGTCAGTCGGGGGAAAAAAATCACGTGAAGGACAAGTTTCTTCGTCGTTGTAGCGAGTGCGGATCCAGTATTCGTCTGGAATTCAGATTGAGATGACCAGCCAAGGCCATGGGAAAGTGCGTCCGTGTCGTGGTCAAATCTCAACTGCTTCACGATCCTCGTAATAGAACATCGCCGGTATATAAATCGAAATCTGTTATTCCAAAGTAGGAGGTGATTGCTCGATACAGTCGACAGAAACAGGACCGACAGCACAGCGGTTAACAATAACTAGTCCTACGGAGAATTCGGCTATTTCCATTGTCAAAATTTATTGAAAGTATAGTCTATTTACATGAAAATACAATCTTTTAAGATGATTTAAATACTTGCACAATGAACCGTTATTTTTATGTGAAACGTGTACTTATTCAATCGTAATACTTTTTGTTTTATTAATTTACCACGGAAATTCGGTTAAATTATTTTATTTTTTTTCTAGGTACTTTTCATCTTGAAAATATTTATATTCGATGTTCAAATTTACAGTGGTAAATTTGATAAGACATTAATTCTGTATTTAATTATAAATTATAACCTATGAGTAATTATATTGTAACCATCTCATAATTTCAAAAAAACTTTTAATTACTTTGAATGTCTTAGAAAAGTACTAGCACAGCATTGAATTGTCACTGCCTTGTTAATTAATGAGTTTATAATTAACTCCAACACAAAATAATTTCGTGGCTCAACTTAACCGACAGGACTGTTAACGAGATATAATTACTGAAATTGAATTGTCAGGAGAGCTTCATTAAGTAATAATAATCCGTTAATTAGCAATGAGCCATAATTATTACAAATTATGATCTTCAAAAACATATTCTTACCAAACTCATTGTTTCATGAATGTTGACTTCTTTTTGAAAATTTCTTTGTATTTTTTTTTTAAAAAAAAAAGGAATAGTTGAGTAAGAGTGCAATATCGCATGGGAAAAAACTCGATTAGAGCAGTATCACTCTTAATAAAAGCTAATCTGTCAACGTGTTGCTTGTGTAAAACCGATTTCTAAGGCCGACACATTAATTTTCTTAATGAAAACTTATCAGATCCGTTCCGCTGAATGCGTACTATAGTGCTTGCATTTGATTATTTGCTAAACGATGTTACCTCTCAACATTTCTTTCTTTTGGCAGTCATATTCAGCTCTTTCACCGACAAAACCAATAAAGAGCAGATATCTGTCCTTTTGCTAATTTTCACTGCTAGTTGTGGATATGTCTATCACGAGTGGTTTTTGCAGCGTTGTGTTCGGAGCTTGAGGTGAAAGCTGGAGATCGTTGTGGGTAACGGCTCGTTGGTCTAGGGGTATGATTCTCGCTTCGGGTGCGAGAGGTTCCGGGTTCAAATCCCGGGCGAGTCCATTGTTTGTTTAGCAGTTCTTTATCTTGTAATGTAAATAATTTTCACCTATCGACGGCCACACTTTTATTCCAGTCATCAATTCCATTCATATAAAGCAATATGCTCATTGTATTTTCGGTTAGGACAACTGTGAGCAAATATTTAAACTCTAAACTGACCTTCATTTTTGATAGTAGCCGTAATGATGATTCAAATTTTCAAAGGTATTAACTGTAGGTTGTATATGGTATTAACGTCCATAAAAATTCCTTAATTATTTTCGGATCCTTAGTTTTTAATATCAGATTAGTTGTATAATAAGTATCCCACACAGTTCATAGCAAAGCGAAAACTAAATTCTGTGTGAACTGTTTGCATTTCCTGTGTGAAGATTAGGTATTCTTGTTGCACAGCGAATTGTCAGCACTTCAGCTTCCAGTTTTACAGTTTAACTTGTATGTTTACTCGTTTTTTTTTGTTTTTTGTTTGTTTTTTGTTTTTTGTTTTTCCAGAAAGTAGCATTTGGTCAATTGCTCATACTGGCATTTGGTTGTTTTGCTCATACTGGTATTCTAGTATTTTTCACAGCCATGTACTTTTCATGTATATATCCTGCTCAAACGTTATACTTTAAGACTTAAATAAGTGCAAGGATAAAAATCGTAGTTCCAGAAGACGATGCTGCATTCGGGTTAGAACGTTAGCACCAGTGTGACGTTCTTCCGTATTCGCTGTGCGCCGATAATGTTGACCTCTGTCCATTCCAGCAGTGGCCGCCTGGGTGGTAGGCCACGCCGCAACACGACCTGTCCATTCGTACTGCTCGTTCGCTCTGCTCCCGCTTTATAATTAGCATGCAACAGGTGGCCAGCCCAGCAGGTAATGGCGGAATCGTGTAGTGCCCAACGTCGCCTTAAGGGCTTCCCTCTTCCAAGGAGAAACCAAACTGTTTCGCCCACAACAATAAGAATTCATATCCGACGCAAAGTGATAAAAAGAAATGTCAGCAGTCGTAACCATTTTGATAAAATTATGTTTAAAATATTAATTTTTTGATTAATAGGGAGCATAATAAAAGCCGGAAAGATCTCTTTAGTGATATATTCTACGACTCCACCATTACAATGAGTAAGAATATAAATGAGATGTAACTTAACATTCAAAATGAGAGATATTACGTTCGTACGAACATCACCACCAGTAGTGTCCTTCCAATCTATTTGATGCTCATTTTTCGCATTCGGTCAAATGTCAACTAAGTATCATGCCAGTGTGTAAAAAGCTTGCCCGTTTTGCAAAACATTAGCCCTCTGCCAAAAGGAAGCTATTAGAGGCAAGAAAAAACTGGGAACATGGAAGGGGAAGTAATTCACCCATGGCCTTTTGAAAGAACCAGTCTGGCATTCGCTGATTTGGACAAACCATGGTTCCTTTCCACTGGGTCCTACATTGTCTTGCAAATTTAAAAAAAAAAAAAAATGTTGTTTTTTTTCTCAGCTTTGTGAAAAAAAACATGAAGAAAAATCTAGCACCCTTGTTTTTTTCTATTTTTTTTTTTTCAGAAAACAATATATTTGATAAATTATAGTTTTATTTAAGGAACTTACATTTTACAAGTGTGTTTTAAATCTTACTGAATCAAATAATGTCATACATAATGATTCATAAATGTATCTATATAGGTAACGTAACTTTATTCATCCTCTGTCACTACCACAATGACTAGTATCAGCACTACCAACACTAGTTCGGTCGGTGTCGGAATTTTCTGTTTCTTCTTCTATCTCCTCTATTTCCATAACTTCAGAAGTAGTTACATTTTATTTTACTCGTTGTTCTTGTATTGTACGCAAAAGATTTTGAGATTGCAATTTTAAATTGTGAGCAAAGTACACACTGTGCATAAAGACTGCGCCGATAGTTCTGTATTACGGTTTTTTAAGTTTGAATTTAAATCTATTATCATACAAAATAGGAGCTTTACTTCTTTTCAATCGTTGGTTTACACCAACGGTTGCAAGGAAACGATTCATAATTACTGACAATTTACTGAGTCAGTACCACTATGGGGTGAGAGTTAACAAGAATACGAATATAAGGAAAGCACAATAAGTAATAAAAAGAGGCAAAAACCGTAGATAAATTTTAAATTCCTAATTTTTAAAAAAAGATCCGTAGTTCTACAGAGAAATTCGTATGGCTGGCAGTACTAGTTCAAATAGCGAGTATCGATCCAAACAACGGGGAACGGGGATTCCTTCTCGCGCAACCTAGACTCTTCGGGAAATCCCCGTTCATAAAAGAAAATTTCAGTCAATGTTGCCAATACTTTCGTAATTTTTTCTACTGAACCACAAAAATAAAGTAGATTTAAAAATTAAGATAAGTACTTAGAATAAACTCTACAACAGTCATATTAAACGTTATTGGCCTTCAAATTTGAGATTTAATAGTTGTGAAAAAAAATTTGACCCAGAAATAAAAACATGTTTCTTTTCATAATTTTTTTTTCAAGCCAGAAAAAAAAAAAAAACATTTTTTTACAACACTAGTCCTACAGCCAAACGTAGAATCCTATTCACGGAACGACTTGTGGGCAGCTCGTGTCATCAAATACAACTCTTAAAAATTCTTCGCTGCACCCGAATTTGAATCAAGGATTGGACCCTGAAATCTTAAAAGCAAGCGTCTTAGCCAATGATCTAGCATACCCCATACCGTATACGCTGCTAGAAAATAAGGCATTTTCAATTATTTATAAATTTTCAATTCTACTGAATTAAAGAGCTCTCGATAGTAAGAAGTGTTTCGTAATTATTTTGTTTAGCCTGAGAAGTACTATCCTTTTATTATTTTAATCATATCTCAGAAATCTCACGTGGTGTGTTGGAGTGTCAGTAACATAACGAACGTGGCATTTCCTGCAGACGGCCTGGATCACTAGTCCGTTTTACGTTTTCTTACACAGCAAACAAATCTCTAGAAGGATCCGCAGTTGGCATCCTCAAATGTTTACAAAACACTTTGGAATACACTTCTTCATTGATGTAATTTTTGGAAATTAAGATTGGAAGGAAATAAATTGTTATTAACAATTTAGTTCCAGTTGTTTAGTTACTGCAGCACAACCAATTTCTGGTCTCTTTCAGTTAAAATCAGTTGACATCCATGCAGGACTCTCCATATTCTTCCGTTAATTGGTGATGAATTTCAATCAGTCCAAAGCATATTGAGTTAAAAACCGAATAACTGCGAGAACTTAGTACCTTGGGATAGTGTCCAACGGAAGCTCCTTTCTCAGCGGCTGCCGATTGGTGAGTGGTAACGCTCTGTCCTCGCATTCAAGAGGACGCAGGATCGAATCCCATGTGACCATCCAGATTTGAGTTTTCCAAGGTTTCCCCTAATCACTCGAGTTGAATGCCGGGATGGTTCCTTCGAAAGGCCAAGGGAAAATTCCTTCCAGTTGTTTGATCCTAGTCCTCTCCCGCGTCTAATGAAATCGACGTTGACGAGGCGTAAAGCAATAAACAAAAAAGAAGCTAAAGCTGGGCGCCACAGTGAAGCGCACACAGGCTTGTTTGGGAGTGGGCGAAGCACCATTGGTAACAGCGTGTCCAACGGCCCCGCGAACAGGTTCTCTGCGTCCCCAAAGCCTTGGAGACTTTACTGTCCTCGTATTATTTCCCTAAGAAGTTAAATTTAATTTTCTGTATTTTGTTACAATCTATCACCGAGGCTGATAAATTCACATATTACCCTCTTACTTGTAGACTTATTTGTCGACGTGACTGAATACGTGCCGGTACATAATAAATCTCACAGCACAAAGATACGTGCATTATCACATAATTCAGGCTAGAGCTTCGTAGTGTTGAAAGAGACAGTGAGTTCAGCAATGTTTAATATACCACATTCCGTGTCTACTGAAACCATTCGTTATCTACAGTGCAACCAGACTATAAACGAATAAAACGTGTATACTGAATAGCGCGAAACGCAATTGCAGGAGTAGGCGCATTGCTTGTAAGCAGAGCTGCCTTCCTCTAAGCTAAAATCCATTAAACCAATTACGAAGTGTTGATCTTGGGAAAACAATTAACATTGTTCTGTATAAAGCACAATTTCGTACAGTACCACAGAATGCCTTGCCACTGCTAATCCGAGAAGTTTTTAACGAGAATACAGTTTCTAATGAAGAGCAATGTATGCAGCAAAAAGCACGCCTGTGGCATATTCAGCGTCAAAGATCTCAACTGTTCAAATTATTTTCAGTGTGGAGATTAACTTAGGCGTGGGAACATATTTTACATACAACAGGGCCACGAGCTTTTATTTTATTTTGTAAAAAAAGAAAATTGTGCTGATAAAAACAAATATAGATTAGGAAAACGTCAGATGCAACTGAAAATTTCATTTAATTTGAAACTGAAATTAAAATACTTGTACTGCATGTCACAACAATAAGGAATAAAATTAGAAATACGTCAATGATATCGCAGTTGAGTTTGATGTATCATCAAATTAGGCTTCTCTCAAAATTGTAAATTACAAACCAAAAAAATTGAACTGTAGATAAGCTGAAGTAGGTGACAAGAAAGCTCGTACGATAATGTTGTGACGGGCGAGATATGTGAATGAAATCTGCTGTAATGTTTTAATTGATACCAAAGTAAATATGTACTTGCATTGTAAATTGTGATTAATGAAATACATAAAGAATTTACGCTATCTACGAAAAAGTAATTGGTATCCAATGAAGATGGGTAATTCAGTACATCAGTTAACTTGTATCGCCGACACATCCTGCAGGCCGGTGTGAAACCGGTGTAGAGCAAATAGACAACGAGATCGAACTTGATAAGAGCGTGACACTAAGCTGCCACCTCAGTGGGCTGTCTAGCCGGGCGTTTGCAGTGAAGATTAACTCTCCCAATTAACGGTCGCATTCGTCCTGCGTAAGTGACAGATCTATGGGCATTGTACCAATTCTGCACCTCCAGTTTTAATCGACAGACATCGCATAACAATGAAAAGTGAAAATAGGGAACTACGCAAGGCTACCATATGACAGGAGTTTCACACAGTAACAGGAGTATCGGTTTCCACTAAAGCTCAGTGAGTCAGGTAGTATTTCGATAATCGCAAGTGGATACTGGAGCAGTGTGTGTAGTGATGAGTGGAAGTTTACATTATTCTTGTCAGATGGACGTGTATAAATGGGACTTCTAATCATTAAACGGCTTCTGTCAAAATGTATTGTGCCGAATACGAAATTCAGTCGTGGTGGTGTGATGGCGTGGGGCTATTTCACGGCCTTCGACGTAGGCCCACTGGATTTAAACACAGAGGCCTAATAAAACACTCTGTATAGTTAAATTATGGCGTTTTTACGGAATGACAATGCCAGGTGCCATGTTTTAAGGGCTGCTTTGCAGTGGTGCGCCGACAACAATGTTCGCCGATCGAAGTGGACCATCCAGTGCCTTGACCTAAACCCTATAGAACAGTGATTCCCAAAGAGGGTGGCACCACCCAACAGTGGGCGTTGATGAGACCATAGCGGGTGTTTCTTATTAAAGGGAAAAGGAGGCGTTGAGAATCCAACCACCACCCCTTGTTTCCAGTATTATATTTCGCTTTAAAAGCTGTACCAAAGAAGTTTTTAATTGCCTTCCTCAGGTCATATGTAGCCAAAAGAGGATCTAATATAGTAATCAATTCATTAGATTAGAAAAAAAAGTCAATAGTGGAACACGTCGATTGCTGATGACAAATAAGGCGCCAAATATGTAAAAAATGTCTTCACACAGAGCTAAGCACTCTAATTAATATTTTTTCATAATACATATTTATTAATCAAACTGTGAACTATACACTAGTATTGATAGCCTCTCATAATAAAGTAATTTTAGAAACCTATACTGGTTTTACTATATATTATACTGTACACTTCACCTAAAAGGGACACCATTGAAACAATATTTCAAAAAGTGGGTTAAAATCCAGAAATGTTTGAGCACTACTATTTACTGCAAGAAGGGGAGTCAGTGTACTTTTTTTTCCTGAAAAGAGGGAACTGAGTAATTATTTGTTCGAAAACGGGGGTGGTGAATAATTTTCTTTTGAAAAGTGGGCGGTAGTCCAAAAATGGATGGGAGCCTATGCCATAAAACATCTTTTGGTCAAATCGGATGGTTGGGTGAGGGTCCATCAGGAGCGGCCAAAATACGTGGAATGATTTCAAGAGGAATTGGCGACAAATCCCAGTGGATGTCCTGCAAACAGTCGTAGAAAGCATGGCAGACAGGTTTGCGTTGGCTGCTGTTATAGCTGCAGAAGGTGGCTCTACGAGATGATAAAGGGATGATAACAACCGAGCAAACATTGTGGACAGGTGCCCAATTACTTTAGTTAGATAGTGTAGTTTCCAACTGATACAACAAAGAGGAAGAATGGAACGTACATTAAAAAACACGAGTGTTTTGTTGAAAATTCATATTTGTGTCATATTAACATTTGTGTAAAATACATAATTTAGAATTACATGACAAATATAAATTTGTTGTCTAATATGTTATCAAACACTCCAGCTCTTCCTACTGAAGAGTATATTGTAAGTAAAACTGCCCTCACTGAAGGGAAAATCCGATTCCTTATGCTGTTCGGTGTTTTTACTACCTTTCGGTATTTTTACACAAATGTTTTTAAGTGATGTCCATTAATTTGGAGCCAGCTACTGGTTAGATACACCCGAAAATAATAAGTATATAAAATGATTTATTTTCAAGATACAGAAATCACAAAGTCCTAGGTGTTCACCATTTTCTTCGAAGGTTACTGCTGCCACTCAATGGGCTTTGAAAAAATTAATGACCTTTTTTTAAAATACAAATATTAAACACCAAACGTTTTGCAAAATTGATTGATGAGGTAATCGCCTTTAAAAGACACTGCAAACATCTAGGCTTTGCGGAAAAATATTGTAATAGTTCAAGAATGCGTATTTTTATATATGTATTAGCTCTACCGTGACTTTTCAATGTGTTGGTCACATTGTGTGTGGTGTATGTTTGTAGTTCTTTTACAGTGCAAATGTTTAACTCTGACCAGCCCGATATCATTATGAGAGGAAAGAAAATTAGTCTACAATGGAAGCTGACAGTGATAGCTTAAATCAAGAAGAAGCATCATATAACACCGACTTCATCACGATCTAAAAAACACCGAATAAAAATTTGATGAAATCTTGCACCAGGAATAATATGGGGAAATGAAATTGGGAAACTTAAAACAATCTTCCGGACAAAACCTAGAAATCCGTATTAGATTCAGCGCTGATCGATTTAAATCCAAAGAAAATCTGATTAAATTGGGTTACATGCGAGAGGACGAGCTCTGTGAATGCGGGTAATTCATGACCCAGAACACCCGCTGATCTTTAACAAGCTAGACGAGCGTGCGCCGCTCGACTACCTGTTCACGGCTAAGGACAAGGCCATCCAGGCTGCTGTTTACTGGGACCCCGGACGGCGGGTAACTCCGGACATTTAAAGTTCTAACAAACCAACCACGCTGCGGTGGTAACGCTTCATCGTAAATATGAACCCTGTAATGTAGGGGGAAAAAAACGCAACTCAGCTGCGGCTTGAGTGCCCAGTGATTTCCACACTAGTGTGTGTTTTGTTCCTGGAAGATGTTTTTCGTTGCTCCTGTCAAAATTCGTTCGAGATTATTGAATATGGATGCGTCAAATAAACGCATAGTAACGCAGGGGGGCTCGAAAATACAAAACATCTTCAACATATAGAAAATATAGAGAGACGAGCAAAAGAGTAAAGGCAGTAAAAAAAAGGTGACGTAAAAACATAAAAAGGTAAAGGGGCTGTAAAGATGTTGAATGCAGATAAAAGTATTTCAAAGTCTTTCTGAAGCAAATCAAGTGATCCATCGTACGTGTAGAAAATTTAGTAGAAGACTAGATTCAGTGTAAAAGCAAAGACATGTCCATAAAGATTGTGTTTATACGAGTTCTTTAGGTATCCATTATTATCGTGATTTTTTTAAGGCCAAAAAACTATTAAGCCACAATTTATTAGTGTGTACTGGTCTATTCGACAACTTTTGTGTTACTAAAAAAATTAAGGCGAAAAGCGTTTTTCAATTTAATTCATTGAAAAAATGTTACTATTACTCACGGTTTAATTAACGTGAGTTGCCGAATATTAAAATAAAGACATAAAAATGTGTTTATTTTATTTTTATTGGCAATTGTATTTAGGTATCCGAGCTTTGGTTATACTGTAGAATTCTTCAGTTTGTTGTAGTGTTGTGTTAGAGCGGTTGTGGGCGATGCAGGCGGCGTGGCAAGCGCGTGGAAGGCGGGGCTGCAGGCTGCTGCTGAACGCCTCCGCCGCCCCCGCGGCGCCGGGGGCGCTGCTGGCGCTGGAGTGGCGGCCGCTGGACGGCGGCGGGTGGCGCCCGCTGCTCAGGCTGCCGGGGGGCGGCGCGGGGCCGCAGCCTCTGGCGCCGGGGGCCGTGCACTGGCCGCGCAACAGGCACAACGGCACCGGCACTGGAGGAGGCGGGGGCGCTGTGGCGGGCGAGGGGCAGGGACGCGGCTGCGGACGAGGAGGTGGCGGACTGCGACCGGAGACGCCTACTGCGAGCCCTCCGCCGCTGGTAAGGCCGCAAGTCACGTGACTCCAGTCTACCAACTGGTCCTACAGTGGATTTCAATACGATTTACCTTTCAACGCTCACGAAATCGTGATTTTAATGTCTAGTTCATGTAAAACTAGGAAATAATCACAGTTATAGAACAACCCTGCTAAACTGTATCCAATATTCTTTAGACGTAAGGTAAATATCTGTCAGGTGATTCGACTCTTATAAGTTAGGGAGCATCCTTAAGCTACGTAGCTCTACTTTGCCCTCCTGTGACCCCCCCCCCAAACGGTACGCGACGTAGCTTTTGCCTCCACCCCCCTCCCTCTCTCCCCGCGTGGCATAGCCTTTTTTTTCCTATTGATTCCAGAAGACATTTTGTACAGATTTCTCTTGTCAGACTATAGTAAATTACATACAGAGATAGTTAAATGACCGAAATAAATATTCACATGCTATTGTGTGTTCTGTACGTGATTATAACTGTGACAAATAATGTGAATGAAAAGCTTCTGGCTTGGCTCGGAACAGCCGTATGCCCTCCCCCCCCCCCCCCTCGTTTTCCCCACGTAGCCCAGAGCAGCTTTTCAGCCAAACCCTTCCCTTAGATCAAGCACGTAGTTTATGGACGCCCCCTTAGTAGATGTGCTTTCACCTGAGTCCCATACCGCCTGCACACTGCGGTTCTGCTGTTTGCTAGGTGTCGGCTCGTCTTCGTCCCAGCAGCAGCTGCTGTTGAGGGGGCCCACATCGCTGCCCTGGCCGTCAGCTCTGCTCTGCTGCTAGCAGCTGTCGCAGGGGCGGCAGCCTTAGCCAGGTACGAAGAAAGGAGAAGTCTACAAGTGTCACTGAGAAATGTATCTTTACTTGCTTGGTAAAACACATTTTTTTACGCCTTTATCTAACCGTAGCTTAAATATTACTTGATTAGGCTTTTTCTGGTTGGTATTACGCACTTTTTAAGATGACGTAACCATATACACGCCATGCTGCCAATCCAACTCTCAGAAATTTAGAGAAAGTGATCAAAGTTTAGCATTTATTAGATCAAAAATAAAAAATGATGTGGAAACTTACCTAACCGTTCATACTTTTGTGCGATACGATTTATGAGAAACAGACGATGTACAGCAAGGTGAATCACAAATTAAATCTCTAAAATTACCCCAGAAAAAACTATTACTTAAAGAGTGAGAAAATATGACAGTTTATCATCCTTTACAAATCGTTATGAGAAAGGGATAAAACGTTTTCTTTGGATGTGTTAGATTGTTGTATGTAAAAGAATCATAGAACCAACGGGATAAATTTAATAATCTGATTAAGTGTTTTGTTGCTCTCCTTGACTTAAGCAGTTAGGAGTTAATTATATAAAGTACTGGGTGTAATCTCGCCTCTATGTTTATGGTGTAGTCGCGTCTCATTTGAATAATTTAGGTTGACTTTGAAGCAGCTTACAAGACGGTCTCGGTATTTGAATTACGAAAAAGTGAATGAAAGTCACCAACAGGCTATTAAGTGACTGTATGAGGGCAATGAGGAAGGGAAAATGTGGAAATTAAACATGGTGAAACCCTCCATAAGCAAATAATATCTCTCAAAAGCAAGGCAATGCATTCCTATCAGTCAATAGAAACACTTAAATGTCACATCACCGGCCGTACTTAAAACTATCAAAGTCAAATTAAGTCTTAGTTATTATTACATCAAACCATACCATCTGAAATCAAATTACATGTTGATAATTCAAAAATAATAAATGAAGGCTATTGATGTTACGTTTGATTCTATTTCACCAAATATTATCAATCATGTGAGCTAAAATCACTGCACAGTGTTACTACATTTCGAAGTGATGGAGTTACACCTTAAATTGTTTAGTAGTTCAGATTTAATCATCATCTACCTTGTTCCGTTACACATCCTTCACAATCTATTGAATGGAACAATGTTTAAACTAAACTGGTATTTTCTGAAACGGCTAGTGTGTGTAAGTTAGAATGATCAGTGATATTTACACCGATAACCAAAACACTGTGTCTTTACGAGGAGCAAGCTGTGTCTAGTCGCAAATACTGTGTGTGCTGACAAGTGCCGCCTCACGAGCAGACAGCCTCCTGATGGATCGCACGCAGCACTGCGTCCTCTCAAGTAAGCGTGCCGAATAGACAGTGGCCGATATTGCTGCATTGAGAGAGACGAAAGAAAGAGAGACTTGAGGCCCACAGAGGCGGAATGCGCGGCCACTGTGCCATCACTTCCTTAACGTTGTGCGAATTTACTGAAGTTTGATACGCGCAGTACTTGTATTTAAAAAATTACAAAGATGCAGACGTAAACACTTGCCCATATTCGTGGTGCCTGTTCTGAAATATTTAAAAACTAGTATTTGCTAGCAGGCTTACCTGCGCGATCCTAGATGAATGGTAGATGTTTGGATTTTCGAGCAGTGGTATTAGCAGACGCTGTACTGATATAGAACTGCAGCCTGTACAGAATGAGAAATTGCTGCACTATAGCATAGAACATCATGAATTGAATTTTTATATCTTCACGAATATCATGTTACTGACATCATTAAAATTTGCAACTGCTCATGTAGCGTTATTATCCCTTTAAAAAAAAAAGGCCTTAAGTATGATGTAAGAAGTTTGCACCGTCTTACCTACTTTTATACGTCGTGGATTCCTCCAGCTCTGTGAAACGTTTGATATACGTCCTCCGTGTTTTGTAACGTACCATATTTCAGAAAAATGAAGAAATAAATAACCAAACGAATATCATGTTACTGACATCAGTAAAATTTGCAACTGCTCATGTAGCGTTATTATCCCTTTTTAAAAAAAGGCCTTAAGTATGATGTAAGAAGTTTGCACCGTCTTACCTACTTTTATACGTCGTGGATTCCTCCAGCTCTGTGAAACGTTTGATATACGTCCTCCGTGTTTTGAAACGTACCATATTTCAGAAAACTGAAGAAATAAATAACCAAAGCTACGTATTTAAGGACAACATTAACAGAATCAGAAAAGTGTAATGTTTGTCTACGATGAGTATCTATTAAAGTTAAGAAAGGAGTATTTGTAATTGATGTGTTATAATCTCTGACACCTATCTGTTCATGTTACGAACAGATTATCATTTATTGACCCATCCACTGTTCACGTAAAGTCATAAGACATAACTCAGTTTTTAGGATAGATGCTAAGCTTCCAAACGAAAACACCATTAAAATCTGTTCGGTAGTTTTTGCGTACAACTTAACAAAAATACTACTGAACAGCAGCTTACACATTTATATATTAAGTTAAGGGATAAGCCAATATTTTTACATTACGTTAATAACGATTTTCTGGAGATATTTACAGATATATCTTACATAATATTAAAAGAAATCTATTTCCAAGGTATGATCACAGCCAACGTGGCTTCAGAACATTTGCGAGGTTTTTAATTCCAAATTTTATGCACCACAGAACAAAATTAGTGACTGACATGATAAAGGAGTTGGACTTGGAGTCACTAGAATACAGGAGAAGGCCGAAGAGAAAGTAAGTACTACATAAGGCGTACATTGGCAGTGATGCTTGGATGTGTTAGAATTGCGTGGAAAGAATGACTTGTCCACAAACTAGCTCATGATTTCAGACCGTTTGGGGTCAAAAAAGTTTCATGTCTAGATGAGTGAATCAGAAAATTGGTAAAAAATGTACCAAGGAAAATTCTAAACAATTTACCCTAAGTAAAAACTCGAATAATGCACAAGTTGGATGTAGGGATATTTCGCAGGGGCATAAACCCCATTCCAGTTAATAATAACAATAACAGAATAAACTATTGAATAAATGAATATTACCTTGGCCTGGTCCTCCGTCAGAAAAACTATATTAGAAAACCATTCGAAGTTATACTAAAATTTATAAATTGTTCGTGTTGAAATTTTTTTTTTTTTTTTTAAAGTTCATTTAATTGTTACTATTTTTTCAGTCGTGTCATGTGAGTTGTAGAATAAGTTTAAACGTAGTTATCGATTTGGAAGAAAAGTTAGATAATAGTGGAGTCTTTCTCCTAAGTTTTTTATGTACGAGTGTAGATGAATGTTGTATGCCATCTTTCCGAACATGCAGCGAAGACGTTTCAGTATTAATTTCGTAACCACCAGTTAACCCCGTGTATAGTGCCAGACTGCGACACAATGCCTTATTTACTTCGGCTGTGAGGAGGACTGTCATTCGGATATCTATTTTAATTTTTTTTTTTCCTTTCATATGCTAATGATAGTGAAATTCCACCATTAGAGGGGTATTTTCACCGGTGGAAAATTTCTTCTGTCACCTAACCAACGTGGGGAAAAAATGTGAATTATAGATCACTAAACTCGCAAGGCAGATGTATGATTTGTAAAAAAAATCAACACAAATGAAAGTTAGACATTATTTACAGTGAAGCTGCGTATGACGTCCTTAGTTTCACGTAGTTTGTTTCCAAAGTGTTTTTTTTATTATTTTTATTAACTGATCTTCAGCTGTGCCGACCACTTAGCTAATAGCACTTTAATATGTTATTGCAATGTATGATAGCCACTGGAATTAAAAAAACTTTACTTCTACTTTAATTTCTCACACAGATATATACCTGAGGCACAAGATTTTGTAGTTGACAGAGTTGCCACATTTGTTGGTTGTTGCTGACCCATCAGACTAAATTCTTGATTCTTGATGAGGTTGTCGGAGACGTCATTTCTGAATTCGCATCCCAGCGTCCTCCTGTCCACGCTTGTACTACGTTTCGTCTACCACTCTGAGTTTCCTTAGGCCCCGAACCTCCTTAAACCATGGTCATTTAATAATTTCGGGTGTAAATTCGCGAGAAATTTACGTCTCGTGATTTATGTACGATCATGACGCAATCAACACGATTAAAAAAAAAAAAAAAAAATCCTTCATACGGTAATATCAAATGGCTTTTGGGAATTAACAGCTGCATATCAACACGATTCTCTATAAGCAAACAATGAATAAAATAAGAGTTAAGCATTTGAACGCTGTAATCAGCGTTTCTCAATATTTTTCAACCTGACGCCCAGTAAATTGTTAAAATGATGCTGCGGACCACTATCTTATTATTCGTGCAAAGTTTTTTTTTTTTTTTTTTTTTTTTTTTTTTTTTTTTTTTTTTTTTTTTTTACGTGTGTGTATATTATTAACATCTGGGACATGTTTTATCGTACTGTTCTAACCGATATAATAAATATAAAGGCATGTTTTGAATCACTACAGAAGCACACTCATGAATCAGAAAGTGAACTATTTAATGTTAAGTACGTTCATATTGTTTACTAACCAAATGAATAACAAATAGTAATAATTCCATACGGTAGAAATGACCTGGTGACAGGGTTTCTATTGAATGCGCATTCCGCCGCTGTCTTAGCCGTTTTAACCAAACCCGGCGAACCTACCGGGTACAGGGAACCCACAGTTTAATATGGAATCCGAACCACGGAAGCGTTCTGGCGTACTTCACATTACACAGCAAGCTGTGCCAGAGGTGAAGGTCGGGTTAAGGGCGTATGAAAATCCTCGCCGAGACATGGATTCGAACCGGGGACCTTTCGATCCCCAGTCAAACGCTTTAATCACTGAACCACCAGACCACTCAATTGCATAATGATATTACTGCATTACCAACCTACACAAACAAAATAAAACAAAATAAACAAGCAATACCTCACACATTTTATCTTTGTTTACTTCAGCACACTTATTTTACAAACCCTACCGCATACCGCGGTCTCTGAAACCTACTACAAGACCCCCAAAATACGGTCATTAATTTCATTCTCAAACGAATAGCGGTGGTTTTGATGCCAACTGGAAATAAACTATTGTAGGATCAATGATTTTCCGTCCTCGTCCTGGGAATGCCAAATTTTCGCCTGCTCATTGAAATAGTTGTGGCTTCTACTTTATACTTGCTAACAGCCTTACACAGTACCAATACGGAATCTAAATTTATAATATTCTGCCTGACCACCTGAACCATCTTCGCAGACCACAGGTCGAGAAACACGGCAAAACGATATTAATTTCTTCACGTATCGAAATTGTTCGATTTACTAATAAGCCTGCAACTGAAGCTGAACTGAACTGAAATGTGATATCAACTACCTCTATCCACATCAATAAAATAGTAAACAGTTTCTGCTCATAAATAACTATTATCATTTTTTTAAAGTGTTTGAAATGAGTGGTTTTGATTGTGGAATAAGTTATTTCTTGTTTTTATGTTGCAAGTGTAAAAAAGGACGAATTTATCGTGTGAATGAAAGTGGATATCTGAACCGGGAGACTCGCTGTTGGAGTTTCAAGTACCGCGGGCGCAGAGTTTTAATTGAGTTCAAACCGATCTGCGGACGATTTATAATCCGCTCCTCCAATCGGCTTTGCAGCGGCGAACATTCCTCGTCCGCGGAAGGTGAAATATTAATCGAATTTTCCCATTCAACCAGTTACAAATCGATCAGAAAATTGCGGCATATATCTCGTAACTGTCTATCAATATGCTTTATAGGGTTCCGTAGTGAAAATTACAAAAAAACGGAACCTATACAGTTTCCTCATGTCCGTCAGGATTTTACAGCTTCCATCGGTTAGTTCTATAGTCTGAGCTTAAAAGAGATTTCCCATCGGCAGCTTTAATGTTCACACCTCTATTTTTCATTTCTCCAAAATTGATCTTTCTGTAAGCAGCATCTAATATACCTATGACCATTTCCTTTCCTACTTCTTCATACTTTACTTGTAGCCATTTTTATATTGCTTTTTTTTTGCATATCCTGGTTATTTGATTTTTAAATTGCCGGTATTGCTCTCTTCCTGAGCATATTTTACTCTCTCCTCTCACCATCACTTCCAAAATTTCTTCTGTGATCCGATGTTTTGGGGCGGCTTGTTTCTAAAGCCTAATGTTTCTTTACCTCTTTACCAGCTTTCATTATTTCTCTCTTCAATGCATTCCATTCTTCCTCGGTTCAGCTCCTTTCAGATTTACTTCTTGGACCTAAGTCTTCCATTCCTGTAAATTTTTCTCTCGTGCTAGATTGTTTCAGTTTATTCACTTCCAGTCTGTTCTGTTTATGCTGCTTCCTTATTGAATTTCAGCCTGCACTTCATCACTGTCAAATTACGGTCAGAGTCTATGTCTGCTCCTGGGTACATTTTACAGTCTAGAACTTGATTCCTGAATATCTGTTTGACCATAATCTAGCTGGTATCTGCTTGTATTCTCTGCACGCTTCCAGCTGTATATCCTTCTTCAGTGGTTCTTAAACAGTTTTTTTGCCTCGAACTTTCAAAAAATTCTAACAACCTGCTTCCTCGCTCATTTCTTTCTCCAAGACTAAAACTTCCTACAGTATTCCCCTCTTTTCCTTCTCACATTGTAGCATTCAATCAGCCATAATTATTAGATTTTCTTGCCACATCACAAATTGGATTAATTCTTCAATTTCGACGTATATTTTCTTCCTGTGACGTTGGCGTATGAACTTGTACTAATGTGGTTGGGAAGGACTTAGATTCTAACCTAATCACTATAATCCTGTCACTAAATTGTTCATAATAACTCACCCGTTTCCCTACTCCTTTATTTATTACAAAACCTACACCAGTAACTCCAATGACAGCTTTTGTGTTACTTATTCTGTGTTTCACAGACCAGAAATCCTGTGCATCCTTCCACTTAATCTGACTAATCCTTCTTCCTTTTTAAGTTTTCTAACCTACCTGCCCTATTCAGACTTCTAACATTCCACTCGTAGAATGTTTCTATCCATTCCGATGACTCCTCCCTGAGTAGTCCCCAACCGGAGATCCGATTGGGGGACTATTTTACCTCCGGAATATTTTATCCAGGAAGAAGCCATCTTACATGTCCTCAGGATACCCTTTGGGTCTTTAATGCAGTGGTTTCCCGTTGCCTTCTTCATCGCCATGCCGTTGATCATTTCTGATTCATCCGCATTTAGGGGCCGTTTCCAAACCCAAGGGCAAGAGGGTGCCCTGAACCGCTCCCCGGTCTTCCGCCCTCCTTTCGGAGGCCGTTGGCAAGCAGTGGGTGACTCCTTATACCGGGAATCTTTCAGTCGCCAGAGCCTCGTCCGTGCAAACAGGGTGCACCACGTGAAGGAGAAGTTGACATTTGGTTGGAAAAGGCTAATATAGTCTCTCCCAAACCCTTATAAATATTCACATTATTCTATTAAAAACACAATTTTTTGTCTTACCAATAAGATTAATTTATTTAAGTTCCGCACATTAAGGAAACATATACTGAACAGTTCATTGATAAACAGGTATTATAACCACCTCATGTGATGTGTGATGCGAATGTAGTGCTTTGTGTTCATATGAAAGCCTGAGGAGGACTTTAATGTATTCACACCATAAAAAATATGAAACCGAATTGTATCCTATCCCGAAACAAACTTTTAGTATTTTTTTTCTTAAAATAAACAAAAGCTAACGCTTTATAAACTTAAAGGATGGGCATATTACATCAGTTGTTGATAAGCCCTTGAATTTTGTATTTTTCCATCATTTCGTCCAGACATCTATTTTATTTCATCCCTAATGCACACATTGAGTCTAGTGTTATACCTTTGTGTACCAAAAACTTTAGAGCATATTAAGGACATATTGCATCCCAGTTAAGTTAATAGTGCAATAAAGGTAGGAATAGGATATATGTCATTGCAATTTTCCGGCGTTGTTGAAGGTATGATTCCAGTTTTACTCATCGTTATTTCATGTCAGAGATCTGAAATATTCTAGTTTCACTAATTGTTCAGTTATTTTCCATACTATTACATATCGAAGAAATAAAATTTTAATTATTGCTCGTGACCGATCACATGTAAAAATTTTGCTATTATTTGCTGGACATTACAGACTATTGTATGTTAGAGGAATGAAGCTTCAGGATCAATAGAAAGTGACCGCTAGCGTTCTGGCCTCGCATTCGGGAGGACGGCGGTTCGAATCCCCGTCCGGGCATCCAGATTTGGGTTTTCCATGGTTTCCCAAATCACTCCAGGCAAATTCTGGGATGCTTCCTTCAAAAGGTGGCTGAATTCCTTCGCATTCCTTGCCCCCCATCCTTTCCCGTCTCTAAAGACCTCGCTGTTAGAGAGACGTTAAGCAGATAAAAAATAAAATAAAAAAAGGAATCGACAACGTTGTTGAACGCTGCACGTGGTGCTTTGTTTAAGTTGTAGAATCAACTCCCGATAAATTATATTATTAATCACCTCCAGCAAGTAATTTCTTTTTAGATACCTACAGCTGGTGCATACAAACTTGATATATGCCTAGTTGTATTTCATACATTCTGCACAGAGCTATCGTAACAGAATAACAAAATGTCAGAGATTGTAGTAGCTTCTGTATTGCGATCACGCCTCGCGCTGGGATGAGCCTCATTTCAAACGGCTCAACAGAACTCTCCAGTAGATTAAACTGTAAGCCAGAAGCCTTGAGTCGCTCTCCACGTTACACTCAAGAAGGTTAAACAGGAACACTCCATACGTAACCTAATTTTGCTTTGAAGCCAGGCAGCCAATTTCCTCTTAGCAGTCAAAGAGCTTTGCCAGAAGTATTATCACACTATATTTCAAACATTTTTAATTATAGATGCAATACTGCCAATTTGATCACAAAGTCACATTCATGCAGGCAACTCAACCTAGTGGTCTATTAGTGTGTTGAAACCATTCTTCAACTATAGTGTACCACTCTGTGGTCGCCTAAAGAAAGGAATAAACGATTAAAGAAAGTTTTTCAATAGAAATAAATATTTTCCATTTCGATTTGCGTCACTGGATTCCTTTCGAACAATACATAAATGATCGAAATTTTGACAACTCTGGATTGGATAAATATTTGACGTTACATTTGAACATTCTATTTTAATAACTTTTATACTACTATGAGATTTATACTTCCCTTGGTGGAGTAGATACTGCTATTCCACGCATTCAGATAAAGTCCATATGCTGACGGAATTAATTTTTTTGCAAAACCTTCCAATCTAAGTTTCCATTATACGGAGCAGTTTTACGAGGCACGTCCAGAAAGTAAGTTCCGTTTGGTAATAAAATGAAATTGTACACAGATCAGAACAAATTTTATTGCATAAAATTCTACAACTCTTAAACTACTTTTCCACATAACTGCCGAAATTTTGCAGGCATTTGTCCTAGCGTGGCACCAGGTTTTGTATACCTTCTTCATAGAAACTGC
>JARYHS010008075.1:143687811-143922998 GCA_031002005.1 Vandiemenella viatica
TGCCGTTGACGTATATGTTATGAGGTTTCATCGCATCGCCGATATCGGTTTCTGTTGCGCGGAACTGACGTATGGTAGCTGCTGAATCTCTCGGCTGGCGTTTGGTGTGGCAGGCTGGTTATATAAAGAGCAGGCGCAATAAACCAACAGGCACGTATACGTTATAAAGATTGTCCCAAATCCTGGATTATCTGCTTCATATATTCTAATCTCTGTCTTCCTCTATAGTTTTCCTTCTACTGTTCTCTCCACTAACAAATCAACCAATCCTGCATGTCTCAAGATATGGCCCGCCATCCTGTCTCTTCATTCTGTAAGACTCTTCCACAAACTTCTCTCCTCACCTATCATTTCCAAAACTCGTTCATTTCGTACTTTATCTGTACACTTAATTTTCGGCATCATTCTATAGCACCACATTTCAAATGTTTCAGTTGAAATGTGGTACTATAGAATTTATCTTAGTGAGAAAATATGCGAAGAATAATATAAAACGCAAGAAAATTTTAAAGTCCCAAGTTTCCGTAATTCGTAACAGAAGCTGGCAATAAAGTTTTCTGGAAGTATAGTACTTGAACTAATAATTCTTGTTTGCAGTAATTGTCTGTTAAGTTGAATTGTTGTAAAAATAACGCCATTTTTTAATCATTTAACCTTATGCGCTTCTACCCTAGCTTCAAATTTTCTCAGAAACGAAACTGAAGTAAAATTTTCACGTTTTTTTAATTATTTTATTTCCATTAGCTGTTTTTTTTAATATAGTAAAATATTCACATGCGTTCGTTACTCTACACTTATTTTTACTTTAATGTTACCAATTTAGATAGTTGATAATTTCTAGTGCTACAATAAATTATGAGTAACAAATTCTTATATTTAAATCCTAGTTTTTCAGATATCTATTCTGTTGAGAAATACTTCCAGACCTATATTCGTATCATATGTAAATGGTGACTTTCCCGGCGTATTGATTCAATGAAAGCTTAACGGGTGTCCATATTCGTATAGTTTACACTGTCCACAGAAATCAGTAATTCCATGCGTTTAAAAATTGAGGTTCATGTCTTCAATATAGAAACAGATAATCGGCACAAAAATTTATGTTGATTTAGTAAACAAATCCGAAAATATATTTTATATTAATATAATACCCGTATCTTGTTAGCTTACGTAGCTTAGCTCGTGTGAGGGTAATGGCCAACTTGTTTTGTTTTTTTTGTTTTTTTTTTTTTGCTGTCGTCAGTCTTTCGACTGGTTTGATGCAATCCTCCATCCCTTCCTATCTTGTGCTAACCTCTTCATCTCTGCATACCCCTTACAACCCACGTCCTCAATTATCTGCTTCATATATTCTAATCTCTGTCTTCCTCTATAGTTCTTCCTTCTACTGTTCTCTCCACTAACAAATCAACCAATCCTGCCTGTCTCAAAATATGACCTACCAGCCTGTCCCTTCATTCTGTAAGCTTCTTCCACAAACTTCTTTCCTCGCCCATCATTTCCAAAACTCGTTCATTTTTTACTTTGTCTCTCCCTTTAATTTTCAGAATTCTTCTGTAGTACCACATTTCAAATGCTTCAATTTTCTTCCTTTCAGGTATTCCTAAAGTCCATGTTTCGCTCCATAGAGGGGTGTGTTCCATACATAGAGTCGACTTGTATCAGATAGTAATAAGGCCATGCTTACAAAACATCAGTGAACTTCGTCTAATCTGTTGCTGTTGTGTTTGTGCGTACGGGATATGAAATTCTGTTTCTCGTTGTAAATTCAGTTGCCAGATGCAGGTTCAACAGAAACCTGGTGCTGGACGCGATTTGTAAGTCGTATATTCGGTTTCTTGTTGTGAATTCAGCAGTCAGGTGCAGATCCAATAGAAACCTGTGGAATAACAGAGTCAATACGCTTCGGCTTCCTGATCGCACTCAGAGTCACACATTTCAAGTTTACGAAGTCATGTTCACAGTACTCACACACCCATCAATACCATCACACTGGTGGAGTTTTTTTCTTTTTCTGAGTTATAAATTTGATTTAATTTTTCAATTTCTGAGTCACTTTTAATTCATTTCCATATTTCAATTTATCTTTCTGACGAAATGCCACAAATACTACTTAAAGAAGCACTTTGGAAATTGAAACTGTTGTACTAGCTTCTTGTATTTACTGGCTTCTTGTCATTCACGATGTTAAAAATTAGTGTGTTAATTAACATCACCGTTTGATGATTCACTTTTTCTCTTCCACGACATGTGTAAGATGCAGTTTCTTTTTCACAACGGAAAAAAGATATAATCCATTAACTTCTTTAAAATTATATGTTATAAGTTAAAAACCAAGTTTACATCTTAAAAATTATTATAACAAGTAACGACCATCGAGTTGAATTAAAAGACTCAAAAGTAAAAGGTGCCTAGAATTAAATGAATTCACAACATTTATTACATTTATGGGGCACAGTAAAACTTCGAAGTTTTAATAATTATTGATCTTGAAATCAGACGAGAAGTAAATGTTTACAATATTTGAATTAGAATATTTTAAAGGATTATTCATTTCTGCAAAACACTTATCATTTTAATTTATCGATGATGCAAATACTAATTGATTTCTCCGTACTGTGGTCTTGGCTTTGTTCAGTTGATAGCATGCAACAAGTGAAACACTCCATTTGCGCGATGAAACATAAATATTCTGGCATTTGGTGTTTATTCACTCGTCCTGTTTTATAATCTGGTTAATAACACCATTTCAATACAGGAATTTAATTTAGCGTGAACAATTGATATATTTCATTAGAGCTGGTCGTAATTTAACACTTAATGCTCAAGACAACAGTGAAAAGCATTAGGATTTGGGACAGTAAGTTTATCAATAAGGTAAGACTTAAGAATCATAATTGTACGAGTATATACCAAATAAACGTTCTTGGTCGGTCACGAGAGTTCACCGTTTGATCAAATCAAAAACATTAGAAATTATTGCGTTATACAAACTCGCGTCTTAAGCCTTCTTTGCTGTCCTTGGTCGATGATGACACTAACTCTAAACGGTACTTCAAATTAATAATGAAACAAAACTAATTTCTTGCATCTGAAATTAACCGTAGAAAGTTTCAGTTGAAATTCAGAAAGTGCTAGTGAACCATACTGAGCGTAATTATATGATTTCAAATAGCTCTGAAGCTGATTGTATCATTACAAGATGCTGCAACTATGATAATTTTCAAAACAGAAACAATTAATAGTTACTATTTGCAATGATTTCTATTCTCGAACACGTTTCACCTGTCATCGAGGAACTGTCAGCAGTCCAACGTTTAGTGAGAAATGTTTGTAGTTTCATACAATTTGAATTGGTAGTTTTTGAACTATTGCCGTATAACTGTATTGTGTTCGCAATGGTTTAATTATTAGTTGTAATATTATTACTGTTATAGTTTGTAGTAGAGGTTTCCCTGTGGGCGAGTAAATTATCGTTATCTAGAAATCTATGATTAACTGGTGTAAGTCCGTGACTGTTTTTTGCGTATCGTCACGGGTCTAGAATAGTTTCAGTTTTTACAATGAAAGATTAAGACAGGTTGATCTGATCTGGCCAAATATAAGCTTGACCTGTGTTCCACCATTAGGATGAATAAAATCTCTTGAGTTTGAAGAACTCAGAAGCATTAATAGAGGTAGGTATTAAACACGGGCAGGAACGATCGTGCTATCGTGTAACTCTTTCAAAGGTAATACACTCGAACTTGCTTAAATACGAACTTGACTTGTATTTGACCCTTAAAGTTCACTCTGCAAATTAAAAAAAAAAAAATCCTGTTTACTTCGAAAGCATCACGTTGTTTATTATTGGTTAAAGTATCTGTGACGGCCAGAGAACTTAATACACATTCATTATTATGAAACGGTTGAGCAACTCCGCAGAAATAAGTTGCCAGAATAGTTGATTCGGTAACATATTTGGTCTGATGTCCACTTAAATTAACCTAATAACTCACGTTCAGTGAACATTAATAAAGACCATCGACAAAAGTGGTCAGTAAAATACCTGAAAAGCAAATAAACCGTAATGCATAAACTTTGGTCAAGCAACAACATTATTGACAGTTTTACGAGCATGTTTTTTTAAGTAAATACAGTTTTGAAATTAAAAATAGACGTGCAAATATATCTCAATAATTTCATTTTTACATGGAAGCCTATACCTTACTCTACTTTTCTACATAATTCCCTTCAATATTGAGGCACTTGTCATAACGTAGTACCAGTTTTTGAAAACCCTCCTTATAGAAATCTGCCGCCTGACTTGTTAACCACTGCATCACAACTGTTTTGACTTCGTTATCGTCTTCAAGACGCTGACCGCCCAGGTGTTTCTTCAAGCGCAGGAACAGATGGTAGTCACTGGGCGCCAGATCAGGGCTGTACGGAGGATGATCTAGAGTTTCCCATCGAAAAGATGTGATGAGATCATTGGTCTGATTAGCCACATGTGGATGGGCATTGTCATGCAGCTAAACGATGCCCTTGCTCAACTTGCCACGTCTTTTGTTCTGGATTGAACGGCGCAGATTGTTCAATGTCGCACAATAAGCTGCTATATTGATTGTCCCATTACGAGGCAGAAATTCCACAAGCAATACTCCTTTTCTGTCCCAAAAACCTGTGCACATGATTTTCCGGGCAGAAATCGTTTGCTTGAACTTCACTTTTTTGGGTGAATCTGAATGCCGCCATTCCATGGACTGTTGCTTTGATTCAGGTGTGACGTAGGCCACCCATGTCTCATCGCCCGTAAGAATTTGGCTTAAGAAATCATCACCATCGTTGTGGTACCGCTCAAGGAAAGTCAATGCACTGCCTAAACGTTTGGTTTTGTGCACATCCGTTAACATTTTCGGTACCCAACGTGAGCACAATTTTCGGTAATTCAAAAGCTCGGTCACAATGCCATACAAAACATTACGAGAAACATTAGGAAAGTCATCACACAAGGAGGAAATCGTAAAGTGTCTGTTTTCTCTCACCTTATTGTCCACTTTCTGCACCAAACTTTCATTAACGACTGAAAGACGCCCACTCCGTTGTTCATCATGCACATTTGTGCGGCCATCTTTAAATGCTCTCACCCACTTTCTCACCATTCCATCACTCATAATGTTTTGTCCGTAAACTGCACAGATCTCACGATGAATATCGATCGGTTTTAGGCCTTTAACACAAAGATCTTATAACAGCCCGTACTTCACAGTCGGCGGGACTCGCGATTATCGGAGGCATCTTACACACTCAGTGAACAACGTAAACAAGGAAGAATTAGACTTAAATGGCGTCAGTGCGTAGGCAAGATATGCAGGTACCCAGTGCGTATGCGCGGAACGCCGACCGTAGCGCTGCTGCCACGGTGTGACAAAACAGTACTTACTTAAAAAATACGCCTCGTAATTAAATTGAAATTTATGCTAAGCCGGAATGACAATTGGCATTCATGGTTACAGTAGAGACCATGAGTAATTTAATTTTTGTTTAAAGTTTTTTTAAGTTGCTTTCATTAGTAACATGTTATTGAAAAGCAGATCAACGTTTTTCAGCCGCAAAATTTATCGATATTTTTTAACTATGAAACGCTACGGAAAGCAAACCTAATAACAGTATTATGGCTATTAATTTGGTAGTAGTTGCTTAGCTATTAAGTTGTAGACATAACCACGAATTTCTACTAATGGTATCTCTGGTCGCTGTTTTGCGAGCGAATACTGACACGTGACACCATTCTTCAGCCAATAGGTATCGAGGTGAGTGGATGAGCTTACGAAATTATATAGTAGACAAGGGGGATTTAATTTAGATTTTATGAGGGAATTGAACTATGGATTTTTGCGAGAATCTCGGTGATATTTTGAGTACAGGAAAACTGTCACAATATGACATTTATTTACTATCACCGGCAATTAAAAAATATGAGCGAATTTACCGTCAATATAAATACAAGAAGGCAAAATCATAAACAACGCTCAGAGTTACAATTAGCTGCCATAAGCAAGCAAATAATTGTAATTTACTTTGGAATCAAGCTCAAAATAAATATATCCGAAAGATACAATACAAGTTATAATGGCCTCAGATATAGGTATCATAAAACTATGATTTTAAATTGAAACAAGGGTGACACGAATGAACAATATGCCATTCGAAAATAACTCAAATAGTTCTGGCAAGTTAAGCCGTTAGCTACAAAGTTAGAACATGGATCTTTCTTCTCAAAAACACTTAATAATGTACCATCAAATGGCTTGGTAGTAACACTTTACCACTGTAGTTTTGGATCTGAAGTCTGCGATGTTTGGGGATGACCCATGGTATATGGGACTTGTATCACAAGGCCGCTACCTAGAGTCGGACCTCAGCAGAAATCATCCAGAGCAGTCAGGCCCCGCGGTTCACACCAGAATCGGGAACGGCGCCCTGCAACAGAATAGAATAGAATCGAATGAAGCTCGTCGCTCTTCCATCTCCGAGGTAAACTTTGGCTCTGTCCTTGCAGTTTCGAAAATCACGTTTAACAGTAAATTCCCAGAATTTTAGTTATATGCAGCACGAGACATAAGGTTTGCCACCTGATGTCACGTAATATAGTGGATATTTTATTCGTTCCACATGTGGATCACAGCGGTCGGAAAGATTCGGTCCACCTCGTGGGGTGACACAGTGCTCGAGTGGCAGGCATTTCACACTAAGTGCAGTAACTTCTTGTTGACCGCCCACCCCAAGGTTGTAGGGCTTTCCATCCACCTCACCCTTTGTTCGCTGGCGGCACCCTGTAGCCGGCCCCTAACGGTCCTATTGGTTATTGCCTCTCGGGAAGGACACGAATGCCTCCAAAGGCTGTATAGCTCAATAAATGTTAAATATTCATTGTACCAAGATCAACTAAATATTCAACATTGGCATCACAGTTCTTCTCACATGGAATCTTGCTTACTTTTAAGAAAATTATTAAAAAAATATACATGCGGTCGCTCAAGATTTATGAAAATCCATCTAATATTATTAGGTATATAGTAAAAATGCGCCTTGGAATGTGGAGAAAAGCGTCACATTATAAGTTTCATATTCATCACTTGCTATTCACGTTTTCAACACACTTTTAACAGCTTTGTATAAACACATTGTCCTAAGGCCTTTCATGTAATATATGTCGGTGAGTTCACACATCAGTCCTGAAGAGGAGAGGAATCAATCAGAGGGTAACTTTGATAACAGTAGTAGAAGATGCTGCTCTCGTGCTAGCTATCGAACTCCTACGTAACAAATGTAACTTGAGTAAATATTATTGAATTCAAAACGATAGGATGGTATTCAAGCATTAAGCGCCTACATATGTTTATTCTTCCAGGAGTTCGTCTATATCTCGATTAATATTATGATTTTTCCTTATTTTTAATCAAAGATAAAAAGAACTTAACGTGCGACGCAGTAAACGTATTCGAGCACGGTAGCAAATTTTTTTTCTACTTAAAAAAAAAGTCGATGTCAATAATTGGTTTTTGAATATGAAAACATCATATGATCACCTCCCGAAGGCAATATTCCAGTACCGCTTTTCGAACAGTTTATGACATCAGCGTACTTTTCTGTCTGCGGCGAGGTCTCACTACTCTCCATGTATACTAACTTACCACAGTCACAGCTCTACAATGCGCATTTTTTACAACAGAGGATCATAATATTACCTGTTTCGGAAACTTCTCCTATATTACAACACTGGATTTTGGTAATAGTGAATTGCCCCCAGCCAGTGCCGTGTTCTGTCTGCTGCAGGTGGAGCAGTCGCAGCGGACCAGGTCGCAGGGATTCCTCAGTCTAGTTCCGCCGCTGGTCGCGTCTGCAGACGCCGTCGCTGCCATCGCCAAGTTCTTCAGGTTCAAGTCCGCCGCCATTCTGACGTCAGGTAATTGTCCAGTCAGGCGCAGCAGCAGACATTGCTGCGCAGTTATCTTAATCGTGTGTAAATATCGATCAGGTATGTTGTTTTTTATTTTTGTTATTGCTACACAGTGGCATCGTCTCTGTCCTTCTTAATCTCTTCAGACTCAATAGAAATTTTGCAGACCGAACCAACGGGGAACCCCAAGTTAAGTTCGTATTTCAGCCAGATAAGCCCACACGGTCGTTACCGTTGACCAAAAACACTCTGTTTTTTTGTTACTTTCAGACTCTATGTAATGCATTTTTCATTTAAATCGTCCTTAATAGGTACCTACAACAATGACCAAACTCAAGAAATAGATCACATACGACCCTGAAAAATCATATTTTAGTCCCTAAAAACGGCCAAACATGATTCTTGTCAAAGTGTTGAATGTGATGGTGTGTTTATTCTGTGCACACTGCTCCGAACACCAGAAAGAGATGGTAACTTCGTTTTCGAATATAAAGGAAGCAATCACTTGTGGACTTGCAACTTTGAGTGACAATTAAAAAGTCCCAAGCAGAGACACACGTGAACCCTTTCTGCCAACTAGAAACTACTGTGGATCTGTAACCAAACGCAAACACGGTCTCATGATTGCAACCAGTTATTCACTAACTGCGTTCGGTGACAAAGTTGCAAGCCAATAATGCAAAGAATTTAAGATTGTCCACATAGCGAAATTTGTTAATTTTAGACCTGTTTTGTTACTCCTCAATAACGGTATATCACAGAAATGTCATATTTGTCCACTGCATCTAAAGCATACTATATTAAATAGACAAAAATTAATAAAAAATACGTATATGTAATACTTTTTGTAAATTGCAAATGAACCAATAATAATTTCTTATTTTTCTGTTATGTTTCCTTATACAGTATTAGTACTCTTTAATTGAAGGTGTCCTGCATTCATTTTGCATTGCATCTATATATATACACAGTACCTTGACTACATATGTCTGGAACTGAACGATTACGCCAGTCATGAATGCGGCTCCTCCCTCTAGCCTCAGATACTCTGAGGTGCTGATTTTTATGCCCATCGACTTGTGTTTGTCCTACTCTGTGAACGCACCCTACTCACGCTATGCTCGACTGGCATTTCGACGGTTATTTTATCACAGCCTGACACTTACTGATGTTATTTTTCACAATTCTTTACAGATACCCAATTAACGTAATGAGGTCACTGTATTTTAAAAATCGGTTTGGCAGAGATACCGCATTGTTTGAAATACGATTTAATTAGTCGGTGTTGGGTCAGTCGCAATGTGGATTAGTTTTTGCGTGTTGTAATGTGGTATTAGAGGTAAGCTCATAGCGTTTGGTCTGTTAACGTGTTGCATTAGTTAATTAATGGTTATCGAAAAATACCAGGTGCAAACAGCTATTATAGAATATTATTCTGGGCTGAAATTATCATAACGAACATTCATCAGCGCCGGTAGAGTTTCGAAAAATAAATGTAATCGTTGGTAACGTTAATTGAAAGAATCAGTAAATAATTTAGTTGTACATCTAAAGGAAGAAAAAATTTCCAATTTAAATTACTCCACTGAATGTCAGTTTGTAAACTGGCAGTCTGGAGGGCGCAACTACATATCTCTCTTCGAGAAAGTTTCTGGTTTCTAAGGATAAAAGATCTTTATGTAAATGGTATTGGCGTATAAACGAAAGAGAAGCCTAGTAAAGAAACTGCATTCCTTAACTGAATATTTCTTCTCAGTCTCGTAATTACGTGTTAACAAGCAGACAACAATGCCGAATATGTGCGAATATGTGATCAGATCTGCAGTAGCAGGAGATGCCATCGCACACCTGCCTTTATATCCCGAGATAGTGCGTTAGAGAGTTTTCTAATTTTAAACCACGTTCGCGTTCTCAGCCTAGATGAGGGTTACAGTACCTCAAGTATGTTCTATTTGGCATCAGCAACATTCCCTTGCACCTGATGACCGTGGTTTTATCTCTGTAGTCACCTGAAATGGAATTTGTATAGTAATGAAAGTATATTAAATGAAACAGACACCTTGAAACACAGCAGGCGTTCAATTGATGCAATTTTGGTTGAAGATTTCTGCTAACATCCTGGAACCACATTATAGTTACGGTGAACTTAGGTTCCTTAGAATTTTACGAAGACGACACGTTTAGTAGGCGCTTATATGTGATGGAGTCCTAGAAGAGGATTCTCCGCGATCACATTCATAAATATGTTTCTTTGCAAAGGAACTAACTGCACAGTCACTATTGCTCGTTTGATTCAGAATTGTTTAAGTTGTCAACCACGAACCAAGAACTTTTATCGATACTTCGACCAGTCGATTTTCCTGATTTAACACTGATTCAACAGGACTCGCACTTTTTAATTCATTGTCCCCATTAGGTTTATACTTGCCGTACATGAGAGCGCTTCTATCTTCACCTCGACCTTCCTGTTTATCTTCAGCATCATTAGCCAACACTTCCGCCAGCTTGTACACAAGTGTACGGCAATTCTTCCTGTTTAAGACATTCGTTGATTCTCGTAGATTAACAAAACTACAGAGCTGCAACAGTTTGTTTTGGCTAATCATCAGAATATCAACATTCATGTGAGTTCATTTTTTCGTATGTTCAACATATCGTTTTACACAAGAAGCAGAATTAAGAGCAGTTTAAAGACAGCAGTGACTTGATTGCCTCCGACCGACAAAGCAATAGTGGCGTTAAATAATTTTATAATCAATAGATTGCCTTAACTTGGCTGAAACAAACTGATTACCAAGTTTTTCTACTGTTATTTGGGGCTTCAAGTAAAAGACGCCGTAGATGGTATTTGTATCCCTCTATCACTTGAATATGAGCCACATCCATTCGCTGTAACCAGGAAAGTCCACCAGCCAACACCGCGGACTACACTGACGCCAGATGGTGTCTCTGCATCTCCGCTATCATCTGCTGTTCACTGCACCAGACTCCATCAGGTAAGAACTTGTGTTCCTCAAAACTGGGAGGATATGACAGTTGACAAAACACCGACATCATATTGAAAAGCTCAGTAAGCCTAAAGCAGGAATATGACATAACAACTCCCTCGATGTTTTTCCTCTGTAAGCGAAATGGGAGTGTGGAATGGGTTGTTTGATCCGTCTACGGTCGCAGTCGCTCAGAAGGATTTCGGCACCCAAACACTGCCACCAGCAACAGGTGGGGCTGATAGGCTGCGTGAGGCTTATGGCTGCTGTATACATGATTCTGGATACATGCATGTTCATTACATCTGGTTAACTCGTGATTCATTCCCATTACTTCTTGTTGTAAATTTATGATTTACTCAAGATAGAGGTGTTTTCAGAATGTTCAAGTAGTTTTGGATATAGCAAATGCCAAGCGTGTGATTTGATTATTCGTTTTTCACTTTAAAGCTCCTCAGCATTGGAGTTACTAAAGCTGAGAGAGGACTGGGGCAAGAAACGGGGAGGTATTAGTCCATGCCCTATTTAGGGAACCTTTCTGGCATTTGCCTTGTGTTATTACAGGAAACCATGTAACACGAAAATCTGAATGACGGGACGGAGATTCGGAACTGCGTCCGCCAGAGTGCGGGGCTCTTGCATTAAGCTCACCCACTGGACAAGTTGTTTGTGTTCGGAGAAAGATTGCTGACCTTACAGTGTTCTGTGTCAGAATTGTAGTTCCGTAACACAGGAGTGTAAAAATCACACACTTCTTATTTAGGACGACCCATGAGTGTTGATGTTAATACACTCAATGGAGGTAACTACAAACGGTATTCGCCGTATTATGAACGAATGTCTCTTGTTTGCTCCCTTTTACACTGCCCATACTGCACCAACATGTAGCCTTCGCTGTAGTATTGTCCCCAACACCTTCGAAAGCAACTAGCGAAAATATATACCAACTAATATCTTTTAGGCACAATTTATTAAATGAAATCTTTCCTCAAATGTATGTCCCTGGTTACTGTATAACAAATAAATGTCAAAATAAAGTGAAAGAGAATGTGAAAAACAAAAACAAAAGTACTGAATGTTGTACACATGTTTTCACTGTTGTCTTTCTTTTAATGGTATTTGGCTACTATGTTACACAACCAGCTCCAGGAAGGTTACGATTATTTCAAAGTATGTATCATTGAAATTCTATAGTACATTGCTTCCGCTAAATACAGACAACACAGCATAAATAACAACGTATTAAAACCACCAAATTCAAGGTCAGATTCAAACCGGCGACCCTTGCGTTGGGAGGACATCGTGGTAGCTCCTACACTGCCAACATTCACTTTAATTGATTGGTCAATACTTCCTCAAGGTGATATAATCCTTGACGAAATGTAATTGATCGAGAGTTCTGGGCTATCCAGTAATTAGAAGTGTATGTTGTCTCTGAATGTTGTGGTAGCTTAGCCCTGCAGGTAGTCGACGTGGGGTGGCCTTGCAGGTAGAGCAGTGACGAGTCTCGCGTGCCGGCCTGTTCGCTCTAAATCAGTTCGGCGTCGATATTGAGCGCTGTAAGACGACAACCAGCACGTGCGTCGCCCTGTTAATACTGCACCGCACACTCCGCGCACGATTTCGTTTCCGAACTAGGTCAATGCAGTCAAGCTTCATCAAAACGTAACTGGTTTTCAACTCACGATATCTCTTGACGTAGTCACATCTTAAATGTTTTTTACTGTCTTTTCTGTCATATTGTTCAGCATAGGCTGTAATATCAACGAAGTTAATGTTCACAGCCGAAAGGAATATTCGTAACAGTGTCAGGTGTATACAGGAATCCTCGTTATAGCAATCAGGTCACTCCGGTCAGTTGTCTTTAACACACGGCCACCCGTGCGGGAAGTATAGAACAACCGGACCGAGCGTGGTGGGTGAAAGGTTAACATTCTGTCCTCGCATTCTGGGGGACGCGGTTTCGAATCCCCGTCCGGGCATCCACATTTGAGTTTTCATGGTTTACCCAAATCACTCCTGGCGAATGCCTAATGACCTTAGCCATCGCCATCCACGAGGCGTAAAAAAAAAAAAAAAAAAAAAAAAAAAAAAAAAAAAAAAAAAAAAAAAAAAAAAAAAAAAAAAAAGTCTCACATACTCGTACATTCCAAGTGTCAAACACTTTTCAAAATGTGAAATTCACAGTCTACATTCGCTGCCGTGAATGTGACAGGAATGGATATAAAAATCAAACTCATCTCTCCGAGTGCATTGAAACTGCAGTCAAATTCACATTTCCCAATCAAACTTTTACTCGGAGAATGCGGGCTCGAGAAAACAGGAGGTTAAATTCTACAATCTACTCAAATTACAACAGATTCCATTTACGAATGGTTCCCAGCTGTCTTCAATACACCAATGTCAAATAATACTTTCTTGACTCATCGAAGGAACTTTTTTTTTTTCTCGTATGGCCTCATAGCGCTTTGCCGCGGGAGATAAGTAAAGGGGAAGGAACTCAGCCATGGCTTTCTCCTAGAGTGATTTCGGGAAACCAGAGAAAACCTAAATCTGGAAGGCCAAACTGGGCTTCGAACCTGCGTCCTGTTAAAAGTGAAACTTAGAGATTTACCATTTGTCTACCTCTCCTCGGTAGCCGTGGCTATGTTTTCGCTACTCCAGTTAGAAATCTACCATTCCAGCTCTGAAATAGAACTGAGTAATCGTGAACAGTAAAAGCCAGAGATTGGCGAGACGCGGCTTTCTGTAGTGGTACATCGTACAACGGTCTCTGGCACAACTGTTACCAGTCACATATTACAAAAATTCAACATAATAAAGTAAACAATATATAATTAAGTTTTTATTAACAATTTAATCAGCAAAACAATAACTGAGATTCAGTTACTTGCTGATTTTAAATCAGAAAATTCATTGTCAGCGAAGTTCAATCTCCACTAATTCCGGAACTGAAAATGTTACGGCAATTATGCGTTTCTGAACAAATGCAGTAGAACCTTTATCCAGCAGTCACTGATATAAAATGAATCCAAGATTCTGCAAACCTTAATAAAAAGAAAAACCGGAATGTATAATGAAGAATATACCTAATTACCGTAGGCCATATTGGCTGCAGTTGCTCGTTAGAATAATGAATTATTATTTAATAAGGACGCTAATTCAACTGATGTGATTTTGTTGGTTTCGCATCATAAATAAAGAAAATTCCAGCACTAATTTGATTGTCGTCTTAATGAAATAATAATTTATCGTGATAAAATCAATGCCTCAAGCTTTACAGAGATATACAACATGATCGTTGACAGTCGTAAGTTCGTGAAACTATTATTTTCTGTATCGCACCCTCATTTAGTTTTTGTTGTTGTTTTTTACTTATGGCTTTACGCCTCGTCGACGTTGAGGTCATTAGAGGCTGGATGGGACTGTGACAAGGAACGGGAAGCAATACGGTCAAGACCTTTTTTAAGGAAGAATCCCGGCATTCGCCTGGAGTGATTTGGGGAAACTATGGAAAACCCAAATCTGGATGCCCGTACGGGGATTCGAACCGGCGTCCTCCCGAAGGCGATACCAGAGCGTTAACCACTCACCCATCACACTCGGTCTCTCATTTCATATAGTCGTTCCCCGTTGCTGGTGTTGCATTATTTTCTAATACACTACTCCGGTTCTGTTTATTCATTTAGAACACAACATTTCAGATGTACACAATATACTTTATCGTATTTCTGGAGCACCTGTAAAAATCTTTTTGAACAGATAATTTAAACGTATAACTATTCTAAAGAAAAACTAGATAAGATCGATTAAAAAGTATTTAGACTTTTGAGAAGAAAAAAATACATTATTCATCTTAGAATGAAATTTACATATTTAGATCTAGTATGATGCGTATGTTACGGGTATTTGCATTGCGTTATATTGAAAATTGTTTCAACTTCTTTATTGCGTATCCAAGGCGAAAATCAAAATAGCAAAGTAGCAATTATCAATTGCTTGTTTCAAGGACTCCATTCAGTGAGAGTTCAAAAGAAACTAGGGAAATTCGTATGAACAAATTGCTTGGAATTTTTATTTATTTATTTTAATGGCTTTTAGTCTTATCATCCATACAGCCAACTGGTGTGAACAATAATGTTTTCAACTAATTATTGGATTAACGGTATTCATTATAATGGTATACGTAACACATTTATGGACTGACTAACAACCGGTTATACGTTAAAATGAATGATTATGCAACTGAAATGGATATACATACAGATAGATACAATCAAGCGTTAAAATAAACAGTACACATTGGAAAACAATGCACATTGTTTAAAAGAAAAGGATTCAAGCTGATTAAAGAGATCAGTTTTACCATATATACAAGGAAAACTGAGATAAATATATTTCTATCTTTAAAATAGGACATTGAGGTCGTGTAAATGTTTTTTTGTCAGAAGACGAGCGGAATACTCGCGTTCGTAGGAAAGGGTATACCAAGGCTTTTCAAATTCTATCAACATGTAAACGTTTTTTGAGTTAAGTGGAAAATTTTTCCTACCTGTTTGTGCGTATGGAGTTATTCTTGTTGCTTCTTAGCAACAGCTTAAATAGAGAAATGGTAGTGGTGGCGAAAACTGGATATGCTTCTGTATTTTACTCCTTATTAATTTACAGCTATTTGATATCTTGTTTTGAGTATATTCTTCTTTTATCACACAATATTTAATGACCTATTTCCGCAAAGTATTCATTTTTGTCATGTACCAGATTTTCGAGCAAACAACGCCTAATTTCATCGGTTTCAAGAATATTTTTGAGTGCTGTTATGAGGTATCTGGAAAATTGGAAGCTCTTGTGAAAATAATAAGTTATTTTAATCATTATTGATGTTGTACATGTGTTTTTTTTTTAACTTAATGAGAGATAAAATCTCGTTTATCAATGTGTGATTTTTCCTTTATAACATCACTTGTGGTCTGTAAAGTTAAGCCTTTGCTAATTGTTGAAAGCAACGGTAGTCAGCATTACAGAAAGGTGAATAATTATCCGCGAGTTGAAATTACCAAATGATTAAGGTTCACGTTAGCATGAGTACAACATTCTGAAATGAATTACTTTGACTTGTTTCTGTGAGGCGTATGTTAGCAGCACTGTATATATTTTGTAAATTGCAGATTTCGCGTATAGCTCGGTGAAGCCATGATCACCTCTTCTGAGATCTGAATTAATGGTGGATCTGTCTCGCTGCCATTGTAACTGCGTGTTGTTTTTTATTATTATTATTTCTGCGACGTGACTTCTCTAATGAGCGGTTGTGGCATCTTCCTGCTGTGCAGTCCAACACGGCGGCTGCTGCTATAAGTAAGGATAAGTAAGGCTATGCCTACCAGATGGCGCGGGTGTTTCATGCGCAAGCTTTGCGTAAAACAAATATGAATTTTGTCGGTCTGTGTCGCTCAATGAACAAGTAGAACTGTCTACAACATTCGTATTATATGTAGTGAACGTTATGCGTGCGGAAAAAAAATGATACATCGGCCGGGAATCGAACCCGGGCCGCCCGCGTGGCAGGCGAGCATTCTACCACTGAACCACCGATGCTTGAAGACTGCGTGGTGAATTAAATGTATTTACTATTTAGTATTTACACATTTAACCCTTCATTAAAAGAGAATTGTTAGTAATGTAGGTTTCTGCAATATTATTCCTACGTATCTTTATGATCATTTTTTTAATAGGTAGTGATCGTGGGTACTAAGGCTTCTTAAACCGTCATAAGACTTGCTGATTTGTAATCTTTGAATATTGTGGATGGAGCAAACTTCTAAGGCTTCAAATTATTATTATTATTATTATTTGATGTGATCGTCTTTGGTGTGCAACGTTCTACGCCACGCAGAAGTAGCTTTTAATAAGTAATGATTCATACTTATCTCTTAATCTTAACTCGCAGAGAAAGGCCTTATTGAAATTCATGAATGCTCTACCTGCGAAATCGGGAGACAAAACAATATTAATAAAATAATGCAATCTAACAATAAGATGAGTCAAATAAGAATGAACTGTAATCGTAGTAAGTGATTTATTCTGTTCTCAAAATACCAAAGAGTTCATGGGCTTCAATCATTTTTAGCAAAACGGTGTTACACGAAAGTTGATATTTAACCATATAGTTGAAAGTAATTCATTTTCGTACTGTTCATTGTACCGCCCATTTCAAACCTTTTTGGTTGTCAAGAATTACAATAATATTAAAGAGCTTCATATTCATGTGTGGTTACGCAGAAAGAGATAAAAGTACTAATATTCTGCGCGTAAAGACCCTGCATCTTAAAAAGTGAACATCAATGTTGGTAATGCAGCAATGTGATACAAATATTAAAACTTTGAGTGCTACCGGGGAGACGGGTTGGGTTGGGTGGTGGTGCTTGTTATTAGAGAAATGGAACTGTCATCCGTTAACTATTCGAGGGTTGGAATTGTTTGTAAATGTACTGGAAAAGTAGTGATTTAACACTTGATCTGAGATCTTCAGACATGGAAGAGAGGTCCTCCGGTAGATTATTTGATAGACTTAACAAAAAATTAAAAAAAGTTGAAGAAAGTCTTACCAGTATAACAGCAGGAAACTATCTTTACCTGTTGCTATTCTGATGCATTCAAGCAAAGGGAATTTCAGCAAATACTATCTGCAACCATAGAGTCCTGTGGAGTGATGTTATGTAGAAAGAGTCGGATTTTACAAGTGACGAACTTGGAAGTGGCAACTTCTGAGAGCCTGTAAATTAGTTTCGTCCAATTGCTTACTTCTTTAACTTCAGCAAGATACAACTTAATAAGTGTGAGCCACACATGCTATATAGCTGCGTACAGGCGGTTACTGCATATGGGAAACATTATCCTTCCTGGCGAGAAGAAGCGGTGCCTGTACCACATGTTGGTATGAGGACTGTGTGTTGTTTGTGTAGGGAACTTGCAATGGAAAAAGGGAAGGGACTTACGGATTTTAAAGTTACTATCTGACAAACGAATCACAATCTAAAGTGACGTCAGCTCTCAAATCAATACGCACTGACAAAATGTTTGTGATTTAACACATTTCACCGAAATACAATCTGCATCCGGCGCCACCACGTCTGATGAATTGCTGGCAAAGACTTGAAAGATTAATATTCCTTCCACAGCCGGGTCTCAAAACCTTCTAACCCCGTGTTTCAGATACCTCGGCCAACGAGTCTGACATATTACAACATATTGTGAATAATTCAGTAAAGTTTCTTTCCAAAGAGACGCACCTCGTTTGCCACTGAGTGATATCAAGTGAACCTGCCCAGCAAAAGAAGAAATTTATTAAAAGCTACCCGCCTCAAATGCTGTCGTACATAAAATCCCCTATATTTTTAAGACATTCCACCTGTCAGTGTTAACGAAAAAAATTGGTTGGCATAATCTAAACAATTAGCACTGATACTCTTGTAACACATAGGCCTATTCAAATGATTTCGGTTATTTCACTCATAATTTATCATTCAGTTTGTGACATTAAAATGTCCTTGAAATGTTTTTTAAATTTTTTATGTAGTTGCAATTGAGCTGAAAGAACTCTTTGTTTTAGCCACTGTATTTAATATTCTTTTTCAAACTGTTAGCTCCAACATCCACAACTTTATAGCTCGTTTCGGACTTCGTGTTTATTTGAAGTCTGCAGGATTGTTTCGCAAGGCTACTCTTACTTAATATACGAGAACAAAAGCATCCGTTCTCACTCAACAAAATTGTTAACAACCAACTTACTACTTCCATTCTTACCTTCATTTTTACTCTCTTCTTTTGTTTCCAATGTTTCCAAAATACTTTCCCACAGTCTGTCCTGCACGAATTAATCTGTTTATGTTTTTTATTTGATTCAAAATTATCAGCAAGTTCAGACTAAGAAATATTTAACTGTCCGGTCACAAGATACCTCCGAAATTTATTTTGAAGGTATTTAATAATTTTATTTTGCACGTAATCAACTACAAGAACAATTGAATTTCCGTTATTGTACTATTCATGATTTCCCACTAATGCAGTACTGCTCGAACGAATACTGAATTTTCTTTCCTACGTTGCTGTCGAGTTTCGGAACAGCTCTTTTGTTCCATCAGTGATATCGATATGTTTAATTTACAGCGCGATGAGAAAATATACTGGGTCCCATTATTTTAGCATTTTTTCGCAGGTGGGTATAACAACAGAATAACTATTTAGACCCTATTGAAAATCAGCGAATGCGGAATCAACGAAAGATAAATCCATTTTGCATTTCCAGCTGCAAGCGAAAAACTAATCAGAATTTGGCGAATTGGAGAACACAAGTGACAGTGAGTCAACAGACATTTTATCCTGACCTAACACAAGAAATTCATTTTAAGACATTCATTTTAATGCTTTACGGCTCGTTGATATCTCGGCCATAATAGGGGGCGTCCATAAATTACGTGAGGTGAAATAGGGCGGAGGGAGGGTCCGGCAAAATCTCACCAAGGGGGAGGGGGAGGGGGAGAGGGTCAACGGAAATACCACGTGAGGTTTTGGAAACGCTGTTGGACAGTGGAGCTAATAAAAAAAAAGGTCTACAAAACACACGGAAGTCGATTTTAGGGGGGTATTTCGTCGAAAAGTGGGGATGATGCCGGTTTTGGAAGGGTGGGACCTAAAAAGAAAGGTATCAAGAAGTTGCGACGGCGATTTGTAGGGGGGGGGGGGGGAATCTCACGGACCAGATCTAACCAGAGAGGGGGTCGGACCAAATCTCACGAAGTCTCACCAGAGTGTGTGGGGGTCCGGAAATCCGGAAAACACCTCACGTAATTTATGGATGCCTCGATAGCCGAGAGGAGAATGGGTACTTGGAAGTGGAAGGAATTCCGTACTGTCCCGGCCTCCTGGAGTAATATCGAGAAACCGTAGGAGGATGCGCAGACCGGTAGTCGAGTATTAACTTGTCTCTTACCACGCTCGTTTAAACAGACACGATGCAACTCGTTGATATTATCTAAAGTAGCATTGTTGACGTTAAATTTAAAACTTGATCTGAAAAGAGGATATGTCTATAAGCATTAGGAGGTGAAAAGGAAACTACTGGTGTGGGTGTGCTGGGATTTTAGTTAATTATAGGAATATGAAGCTCATTTGACTCTTAACGAAATACACTGTGCATGTGAGTTCCCGGCAGTATGAAAAACAGAAATGCTCTCAAATGCAACTTCTTCTTATGATGCCGTGCCCATTTCTGGGTGCAGGCGGTACTTCACTTGAGGCCTAACTCTGATAGCGTGATGGTCGGCAGTATGGACTGCCTTCGGTGTGGTCTTGGCATTTCGGGGGTCGATCGCCGATGGCATCATTTGGTGGTATGCGGACATTGCATTCCTCTCCGGTGACTGCAGAACTCCCCTGTATTGAGGCTGAGGTATCGTCAACCCTTCCACTTCCTCACTAGACACGATTCTTTACTTGAAATCGTCAGCCACATACGTACCTCCTCAATCTATAATGAATCTTTTCTTAAATTCGGTCAATTTCATTTAGAAGTTGGAGTACAGAAAGAAATTTGAGTCCCTTAAAGTAAATTTCATGTGGTGTTAGAGTAAAATCACTAGTTTAAAACCCAAATATAACAGTTTCACTGGTTTAGGATTTACTATAAAAATCTCTTTTTCTCAGCTTGTAGTTTGTTTCTGGATATTCGTCAAATCATGTAATCAAGACTTAGAAATGAAGTGGAAGTTAATCCTGCTGCAAGCCCCGTATACATTTCATCAAAAGAATTGGTTATTTCTCACATATATTTTAAAAGAGTAGATAAAGTTCTGTTCTCATTCAAGACTTGCTATTCACACATTATCGATAAAAATGCTTTTTGAACGTCTTTCTAACAGACAAAATGCACTTCCTGATGCATAAAACAAGTAACAGCGAATTGCGAACTTTGATTTCTGGCTTCAGTGGTGATAAGAGAAATTTCTATAGTTGATACCGCACTAAGAAAACTGCTTGCTTTGAGTTGTCTGAAACGGGATGAATAGTACCTAGAAACATTAACGAGCAGTAGTAAAAAGTAGATTAATTTTAGAATTTTGTCATGTAACTCACTCGTGTTTACATGCTGTATTTACACAAATTTATGATCAACAGGCGATACATTTATTTTCCTCATTTTAAAATAGAGCAGCCAGGTAGCTCAATGGTTATCTGTCTAGCCAGAGATCGAAATATCCCCGATTCGAATCCCTGTCTCGGCTGATTTTCCTAGACTGCCCTTAACCCGACCTTCGCCTCTGGCACTGCTTGATAGAACGCTTCCGTGGTTCGGATTCCACGTTAACTGTAGGTCCCCTATGCGCGGTAGGTTAACCGGGTAAGGCTAAGCGGGGATGGATTGCGCAGCTGATAGAAACCCTGTCACCAGGTCATTACGACAACACGAATTTAATTTTGATATTAAAATGAAGAAATATAATTAGAAGAACATAGAAACGTTAACACCCCATTTTCGGTGTTCTGTATGTAAATTTACTAGTGATGGCAAAGCACACAGCACATAGACTCTCACTGAAGAGAATTGTTTAACTAGAACCTAACCAAGCATTGCGGAGTGGTGCCAGGAGACGTGTGGTGGATTCTGCTGTTTTGCAGGTTGTGGTAACATCTGAATCGCGGCGCTGGAGTTGGGCAACACGAGTGCGTCAGATTGCCTCGTAGTGCTGTAAGTGACCGCTGGGAGCGCTGTTAGCGGCTGTGGTGGACTCGCCCCCAGGCGGCGAGCTAGACGTTTTAATTAATTACTCCGAGAGACCGCAGAGGCGCTGCCGGTTGCAACCCGTGCCACACAGCCCACCTGATACACGCATTCAATCATAAACAAAGACAGCACAAACAAGGCCTGTACTGGAAGTAAAGATTCTTCAACATAACCAACCTTGCAATGTTCGTTATTAGTTTTAATTTGTCTTTTTCAGCTCGGTAAATAATTTTCTTTAAATATGGACGAATGTTGCAGTGATCAGTTGAGCGTAAAGCTGAGACCTCTATGATATGCGCAGGCCCTCCGACATGTCTTTGTTGTGTTAGATTTAGCCTATCTGAAGCCTTAGCATATCGTTACGCGAGTAAATATATATTTTTCTCATTTCGCGCCTAGCTGCAAGTGCATTCGTAAGTTCTGCGTCACTCAGTGTTCTCTGCAAAACGAAGAAAGGAAACGTTTTCTTACTACAAGTTTGTCAGCGATTCGGTCCTTCAGCCAATAAATAATGTTCCGCGACAAACAAATTATACCTCCAATGACTTTCAGCTTGTCTGACGAACCAAGAATTCTAGCACGAAAAATGAAACTGCTTGGTACTGGTTACATATTTGGAAGTTTGTGTAACGATTGTTGGCAAAGTGGACATCATTTTGATATTTACTATAAAGTTTTTCAGTATGATCCTCGAAAATGGCATACACTGAATACCCAAGTAATGTCTATTACTGAAACTTGTTAGCTGTGTTAATTGCCTTTTGTACAATAAGAAGATTTTCTGTAATCATAATACATGCTGTAACACACTGATAACTGTGTACCTGGGCGTAAAATCCCAAAGACTCGAAATACTCCTTATTGCCGGCTTTCACAGTGTTTACTATTCTTTCAGTTAACAGCCAATGATGATTCTTTGTACCGTTTCCGATAAGTTTTTTGATTTGTTGGCCTGTCTTGCAAACTGATTTAGATCGTCCAAGTAAAGAAAATATTCTAAATGCGATTCGATAACACTGGATTTGATTCATGGAACCATAAGCCCGTAGTTTAAATTATTTTAGCGAAACTTTTTTTTTTTTTTTTTTTAGTTATTGCTTTTCGTCTCTTAGTCGTCGAGTTCATTAGAGGAGCGAAGAATCTTATCGTTCTAACCAACTCAACTCCATTTCATTTACGTAATAGTGTTAAACTGTCTACGTGTTTGAAACCAAGATTTTCCAGCTTTTCTTGTTTCAATAATCTGCAACAAGCGACTATAACTAACTGGCAGATTTTTTTTCGCTATCTGTGTCATTAAAATTCGTTTCCGCACCGCACCACTGTTAGAATTACTATAAAATTACTATCTAAAACAATTCCTTTTTAATTTGAAGAAATAATGGGCCTATTAATGTCATGGAAAGTAGATCTGTTTGATCTCGTCCTTCCATATCAAAACGGTGGACGCGAGGACGCTGGTCTGTCACCTGCACACAATACCACAGATGTTATACTTCCTGGTTCCATTCTTCTCATACTTTATAACAATATATAGGTTTAATTTTACGGGAACGTTGTGTCTTCTACGTGTGAGAACCCCATTTCTTTTTTTCTTGAATTATTAAAATGTTGCCGGAGTAGTTACCCTATCATAATTAACATACAGTACAATCACAGATGTTTCAAACGTGATTTGCGTTCAAAATGCCTCTCTCATGCTTAAAACCCGATAATCATCAACTTGGAAGACGATGGCGGTATGGGTCTGTGTAATTCCTGCTCGTAGCATTAACTGTAGCACGTGCGTACTATAATGATATATCGTTATATCTTTTGTATTGTGTATGTATCTCATGTTCTGTAAAGCGAAGTTCCACGGTGAGTAGTTTGTAATTTAGTTACTGAATAGTTTAAGTTGGTAGAATATGATTTCAATGTTAGCAGTTGGTAATACTGCCTCAGTTGTAGTAGGCGCAATAAGGCGGCAAGGGGTGTGTGAAGTGAGATGGCCCAGGACATTATGATTGCTAGCATACATATAGCGTCCCTGAGAGGCGACTGACAAAAAGTAGTTGTATATTTGTTCTTGTGATTTTGAAACAGTGTTTACCGAAAAGCTAATAATGTAAAAGATCGAGAAAAAACTGACTACCAAATATACCTCGTAAATAATATTAAAAGTGGATTTTTGTTACTGTTCCCATCAGCAATTGATGATTCGTGTTTTCCTATTAAACTTTGTGTAACGTGGGCTATCGTCAAAGATACCTTGGCCAAATGGTTTGTCAAAATGTACGACAGGCTCTCCTTTGCGGTAATAGATTGAGGAGCTTGCAAATGGCTCTGCAAATGCAGTCTATCTTAAATCGCTAAGGGTTTGCGTTACAGTACATATAACCCGCCAGTGTGGCTGCTCGCGTTGAGGCGCCACCGCACTGGATATGGGAGGAACAGCAGAACCAGATTTGAGCGCTGTACCCCGCATACTTACCGTCGTGGTTGCCGTTTACAGGCGTTTATTCCTAGTCACAAAGTCGAATGTTGGGTTTACACATTTCAAAAACAAAAATACACGTATCATAGACATATGGCAACACTTGCAGGAACTGACAAATTCTTAATTACAAACCATGATGAGACTCAAGGCTATGCGTAATCTGATAGCATCAATTCGCAAATAATAATAATGTACATATTATTCTCTGACAGTTCATTTTCTGGTATATATATATTGTTAAACAGTTATTTGGTTTTAAACTGACTTCTTCCACATCCCACAGGGTCAGTCTCTTATTTGGGATCTGTGAAAAATGAATGTATTGTGACTCCAATAGGAGAACTTCTGTTCCCTAAATGCGTTAAAGTGCTGAGGCAAGTGTGGAGGTGACTGTGATGACTATCGTCCATCATAGTGTGTTATTTATGAGAAAATGAGAAAAGAAATAGAGTGAAACCAAGTGTCGGCTCATTCAGGCCTGCTCTTCCGTAAGACTGCCGTCAAGTGTGGTATTATTGTTAACACTCTAAACGCACTGCAGAGAGGTCGTTAGATGGTTCGTGGTTTAATTAATATAATAAATAACTTGTCCAAAATCCAGTTTCAAATTTTAACGTGTTTCATTGTGTCGGACTTCATGATACAGTTCACATATAAACACAAAACTCCAACGATTCCATTCGACACTTCTTCCAAAGACAATACTTCCAAAACTGTTCGTTCAACACTGTGAAAGCTTTCTGGTGATTATTGATTTTAATTAAAAGTCACTTATTGAACACAAACATTCAAACAATTATTAATTACATAAAAGGTTACTTGAGCCCCGGTCACCAGGTTTAGGTACTGTTCTTCGTCGGGATTATTAAATCAGAGAGTCATACAGTTTAGGGTTCATTAACCTCTGCCTTCTCACCAACGGAGAGTACCACCACCAAACAATATACCAACAAGGAATCGGACTTCTTCTTCGAAAACCACAGATTCGTGGGATAAGAGAGGTTGACTTACAAAATAGACTCCCACATTCACTATCGTCCTCTTAACTCTCTACAGTCACTTGAAAACACAGCATTCCAGTTAAAACAGTGAGTTCCACATATTACAGGTCTCCATCATCCACTTCACCGAAGTTTTCACAATTTCTACTATTAGACCGAAAAATGTTCCCGCGTCAGACCTTCACCTGACGGAGGTCAAAGACTCACTACTCCCATACAGAGACAACATCACATTTACTGACAGCGCCGGCCACAGATTTTACTGTATGGCTCAGACGTATGTTATGTTACACTCCCCAGCTAATATGCTGTGATAATTGATCTGGTTTCAAAAAACTTGATCAATTATCAGAAAAAACCTGTTATGTCACACTCCCTCCCTAATACCTTGTGGTAATTGATCAGGTTGGGCATGACCAATTATCAAGACAAACAAAGAAAAAGAATTAATATACAATCCTACTTTGTTGGTTTACCGTCCTACATTGACAACATTTTGCACATTAAGTCCAAGAAACATATCAAAAAAATATCAAACACAAGAGAAATCAAGAACCATAAAACATAAAAAAACAAGAGAACACCAAATAAAAAAACAACAAGAATTTGTATCAAATTGTCACACGATAGAACTTGCCGTCAGAAGCACAGCTTCCGAGAGAAACACAAGCTGCACTCAGGTCAATGACCTGTATCCCTTCATTCTCCAAAGCATTACGTCACACGCATCACAATATTCACTTTAACACCCTTCTTCGAGCTGCAATATTGCTGTTAGCGCCTTCGCAGGTAAATGATTTATTGGTACAGAGATTTCCTCTAAAAAAAAAAAAAAAGGATTGGTAATTGAAAAAAAAAAAAACATGGAAATAACAGAATAGGTTTCCTTCCTTTTTTTTGATGTTCACAAAAAAAACTCCTATTCTCTTTTTGCTTCTGGTCACAATCGGGTAATTTAACATTTGTTCGCCCACCCTCATTAGTTTTCCACCGTATGGATTTCCTGTCAATTTTATTCTCCTCATTAGTTTTCCACTGTATGGATTTTCTGTCGATTTTATTCTCCTCACCTACAAACGGGGACTGTTTTGTTATACAAGTGACTCCTTGATATCTCTCGGCACCGAAAGTGACTGATTCTGTCAAGTTATAGCATTTGAGAGCATAATCTAACTCGTCCGCTTGTTCTTCCGAGCTCGCTAGTGCTGCGGAGACCAAATCTGTTGTGGCCCGGGTACCAACACTGCCCCGGTACATGCTGCAACGCGCCGACTGTCAGCCACCGCTTTCGCTCAAGTCACTATTGTCAAAGCCATATGGCTGTCGTACTGCGTTAATTCTATCCAGCTTTACTTCTCCGGTAGTTACAGTTAAAAATCCTTCCACCTCAATTTTTAGAACCTCATCCTCTCGTAATTTAGCCCGCTCTTTCGCAAGGGTATCACAACAAATTCCATCTTTTTTTTTTTTTTGCTGTCGTCAGTCTTTCGACTGGTTTGATGCAATCCTCCATCCCTTCCTATCTTGCGCTAACCTTTTCGTTTCTACATACCCCTTACAACCCACGTCCTCAATTATCAGCTTCATATATTCTAATCTCTGTCTACCTCTACAGTTCTTACCTTCGACTGTTCCCTCTACTAACAAATTAACCAATCCAGCATGTCTCAAAATATGACCTAAAAGAATGTCTCTTCTTCCTGTAAGCTTCTTCCATAAACTTCTTTTCTCACCCATCATTTCCAAAACTCGTTCATTTCTTACTTTGTCTGTCCACCTAATTTTTAGCATTCTTCTGTAGCACCACATTTCAAATGCTTCAAGTTTCTTTCTTTCCGGTATTCCTAAAGTCCATGTTTCGCTACTGTAAAGTGCTGTGCTCCACACATAGAGTTTTAAAAAGTTCTTTCTAATTCCTAGATCAATATTTGAAACTAAAAGGTTTCTCTTTTTCATGAAGGCTCTTTTTGCTAGCGCTATTCTGCTTTTAACATCATTCCTGCTTCGGCCATCGGTTGTAATTTTGCTTCCCAAGTAACAGAACTCACTCACTTCTCCTATAGCATCGGATCCTATTTTTATATTTAATCTGCTGCGATTGGTATCATTTCTGCTACATTTCATCACTTTTGTCTTACTTTGATTTATATTCAGTCCGAAATCTTCCTTCAGTATTTTGTTCATGCCATTCAATAACTTCTCAATATCCTCAGCCCTCTCTGCTAACAAGACAATGTCATCAGCAAATCGTAGCATACTGATTTTTTCTCCCTGAAAACTTATGCCGCATGGAAATTTTTCTTTGACTTTCTTCATTGCTTCTTCTACATACAAGTTGAATAGTAACGGGGATAGACTACAACCTTGTCTCACACCCTTTTTAACCGATGCATGTCTCTCGTGATTCTCTACTTTTATTACAGCCACTTGATTCTTATATAGTTTATAGAGTATTCTTCTATCTCGATACTTTAGACCTGACTTCTTTAAAATTTTGAACATCTTGTCCCACCTAACATTATCAAAAGCTTTTTCTAAATCAACAAATGCCATAAAAGTATCTTTGTTTTTCTTGATCCGCCCTTCAAGTATTAATCTTAAAGACAGAATTGCTTCCCTTGTACCGCGATTTTTCCTAAACCCAAACTGATCTTCACCTACTATCTCTTCTACTACCCTTTCCATCCTTCTGTATATTATTCTAGTCAGTAATTTTGAAGCATGTGATGTTAGACTAATGGTGCGATAATTCTCACATTTGTCGGCTTGTGCTTTCTTTGGAAGTATGAAGATGATATTTTTATTAAAATCAGTTGGAATTTCTCCTGTTTCTTAACTATTTGATATCAGCTTGAATAATCTTTTGATTCCTTCCTCTCCAAGAGATTTAAGAAGTTCTGCAGGGATCTCATCAATTCCAACTGCCTTATTTGCTTTCAAGTCATTCAGAGCTTTATTAAATTCTGTCCTCAAAACAGGATCTCCTATGTCATCCATGTCGACATCGCCTTCCTTTTCCAATACACTATTGTTCAAGTCGTCCCCATCATACAGTTTCTCAATGTATTCCTTCCATCGGTTAGCTCTATCTTCTGAGCTTAAAAGAGGTTTCCCATCAGCAGCTTTAAAGTTCATACCTCTTTTCTTCATTTCTCCAAAATTCTGTTTGATCTTTCTATATGCAACATCTACTTTCCTACGACCATTTCCTTTTCTACTTCTTCACACTTTTCTTGTAGCCATTTTTCTTTTGCTATTTTGCATTTCCTATTTATTTGATTTCTAAATTGCCTGTACTGCTCTCTTCCTGCTTCATCCTGAGCATTTTTGTACCTTCTCCTCTGATCCATCAGCTACAAAATTTCTTCTGTGATCCAAGGTTTTCAGACAGCTTGTTCCCTAAAGCCTAATGTTTCTTTGCCAGCTTTCATTATTTCGGTCTTCAATGCATTCCATTCGTCCTCGGTTGAGCTCCTTTCACAGTTACTTCTTAGACCCAAGTCTGCCATTTCTGCAAATTTTTCTCTTGTGATAGATTGTTTCAGCTTATTCACCGCCAATCTGTTCTGCTTATGCTGCTTCCTTATTCGCTTGAATTTCAGCCTGCACTTCATTTCTATCAAATTATGGTCCGAGTCTATGTCTGCTCCTGGGTACGCTTTACAGTCTAGAACTTGATTCCTGAATCTTTGTTTGACCATGATATAGTCTAGCTGATATCTGCCTGTATCCCCAGGAAGTTTTCAGGTGTATATTCTTCTTGCATGGTTCTTAAACAGTGTGTTCGCCACTACTAGCTTATATCTTTCACAAAATTCTAGCAACCTGCTTCCTCGCTAATTTCTTTCTCCTAGACCAAAACTTCCTACAGTATTCCCCTCTTTTCCTTCTCCCACTATTGCATTCCAATCACCCATGATTATTAGATTTTCCTCCCCTTTCACATATTGGATTAATTCTTCGATTTCAGCGTATATTTTTTCTATTTCTTCGTCATCTTCCTGTGACGTTGGCATATATACTTGTACTAATGTGGTTGGGACGGGCTAGTTTCTAACCTCATCAAAATAATCCTGTCACTAAACTGTTCATAATAACTCACCCGTTTCCCTACTTTCTTGTTCATTACAAATCCTACACCAGTGACTCCATTGACAGCTTGTGTGCTAATTATCCTGTGCTCCCCAGACCAGAAATCCTGTGCGTCCTTCCATTTAATCTCACTAATCCCAACAACATCTAACTTAAGTTGTTCCATCTCTCTTTTTAAGTTTTCTAACCTACCTGCCCTATTCAGACTTCTAACATTCCACGCTCCGACTCGTAGAATGTTTCTATCCATTCTGATGACTCCTCCCTGAGCAGTCCCCACCCGGAGATCCGATTGGGGGACTATTTTACCTCCGGAATATTTTACCCAGGAAGAAGCCATCATGATATATGTAATTTGAGAGGATTACATGTCCTCGGGATACCCTTTGGGTCTTTAATGCAGTGGTTTCCCGTTGCCTTCTGCATCCCCATGCCGTTGATCATTTCTGATTCATCCGCCTTTAGGGGCCGTTTCCAACCCCAAGGGCAAGAGGGTGCCCTGAACCACTCCCCGCTCTTCCGCCCTCCTTTCGGTGGCCGTTGGCAAGCAGTGGGTGACTCCTTATACCGGGAATCTTTCAGTCGCCAGAGCCTCGTCCGTGCAAACAGGATGCACCACGTGAAGGAGAGGTTGACATTTGGTTGGAAAAGACTAGTATTGTCTCTCCCAAACCCTTACACCCCACAAATTCCATCAGCTACTTCAAAAATTTTCTCTTGTATATTTCCCTCCACAAACTTCTCTTCATATTCTAGAACATCTGTTTCCACAGCCATGACACCCTTTATAATTTGTCTCACCTTCATCCTTTAAAGCCTTCCCTAATATAGTATCAAAAATAAAAACTTATTCCTGAATTTTTCTCTTCCTTAATCCTTCACTTCCTGTTTGTAAAACTACGTTGTATTTGGCCTCTTAACCTGTTCTGTTAACTCGGAAATTTGAGAGGACAACTTCTCCACCTGCCCGATACGCATAGCACTATACTCTTCAAGTTTCCATCCTTACTCTGTTATGTGCAATTTATGCTCCTTGGCTAAGCTAGCGTGACGAACCTCTGCGTCCTTTCCCACAAACTTCGAGGTCTACCATTTATGGATTCAAATTTATTATTAAAAGATTCAAATTTGGAATCAAATTTAGAATCAAATTTATCATTAAGGGATTCAAATTTGTTAGTAAAGGTTTCAGCAAACCTAGCCAGCATTTCAGCCAGGTTTGACTCCGTCTCGTCACTCATTTTCGGCATGTCTCTATTACAAATACAACGGGAAAATCCAATGAAGATAATCACTCAGTCGCTTTCCCCCTTCGATTCACAACAAATAAAGTCAACACAACGCTCCTATTCACAAAACGCACTGACCATATTAAAGAATTACGTTCATGCAAATTAGAAACAAACTACTTCCGCAGCGTAAATATTCCAGCGTCTGGGTTATTAATATACCATAAGTGTCACTAGAATGACAAAGGAATTGGAAATGGAGGGAAAAAACCGAACACGGTTTTCCTTCCTATGTGTGACTTGAAATTACAGGGAAAAAAAAATATTAAAGGAACGGGACGGACAGGGAAAGACACTTCGCAGCAACTTGCTAGCAGCAAATAGCACACACTTAGCTTTTTCGCTATCGTCGGCTGCTCTCAGCTCTGGCTCGGGTCAGCTGTCCTCGGCTCGGCTCGCGTCGGCTGCTTTCGGTTTTGGCTCGGGTCAGCTGTCGTCGGCTCGGCTCACGTCGGCTGCTCTCGGTTTCACTCGGATCGGCTGACGTTGGCTGCTCTCAGATCGGCTGTCCTCGGCTCCTCCCGGGTACTTCGTGAAAGTCTGCGCCGAGTATCAGTCGGCCGCCTTCGGTTCCACTCGGCAATGCTCGTATAGTTACTTTGTCCTCCGCTTGGCTGCGCCACCTCCAACCATTCTCCAAGTGGACTATCTTCACTAGCCCTCTTTGACTTAACACCTCGTGCTGCCGATGTGGTATCTCTTCCTCTTTGGCTATTATCGTCTCTGCGCCCAATTGTCGTCTTTTTTTAAATTTATTAGCATCTAGGCATGCGCCCATACAGCCACTTTCATATTACAGGATAGCATTAATAACGTACAAATAATGATATATGCAACTCGTCATTTACATTTCACCAAATAACGTCGATGTTATAACAATAATAATAATAATAATAATAGCATGTCATTAGCCTTCTTCCTTTTACCGAATAACCACTATGGCATTACAATGGTAGTATACAATATACTTTACAAATCAAAGTCCATAATATTACAGTAATGATATAATGCATTAAAACATATTGTTTGAGTTTGTTTGAATTGTGTCACTTAAAGGAGAGGAAAACATCAATAGTATAACAATAGTGATATACCGCGATTAAAACTTCTTACTTGACTATAAACTGTGACACCCAAATGCTGGTATCCAGCAACTTGAGATTTTCATTTTTAAGAATAATTACAATAATATTCTACCAGAAGTATGATACATTTAAAACAAGTTATTTACATTTGTTTGTGATTGAGTCGCCCATATGTTCAAATCACACAACCATTCATTTTCATTTTGCAGGATATCTACAATATTATTACAATAATGATATATTACAAAATGACATCCAGAGAGTATAATTAAAACACATATCATATCAGCTTGTTTAAATTGAGACACCAATGTTGTTCAAATGTTCATATAGGAGCTGATATATGTCGTAGTCTTCCGTTGACAAGAGGGTAGCAGCACATGTGGGGAGAGGGATTCCTTTGTTCTTGAGAGAGTGTAGTAGAAGGTCTGTCTCTACTTTGTTTCGGCGGCACCCAAACAGCAAGTGGTTTGTATCCTCTATTTCACCACATTGGCAATTAGGGGAGTCAGTCAGATGGATTCTATGGAGGTGTTGTTTGTAGCAGCCGTGGTTGAATTTCAGTCTCGCGATACTTCTAGCGAAGTTGCGAGAACACTTATATATCTCATACCACTGGAGGGGGGGAATCTCCGGGGGATACGACCGTAATGTAGGCCTTTTATCGAGAGTGAGCTCTTCCACGCCTTATCCCACTTGGCTGTCATGGTTCTTTTGATCTGTCGAATAGCGTCGGGTAGGGGGATCGTACTGTTGCGTATCGCACGCTGTGTGCGGCTTGTTTGGCGTATCGGTCTGCATCTCGTTGCCTGGAAGACTGCAGTGTGATTTGATCCATTTATAACTCTACAGTCTTACTTGCTAGTTTTAGTTCGTGAACTGCATTCACAATATCGTGTACTCGTGAGTCATTGAGCACTTTCCTATGGTGTTTTTTTTTTTATTAAAAGCAATGCTGACTTTGAATCTGATAGGATTAGCCTACATGGTTGCTATAAGGGGAGGTCTTTGCGTATTTTTAGTGCTTCCAAGATTCCCATCAGCTCTGCACTCATAATGGTATATTCTGTTGGTAACCGAAATAAACCCTTGTCTCCAGATCTTGGTATACAGTAGGCGCATCCAGTGGCATCTGGAAACTTGGAGCCATCCATGTATATCTGTTCCATGTAGGCGGTTGTGTAGGTACTTGATACACGTTTGCTCTGTAGTTTTCCAGCTGGGTGTTATCTTCCGCGCTTGTGTCTACTTCCAGATTCGTGACACTTTCCCAATACGGAGTCTCGAAGGTAAGCATTTTCCTGCTTTGACGTATGCTGGCTCGTATCTTATATGTTTCTAGGTACTCCGCCGCAATGGGAGGCATTTTTTCCTTACTCCAGTAATTGTCAGTTAGGCATTGTATTGAGAGATTGTGTATAGAGTTGAGCAGTCTGGTCCCGGGGTACTGGCTATTCTTGAGCAGGAATTTTGCAGTTAAGAAGCTTCTGCGGATCTCTAGGAAGGTTCGTGTGCTCCCACTAGAAGCGCGTTAGTAGTGTTGATTTCATAGCGCCAATACAAGTGCGCAGAGCTTTATATTGGACTTTGTCCAGTTCTTTAAGCACGGTGTTAGTTGCAGAACCGTAACATAGTACAGGCGTAATCAATATGTGGTCTCACCAGAGATTTATACAGCCTTAATAATATTGAGGTATTCCCTCCCCGCTTTACGTTGGATATTGCGCGGATGAGGTTGATCGCCTTGTCGCATTTCTTGACCGTATTTTTTACGTGAGTACCCCACTTGAGTCTGTTATCGATCCAAACGCCCAGGTATTTCACAGCGTTTTTAACTGGGATGATAAAGGGTCCTAATTTTATGTTAGACATTGCAGGCGTTCTGTGTCGGCTGTAAATCGATACTGCCGAATTCGCTGGTGATATGTCTAGCCCGTTGCTGAATAGCCATTGATTGATTTGTCCATTTCGGCACGATAGTACCATAAGGCATTCTCCCATGTTTTTCCAATTGATAAATATGCATATATCGTCGGCATATTGGAGAATGACGATTTTACTGTTCATGGAGTAATTAAGATCATACGTATACAAGTTAAATAACAGGGGGGCCAGAACAGAGCCCTGCGGCAGCCACGATTAGTTTTTCTCCTCGCAACAGTAGTTCCTCGTTGCGTAATTTCCAACCATCGGTCCGAAAGTAGTGCGATTAGGTTTCCTATAAATGTGTCCGGTATCCCTAGATGGCGAAGTTTTTTTTGGCTAGGATCGGTACACAGACATGGTCATATGCTCTAATATCAGTGTACACGGCTATCATATATTTGTTCTTGGTAAGGCAGGAGTGAATTTCGGAAGTGAGGTGTGCTAAGGTGTCTATGGTGCGTTTGCCTCTTCTAAAGCCGTAACTGCGTTTCCGGAATTAATGCGTGGTGTTCCAGCCACCATTCCAGTCTCCGCTTTATCATATGTTCCAGTACTTTGTAGGTGCATGGCAGTAGGTTTATGGGCTCTATTGGATTCTGCGTTGTTGCCTACTTTTCCAGGTTTTTTTTAACGGGAACTACCCGCGCAGTCTTCATCTCTTTTATTTGTAGCCTTTCCGACCATATCCTGTTAAGTTTTTCGCATAGCTTCGTTTTTGCGGAATCTGGCAGATTTTTTAGCATGCCATAGTGGATGTTATCGGGTCCTGGTGATGAGTCCGTCCCTTGCTGTAATGCCATATTGAATTCGTTCAGCTGGAAGGGTTGCAGGAGGAAGTGTGATTCAGTTGCCCTTGGTTCTGTGAGATTTGTCTCTACCCACGTTGGAGTTAGCCTTTCAAGGATGTTCTCTAATAAATCGGTTGTTAGGGGTGATTTTGCTTCTGCCTGAGTGGATAAGTACTTCCAATTTTCTGACCTTTTGCCATATATCGGATAAGGGCGTTTCTTTATTAAAGGTTCCACAAAAACTCTCTCCATTTTTCTCTCTTTTTATTCTTGGCCATCTTTTTCACTCTTGCCTGAGTTCTACGGTGTTCCAGATAGTTTTCGATCGTGGGACAGCTTTTGTATGCCCGTAGTGTCTCTCTGCGTCTTTGGACGTCTTCGTTGCATTCTTTATCCCACCAAGGAGTGCTTTTGTTCCTCATAATATGTACTGGTTTCCGAGCAGGAATAGAAGATATGGCAGCTTGGGTTATATCGTTGGTCATGGATTTATAGTCCAGTGCGGGGTTACCGCTACACTTCCATGAAGCTGTCAGCCGTTCCATAGTTGTTTGGAATTTATTCCAGTTCGCCTGATGTATTTTCCATCTATAGGGAGATCTATAGGGAGGGGATATCAACCGCCTGGCTGGTGAGTCAGTCTGGAGGCGAAGTAGGATAGGAAAGTGGTCTGATCCCAGTGTGTCGTCTACTACTTCCCAGGTAATGTCTATAGCTATGTTCGACGATACGCAGGAGATGTCCACTGCTGATGGTGCTTGCACTGGCGCATTAATTCTGGTTGGATTACCGTTGTAAAGCACCACCATATCTTCTTCCTCTAATATTTCCGCAATTATGTTCCCCAGCTTATCCGTGCTTTGGCATCCCCATACTGTATTATGTGCATTGGGATCTCCCAAAAAGATGACCGGTTTTGGCAATTGTCTGAGGATATTCGTGATAAATTGCTTGTTTGTCTTCTTATTCGCTGCTCTATATACTGACCACAATGGTTATTAATTTGTTGTTAAGACGTACCCTGACGGCACATATGTTGAAGTCTGGGTTTCCAGTGCAGGGTTGGAGTTGTTCGTAATAGATGGCGCTTCTAATTAAGATGGCAGACCCCCCGTAACCGTCTGCTCTGTCGGATCTGATGGCATTATATCCTTTGAGGTGGAATAGTTCGTCTGGTTTCAGCCAAGTTTCGCTTACAGCCAATACGGCTATGTTATTCTTTGAAGCATACTGTAGCAAGCTCTCCTTATTAGCCCGGATAGATCTCGCATTCCACTGAAGAATTGTGTCGTCCTGCAGTGTTGCTCTCGTGTTTCTAAAGGGAGCCGCCATTTTCCCATCTGTTTGGCGATAACGATCTTAGCAGAAGTTGTTTTACGCTTGGGGCGTATTGCGTTGGATTGAGCAAATTATTTCCTGCAAACTGATTTAGAATGCACATTATTATTTCAAACATCTTGTTCGCATAGTATTCTGTTATTAACAGGTTCCTGTAGGTTATTGCCAGGGAGAGGAGGTATGGATTGTGGCCAATGGGTTCAATGTTCCTATTAGATGGGATCCAGTATTCTTTATACGAAGTTTCTCCCCCACTACCTGTGCTTTTGTCAGTTATTCTGTGACTTCCGATGTTAGGAGTGGGCTCCTGGTCCCTGGATCCGGGTTTAGTTGGAAATTCTCAGGTTCATTAGGGGTGTTTGACTGCATAATTATAGGCTGAGGAAGTGGGTCCTGTTGAGGTGGTTGTGCCAGGGACGACAGGGGGAGCGTCTGCGATAATCTGTTGCCCGGTATTGTAGTTTCTTTGCTCATAATTTGTTTGAGTAGTTGTCATTTTTTGAAGTTGCCTGTTGGTTCTTTCTAATCTTGCCGCGACACTGGCATACGATGCGGTGTTAGTTTTCTCTGAAGCTTGCTTGTACCCTACATTTTCTTGGGCCATTACCTGCTTTATCTTCTTTTGTCTGATATATTCCGGGCAATATCTATCAAAAGATTGATGTCCACCATTGAAGTGGACGCATACTGGGGTGTTTTGTTTATCGCATTCTTTTCCGTCATGTGGGCCTGCACAGAAGGTGCAACGTTTTCTACTTCTACACTGGTTGCTAGGGTGTCCATACCGGAGACAGTTGAAGCATTGCATTACTGGTTTGACATACTGTTCTACAGGGCACCGCACTCCGTGTATGTACACGTAATTCGGACGCCTTTGTGCTTTAAACGTCAGTAGACATACGGGGAGTGGGATTTCATTTGTTTGGCCATCTTCTTTAATTTTTTTGTAAACCTTTTAACTTTTACCACGCGATATTCGCACCTTGCCACAGTTTTTATCTCCTCTTCCGTTAGCTTAGTCATAACGTTTCTTATAACCCCTTGCTGTGAGATGCAGGCGAGAGGATGTAGGCCAGTAGGCCATTATGCTGCCAGATGGTGCTCTGAACAAGGCTATTGGCCGATACGACCGATCTCATCTCTATTTTGACCCGGTTCGACCCGCTGGAGCTATCTGTATAATATTGTTACTTATTTCGTGGCTGAGGGAATGTAGGAGGCGCCCTATGGCCATGGGGTGGATCCTACCTATGTTTCTATCTTTACTTTCTATGAACACATAATAAGGGCTCAAGTCGTAGCTTTCATAATAGGCTGGCACTGCACTGTTTACCTGCAAGCCGATGTTTTCGCTTGTCCTTGCTGTCTGTTGGCGCTGCACACTTTCCGGTGACGTTGTCTCCATGTTGATGTCTGCCGATGATGTGTCTTGTTGTGTTATTCTGTGGACCTTGATGTTTTTCACCTCCGCTGCCGTTGTCGTATCCCGGGATGCATGGGCGTTTCTGGGGTGCGTATGTTGTCATTTCCTCTTCTCTTAGTAGCGGTGCATCTCGTTGATCTAGTGCACTGCTGTCAGCTGGCGGTGATGTAATCGATGTGTTAGACGTTGCAATTATAACGTCCATGGTTGCTGTCGGTTCATCGTCTGCGCTGTTCAGATATTGCTGCACCTGACTACCTGTGTTGTTTTCTTCGACCGCTGAAACCATGTTAATTACGCCATTTGGCTGACCTTGCATCGTTGGCTGCATCAGGTATTGTCCGCCTTCGCCATATTCACCGCCGTACATGGCGGATGAGGGCTGGGGCTGAGCTGTATTAGATGTTATTTGCTGCTTCTATCACTATTTCGGTGGCTTTAGTGAAACACACAGTTAGAGTCCCGAGAGACTGTTGCGTGGTCTCGGGAAGAGTCAGACGGGTATACGTAAACACTTATCCACACAAGTCACTGCCTCACGGATACACGGAAGTTATCGCTACGAAGGTTGAGACTCGACTCAATTGTCGTTTTGCTTGTACTTACTGTAATTTACTTGCGTTTCTCTTTATCGCCGTGTGTATGCTGGGAATCGAAAGTTTATTTCTCCTCCAGATGCTTATTTCACCACACGTACTGTCACTGAGTCGCCATGAAAGCTTTCTGGTGATTATTGATTTAATTAAAAGTCACTTATTGAACACAAACAATTATTAATTACATAAAAGGTTACTTGAGCCGCGGTCGCCAGGTTTAAGTACTGTTCTTCGTCGGGATTATTAAATGAGAGAGTCATACAGTTTAGGGTGAATATCTACCAGAAAGCTTTATTCTAGTTCATTAACCTCTGCCTCCTCACCGACGGAAAGTACCACCACCAAACAATATACCAACAAGGAATCGGATGTCTTCTTCGAAAACCACAGATTCGTGGGATAAAAGAGGTTGACTTACAAAATAAACTCCCACATTCACTATAGTCCTCTTAACTCTCTACCGTCTACAGTCACTTGAAAACACAGCATTCCAGTTAAAACAGTGAGTTCCACATATTACAGGTCTCCATCCTCCACTTCACCGAAGTTTTCACAATTTCTACCATTAGACCGAAAAATGTTCCCGCGTCAGACCTTCACCTGACGGAGGTCAAAGACTCACTACTCCCATACAGAGACAACATCACATTTACTGACAGCGCCGGCCACAGATATTACTGTATGGCTCAGACGTATGTTATGTTACCACTGTCCTCGGTCAACGTAAATTGAGTCTGTAAAAACTGTCTGTATAAAAATTGTCTCTGTAAAAACTGTCTCAGAGTCTCTGCTGGTCGCATTATATAAGTTCCATGGAAAGTTCTAGAATACTACAAAGGCTTCCGACACATATTTCTCTAACATTAACAATACTTAAACAATCGAAAACATATAAAAAACAATCAGAATTAATACATAATCATTTAAAATCTTTACTAAATGCTTAGAAATGAAAATTACAGATATCAAAACACAAAATTATCTACATAAACCATTTGAGACTGTAGTAAATCGTCCTTTAAACATCGTAGCTCACCTAAATACTTGGAATTACAAATATTTAAGTAATTTTCTGGCATAGTTGTGGCCTTAAACATATTAAATGGTATTTACATAATTATTTTCACAAAACAAAATCCATTTACACTGATTTACAGTAGATTACAAGACAATCAAACAAAAATCATATTCAGTCAAACTGTAGCTTGCTACAAATGATTCATAAAATACAATTCCAGTTTAGATTTGAGGGCTGTTACAAGGTGATAAGCATCGTGCACCGCCGCCTCTCCTGCCATGAATGGAATTACTTTTTGCTACCAACGGGGCTCGAAGCAGGTAATCCCGTCGCAGGCGCCGGCAGCATCATCGCACCGCAATGACCTACGCCAAAGTGACCAGCTCGTGAGAGTATAAGCCACGACGCAGCTGTACAGTTTAATCCTGCGCGCCTCATTAGAGGCAGACCAGCCACTAGATGAGAGTTGTTAGTCCGTCGCACAACAGGCAGACTGCCAGTGTGTCGCAGCGGTATAATAGAGTCCACGCCTGATCGCTACAGCCATTACTCATCGCACAATGGCCTCTCCCACTTCAATCCGATGAGGTAATCCTCTCCGCGTAAAGACCGAACAGTCATCACTCAGCGATGTTAGCTACGTCACCTCCGACCTCAGTTATACCTGCCACTGTATTTGTAGCACCAAACTAACGTCAACGACTGGAAACTAATTTTGAAAAATTAAATAATTTGACTGTTTATTCATTAGGCTTTTTAATTAGTGTGATTTGTATGTCACTGTTGACACAATACAACTACGTAAACGCTGGGCATTGATTGAGCACAAAATGGAACAGATGGATGTCTCTTTTAATAATCAGCTAGTAATTATGTTTGATAAATACTGCACCCGGAAAATCCGAATATTAAATAATTTAGATGGAGCTATGACTGTAATTAGGGGTACCATGACGTGTTATAGCTGGATGGAGCTGGACTGTGATGTGAAGTAAAAACGTAACGTAATCCTCTATCTGAAGACTGGTTGGATTCTTCAGAAGAAAAGGGGACTTTCTACGCCATTGTGTCAGGTAGGACCTTCAACTCCTTTTCCCCGGAACATGCAATTTAACCTGGAATCCAGCCTACTCGTATGAATATAGCACTATCCATTAAAATCCCTCGCTGCAGCGGTATTCGAAACAGAGACCCTGAATTTCGATAGCGAGTGACTTATCCATCGAACTTCCAGAACAGTCTCATATGTGATCCTACACCAAGTACGAACTCATTGTAACGGAAGATTTTTATAAGCCAACATTTCAAACGACACAAAAGCTTCGAAGACCAACAAGAACCCATTGTCCAGGTCTCGAGAACTCAACGCAGTGGGGAATTGAGTGTGACAGCGGAAGAAAGAATTCAAGTCACATTGGACACTGCTACCAATAGTTATGATGATATCAGACACCAAGGCGAAGTTGTGACGTGGTAGGCGAACATTAAACAATCGTAATGGACGGATTCAGACTTCCCAGATTAAGCCGTCACGTCACGCGATTGCCGAGGCATGTAACACCATACACCTTCATCACGATTCAAAGGCTTCACACGGTATGCCATCGATATAAATGACTGCAGACACATCTACTCTGAATCATTTACACTAAAAAACGAAACACTTGGGATCACGTGATGATGCATAACATATATAATGCATATATAATTGTGAAGTTTTCAATGTTTTTTTAATCATTATCTACTAGAGACAACATTTCACGAAACCTCCTTTGAGCAAATCAAATATTTTACGGAAGAGCGCATTTCCTAAAAAGTAAATACATTTGGTTAAAAGGTCAGCTATCGTGAAATGTAATAATATATCTTGGTAGATATATTCTCTTCCATTCTCTATTTTTCCTTATCTCTGTAACTATTTACAGACCATAAACGTTGCTACGCGCAACTTCATACCCACGTATGTTATTCTGGAATTGGTATGTATTCCTCAGTTTAAAACAAGATTTGAACATTTCCTATGATTTGTATTGTTTTTGTTACTTCTCTCTGTAATATGAGGAGCACCCTCATATGTTGCGGCACCAGTAGAAGCAAAGTGTCCATGATGGTAGATGCAGTTCATACCGTCAATATCATATTCTAATTTCTTCGTTATTTGTGTGTAATCACTGGCTTCAGACGGATGTCTCTCTCATTATATCACCACATTAGGCACACGTATGTGCGCGCATCATACTAGAACCTTAACTTCATCAATATGCTAATGTTAATAGTATATCTGTAGCGGTCTGGTGCCTTAGAGGTCAAGGTGTCTCACTGGGGAACGAAAGGTCCCCGGTTTGAATCCCTGTCTCGGTGGGGATTTTCGTAGACCCTTAACCCGAACTTCACCTCTTCCCACAGCTGGCTGTGTGATGTGAAGTACGCCAGAACGCTTCCGAGGTTCGAATTCAACGTTAAACTGTAGGTCGCCTGTAACGGGTAGCACTACCGGGTTAGGTTAAGGCGGCTAAGACAGGGGCAGAAAGCGCAGCCAATAGAAACCCTGTCACCAGGTCATTACGACTATATGAGAGACTTAGGAGACGGCTTGACCTCTGAATAAGACCGTAGACTTTGGTCTAAACGTCGGAAGAAAAGAACTACAGAGTTGGCGCAGCGTGAATCTCGCATGTTACATTGATAACAAAAGTAAAGGTCCATTCTAGAATGTTGGAATTCTGGACAGTATTAATTTGCGCAATGTTGTATTGTCGAGTGGTGAGGCCTAGCGAAAATTACCAGCGACCTACCCCTTTGTGCACATGGGTTTGCCCCACTTTCTCTCAGTCAACTTCTCATTCTTCCAGTCGCGCGTACGGTGGGATCGGTTTGGTGGTGAATTATTTGACTAACACTGCCTAAGTCGTAGGCCTAAAGAGTTACAAATTTGCTGTGTAGTTTCCCTTAAGAACAATGCCACGATCGTTGGTACTAAACTGCGCTCCACCATGTCGCTCCAGGGTAGGAATGGCTGATTCCCTTTGGCAAGGGCTCATGACGTGGGGTGCATGCAGGGGTCCAATTGGCCTGCTGGAGGCAGTTTCCTAGTAGGTTCTCGAACATTGCGAGCCACCTGTCCCACGGTACATACCGCTGTTATTGCGTTCTTGAGTAGGGTACTCAGGTAGATGGTACGTGATTTCATGTTAAACTCGTTCGCACCGGAACATAACCCAGGAGGCTGGTTCGCATCGCACTAAAATACTGCGAATAACTATCAAACTTGAGCTGAGTAACCCTCAGACCGACTTAAATGGGCTATAGCTAGAGACGCCATTATTGTTGCATGCTTAAAAGATGAACGACGATCTCGTGTGTAAGCAGACTTCCGCTCGCAATACAACCACCCACCTATTAGGAGCGCGGAAGGCTTTGCGCGTTTGTCGGTTTGAATCAGAGGCCAGTGGTGATAAGCTCACGGCCCACGCCGCTAATACATGTGTTACGGATCTTCCATGCCGCGATCCACAGGAATGACGATGAGGAACTTCCGCCGGAATCTCGCGGGCTGGACGACGAGATATCACTCGTGGAGCGACCGTCACTATGTGATGACGCGTGCCTGCTAGACACAAGTTCCTTCGCCGGTCGTACAACACGCGGCCGCGTCTGGATTGAGGTGACCCTGCCTGCAGTGTGTGACCTTAACTGTGTTAGTATGTGAAAGTTTTACACCACCTATCCGGGCTGTGGCGTCAAAGTGCATGGAAGCTAGGACTTCAACGTATCGCCACGCTGCTGTACTCAGCTGATCCAGGGCGCTGGACTCAACAGCCGCCTCACGCTAGTAATGTACATTTGGTGATACCGCGACCACTGTGATTCGCCTGCTCCGCGCAGAAAGCGCCATGTGCCTATTAACAAAGGCAAATTGAAGACGGTGTAACTTGCGGTGCCGTGTTGCGAGAGTACTCACGCTCCCGCCTACTTTTTCGTGTTAGCTAATAGTAGCATACATTTGACTGAGAACAATAACGTTTACGCAATTACTGTCCGTCACAACTTGATCTTACAACGGTAATATTCATGTGTTTTCTTGCTTGTTTGTATGGAGTCTATAATGTCATTGTTATTACCAGAATCCTTTGTATGAAATTAAATGTTGTAAAGAGTAGTTTTCTGTAATTATTGGACTAAGGATAATTAACCTTCTATCCCAAATATAAATGTCAACTTGGTACATTTCTGATCCATTCTTCTTGGTGCTAGCGGGTAAATTGGTGGTTGTTGCTTTGAAACGTCTGTTTGACGGGATGAAACATTATAGTATGATTTGGTTCTCCCACAGAGAGCGGGTGGTGGCCGCGCCTGGCCGCCGCCGTGGACTCGCGGCTGCGGGCGGCGCGCCTGTCGGTGCGTCTGCACGCGGCGCTGCCGCCGGGCCCACCCGGCGACGCGGAGCCGTGGTGGCCGCGCGCCGTGGCGGCGGCGCGACCGCAGCTGCTGGTGCTGGCACTGGAGCCGCGGCCGCTGCAGCTGCCGCGCGGCCGCTGCAGCTGCCGCGCGGCCCGCCGCAGCCCGTGCTGCTGCAGCTGCTCCCCGCGCCGCTCAGCCCGCCGCCGCCACCTTCTCACGGCGGGTCTGCTCCCCTGCTGCTCCTCACGCCAGAAGCCGTCGCGCAGCTGCCTGACAACCAGACTGCGGTCAGTGCGCCACGGCAGCTAACTATCGATATTAAGAAGAATATTAAAGAAATGAGAAGTCAGGTAGAATATGGTGAAGAAAAGAGGATGAAGGGTGAAGAGATGGGTGGTGAGGATAATTTCCCGAGTGTCAGCAAGGGAAGTTAGTCCCAGTAGAAGAAATGAAGAGATGAAAATAGTGGTGGACACCAAGAAGCCTGTCTATATGAGAGAATCTTGAAAGACAGGGGTCAGGGGTGATAGAGGGATCATACGGGTAATCTCCCGACAACAGGTAATCATAGTGCCGACTGTAAACAAAATCTGTTTACCAACTACGTAGTAACATTTAAAACAGTTATGAATGACAATGTTGAGTACAACTGATGGTAAGAATCTTATAGATCCTGTCAATTCAGTATTTTTTTTCCCCTCACACTTTAAAGGTAAAGGACAAAGCAGTAGGTTTTCACGCCTTTCAAGCAGTATTCCCGTAGGATTAGCGGAGGTAATGCTCCGCATTCCTATTTCCTGTAGGCTCTAGAATGGACGTGCCGTTCCCCACACGTTTCCTGTTTTAAGTTCTCCTTGTTATGGATTAAACTAAACTCTCTTACTGCCGGCACTCCCCTCGCATTCGGGAGGACGCGGGTTCGAATCCCCGCCCGGGCATCCATATTTCGGTTTTCCATGGTTTCCCCAAATCATTCCATGCGAATGCCGGGATGCTTCCTTCAAAAAGCCATGGCAGAATTCCTTCTCGTTCCTTGTCCCCAGTCCCATCCCGCCTCTAATGACCTCGACGTCGACGAGGCCTAAAGCCATAAGCAAAAAAAAATACTTCCGGCACACAACAATGTTTGTTGATTTAATTTTACTTGACGTTCATTTGGTATTTGATAGGTAGAATTAACATTTTATATTCGTTTTCATTTCAGACGATTTACAGAAAATAATGAATTCGCTCAGAAATTCCATCTTTACCTTTTTTTTGAAGTCGATGTGAGTAAGGACGGGGGCCAAAGCGTTTTGAAGGAACCATCCCGATATAACCCTCGAGTGATTTAGGTAAACCAAGGAAACCGGAATCCTCTAAATTCCAAGAAATTCTTGAAGTATTTAAGAAACGCAAATTCTTTTCAACTAACATTGGTACAGTGAAGTTTTTGTTTTCAGCAATGAAAGCTTTATATTGGTTACAAATCAATTCTTTCCATCTTAGATCCCATTTACTTTTCTACTTTCACCAACATAAACAGACGTACGGGCTAAGCTGAGAGAAGAAACTTACAGCATAAGGTCACCACTACTACCACAACACACTGAATCTTTCTCTATTTACGTCACATAGTTTGAAAATGTCTCACCAAATAGCCAGGTGACGCGATTTGTGACATTTGATGGCCATTCTGATTTCAATATCTATCTTTCAGAGTCATAATTAATATTTATCATTTTTATTTCAATACCTGCGCTCGATTATTCATCAGCTTTACGTCAATTTGCCTCTCTGTTAAAGGGGACCTGCAGTTTATGGTGGAAACTCGAGCCACGGAACCCTTTTGATGTACTTACTTCATATTGTACAGCAAGCTGTGGCAGAGGTGAAAGCAGGATTTAGAACCTTTCAAAATCTCCACCAAGACAGGGATTCGAATTGGGGACCATTCGAACTCGTCAGAAGCCTTAAAGACTGGTTCGCACTAGGCTAGTAATTTAGTCGGATAGCGAGTAGTATATTAGTTGAACGTGTCTGAACAACGATAATTTAGTCGAGCAGTTTAGCTAGTAGTTTAGTCGAGTCGATTAATTTTGTTCTGCGTTACTGGTTACTGGTTCATCGGCTAAACAAGCTGAACCTGTCGTTTAGTCGAGTTGATTAGCTTTCGCAAAAATGACTTTTCGCTGGAGCAAAGAAACAACTTTAAAATTTGTTTCTAAATGTGTAGAACATGAGTGCTTGTGAATTTTAAGTCCCCGCACTATTAAAACAAACAAAAAAAGCAATCGCATGGGTTTGGAAATTCAATAAACATACCTGGAATTTAGGAACGAAGTCTTTCTCGGCTTTGAGAATATCGTGTGGAAACATCTTACTTACTCGGCTAGTCTCCCGAGAAGACTACATCCATACCTGGAATTGGCGAATTGAAAATTTAAAAAAATCTGCTTAGTGCACAATTTCAATTAATTATTTTATTATAATAGCATCTAGATTGTACAATAAGATCTTATTATTACTATTGTTATTAAAAGGTTTACTAAACGAAATAAAAATATTTTTTGGTCGATCTACTCGCAGTTAAAAAAATAATGGAGTCCAAAAATTCAGGCGCAGGTACTGACACAGTTTACATTCTTTCAGTAAAATGACTCAGCTTACTGGATGCATCCCTACGAAACATTACTTCAATACCTTTAATGTTTAATAGATTCCTTCACAGACTTCCGTGATGAATTAGGAAATAGTTGATTTTCCGAGTGTAAATATATGTGTGAGTGTCCTCAAACCACATCCGGTGGCAATAAAGTAGAGAACTGTCTGTAATTTTGTATTTTCTGGAATTGCACTCCTTAAATGGGTATCTTCACGCTGGATTTGGGACTGAATTTTCATTAACACAAAATTTACTCAACTCTTGGACATTCTCAAACTATTCTTTGGTATCTTCTAATGCTACTTCATTCAGAGGACAATTCCTTCTATTAATCCATCTTCGTACTCATTAGGGCGCTAATGACCTCGATGTCGACGCGTCCTAAAACCACTACAACAACGTCGTACTCATTGATTTTTTTTTCTTTATCGCATAAATTTCTGCACCCACCTCTTCTAAAATAGCCATCAACCTAAGCTTTATCTATTGCGTTGCAACCTGCTCATTTGGCAAAATACCACTAAACATGTGTACTGCACTCGACCGAAGTGCGAACGATTTTTGAGCAGTAACGATTATCTTCGCTGCTAAAATGTCACTCGACTAAATTACTAACCTATTCCGAACTAGCCTTAACTAATGTGCCACCAGACTAAATTTGTTAGCTTCGTATTTGCCTGTTATTTGCCTGTTGTGGAGTGAAATCCCTTGCGGATGCGTGTTTGTTAAGTCCGAATGCTCCTTGAGAGTAAGTCATCTACCTATGTCACACCAACCACGACACTCAATGAATTTAATTTAACTGCGATGGAGCGCACAATTTCTCTACACATCCATTTTTCCACTTTCCTGCACCCGCCGGCATTTGCCCTCTACGAACTTCAACTTTAAATTCTTTCAGCGGTTTTGGTAAAATATTCATTTCTCTTGGTAATTTACTACAATCTTGACTCCCTTAACTACGAAAAAAAATCTTGCCACTGCCTTATACCTGAAATCAATTTCCAGCTTGTGGTCAGTGTCATCTTTTCCCTTCGGTGCATCTCTTCTAACTCTTCCACCAATGGCTTTCCACGCCTCATCACCAATATACGCCTTGTACACTCCCATGACTCTCTTCATTCTCCCCCTGTCTTCCAATGAATCCCATTCTAGCTCCTTTATCATATCAATTGAACGTGTTCTGCGGTAATTTCCAGAGACATATCTAGCAGGCCTTGGCTGCACACCCTGCAACTCCTCTATTTGCGGGTTCTATACTGCCTCTCCATATTCAAACAATAGTATGACCAAAGTTTGTGACCCAGTTCCATCAATACTCGGTACATCCCATCGTCATCCTATCCAATAAATGAATAGCTTGTCCGATAGAATAAGTTTTCAAATTTCAACTGATTCTTGGAATAGCTCAACGCCATAAACCATATTCTATAATTCTAATTTCTTCACAACATGTTGAATTGCTTCAAAAATTAGTGAGGGAACCCAAAATAAAGAAAAGTTAGTCAAAAAGAGTTTTGAATGTTATTAAAAGCCCAAATCAATCATGACTAGAAACAAGCACTTGTCTTCCAATTACAATGGAAATAAAACACGGTGGATACCAATAATTACAGAGGCATTTCCTTACAATCAGTCTCTTGCACAAATTTATCAACAGCGCCTTCAGCCAAGACTTAAGAACAGGCGGAAACCTTCATTGGTCTGAATACGGAAAAGAGTTAAGAAAAACTGATCTAAACCAGAACATATTTTCAATCTTTAAACCATTCTCAGAATTAAAGCAACAAGAAACCTGAACATAGTCGCCACTTTCATCAACTTGAAAGATGGCTATGTTCTTTTCTCGATTAAAAGAACTAGGAGTGAATGAAACATTAGAGAATTGATTTAACAGCGTCTCATATGCATGACTTAAAATCTTAAGTTACCTTGTGAAGTTTCTGAACCCTACAAATTTAATACAGAAGTTCGACAGGATGACGAGTTTTCACTGCCTTAATTTGGTACTACATTAAATCATATAGGAGTGGGCGATATCTCAATGACTTGCAAAGGCAAATAAAGGTAAGGATAGAAACTCTCCAAGAAATTGCAGATAAAACGGTTTAAATATATCACACGATAAAACTAAAATCGTTGCACTTAGGTATAATAAAGAAATAGACACAGAAAAACAGCGTCGTGACGCCGAACAAATTGCTAAATATAAATGTTTGGGAAAGTCTACGCGGTAAAATGGTCACTACATTGCAACCGATAGAGGAATATTATTTAAGATACCCCCAAAAAAAATACAAAATCCGTATGATTCCAGGCAAAAGACACTGCTGTTTCTTCTTTAAGAACGCCTTGCTCGTGTACGAGCGTAGGCGATCGCCACGGGGATGTTTACGCCATGGCAGCGTCGGGGGAGGTTTCTCGTCGCCGACCCCAGTGTGATAGTGTTTGTGAGTGTTGTCGTAGGTATGGATGATTGTGGCAGTGTGTGTGTTCAGTGTATTGTTTGTGTTGTGGATGAGAGATAAAAGAAGGGACAGGTTGAAACACGGTGCCGGCCCATGCAAGCCTACTCTTCCGAAAAAAAAAACAAAGGCGCCTGCAGGGTGGATCCTCATCAACAGTATCGCATGCCCTTACTCCATACGCTCTGCGGAGATGTTTGAGGGAACGGGAAGAACTGAAGAATAAAGGAAAGTACTCTGGAAACGTTCAGAACCACAAATGAACACACATATCTTCTAAACAAAAAGGAAGAATGAAGATTTAAAAAAGGAAATAGAGAAAATTACTGAAAAATTAAGAAAAAATAAATTTTATGAACGCTTACACATAATGGATATGAATAGGTTGTCCCAGAATATATTCCATTTAAAAAACCGCGGAAGGATTTAGAAGAAATAAGAGATGATCTGGATATACTGAGCATCGCGGAAGATATCGTTAACAGCATAGAAGACTGAATGACGCTGAAGAGTTTCCGGTTATTCAACCAAACAACTATCCGAGGTAGTGATAGGCCATCATCATCCGTATAAAGAGACTCTGAGCTGTAAGTAACCAAATTCTTATTTTTTAAAAAAAGCATCCTATAGAGTACAGTTCCCAGCGGGAGGATACTCCTACTCGCAGTGTGAAGGAAGGCGCGGGGTGCGAGGCGCTTCATCCCCTAGCTCTACACCGTACGACGTACTGTGTCTCCTCCACCGCCTCAGCGAGCTTCCTCTGAGACGTCATGGTCAATATTGAGAAGATGCAACTATGAAAACGTAAACTATCAGAAGAGCGCTGTAATTACTTAGCGTAATACTTCAAGGTCAAGCTTTGGAAGTAAAAAATGAATTTGCTGTCAAATAAGATTTTAATAAAATGGATAAATCATTGATTTTGGATCATGTTTACAAAGTGCGTTTCAAAATATCACAGCAAAAGCTGCGATTATATACACCAATTTGAAACACTTATTTGTGATAAAGAATGTTTCAGCTGTTGTTACAATAAAAACTATAGAAGCAAACTCGATATAGCAAAAGATTTACTCTGTGTACTTCCTACTGTCCAACCAAGAATATTCAATCTTATAGAAGGAAATTCAAGCTCATCCTTACCACTGAATTTCTTATCAGTAAATTTAAAATTTGTGATTTTTAATTTTTTTTACTTTTTAAGAAATTTTAAAGTTGTACCTTTACAAGCAATACAAACATAAATATATTCGATTCCGTTCTTGCTCCATTCTTACATTTTTAATAAAAAAATTGTGACGTGAAAGGAGGGGGGAGGGGGGAGTGGAAATCATTCTGTTGAAGGATGGTTGGCGAGTTAATACAAGCTTTGGGAAACTCCAGTATAGAGCTACATAGCAAATATTTAATCAGCGGAAGTAGAAGATGGTATTTGCATTGTCCGTGGTTGGCTGGAAAGCAACGGCCACCGCGCAGGCGACCAGCAATCTGTTTGAGGCGGCGTCGATGACCTTTCTGAAGCGGCACCGCCCTCATTAGCACGTCGTTTGCCAGGGAGGTGCGGCGGCGTCTTCCAATTACTCGGGTCGGCAGGTGTGCTTAGCTGATGAAGAGGCGAGCCGTGAGCATCAGCTACAACCTCCACAACCAGGAAAATGTCTAAAATAATTCTACGCGCCACGAACTTATACAAACGTAACTTTTTTCCCTATGTGTATATCCTTAAATATCCGCCCCCTTGGCTCAGCTGGTTGCGGCACCGTGATGGTGTCCGGCGCTGACGCGGGATTAGATGGTTCGAGTTCCTGGAGGTGGAAGAAACATTCACCCTCAGGACATGGCTGGCAGGGTAGGAGAGGTTGTGGTGCACAATTCCTTATCCCCAGATTTTGCATTAAATTGCAAACCTTATTGCAGTGCGTATAGAGAGAGGGCACACGACATGCAGATGTGATTCGTCCATCGAATGGGGACGTTAAGCCAGGCGACTCCTCAGTATCTTTAGGAAGAGTAGGCCTGAATGGGACCGCACTCTCCCTTCTTTCATCTCTCATCCATGACGCAAAAAACACTCTACGATGAACATGCACGCTATCAGAGTCATCCACACTACTTGCGGAAACCGTCACTCTCGCAAATCTGGAGAATAACAGATTTTTCCTAAGACTTCCACGGCCATCTTTGTTCATGATTAATTGACTGAATGAAGAAATGGAGACACAAAAATATTCCGAGCCAACGGCTTTAGTGAATCCGACATCAGAAGGGTTTTAAGACCCAAAAAACCTATGGGAGACGTCAACTTATCCCATGATATTAATGTGCCAACAAAATTCGCCTGTCTCCCATACATACAGGGTATCACAGACCGGATTGGGAAACTGCTAAAGCGGGTGGAGGTGCGAATAGTATATAAGGCTAACTGCAAACTTGGTCAGTCACTGACAAAGGTAAAAGACATATTACACCCACACCAGCTTATGGGTGTTTACGAAATCCCCTGCAGCTGTGGCAGTGTTTATATCGGCGAGACAGGTCGCACTGTGGCGGAGAGACTTAAAGAACATATCCGCCACTACAAATATAACAACAACGACTACAAATATAGCAACAGCGACTAATCCGCCGTAGTCCGCCATGCTATTAATACCGGGCATCAAATAAAATTTCAATAAACGAGGCTACTGTGGAGAGAAGACCAGTGGTGGCCCCGAAAGGGGAAAGAGGCAGCAGAAATTTTAAAAAATACCAACAACTTCAACGGAGATAGCGGCCTTTTACTCTACGATGCTTGGCGCTCGTTGCTATGTCAACATAAACAGTATCTCTGACGAAGGCTGGAGGATACCAGCCGAAAGCTCAGGTAATGAAATAAACAACGCGGCATAACTTGAAAGTCAATTAATCAGATTTTTCCTAGTCGTTCAAATGTTCAAGGCTTTTATGAAATTTGGCTTATAGATTACTGTCTCTTCTGGGCTTATACAGTACGAGTGAGCTATCCATTTTATGTGATTGAAGTTAACTAATTTATTTGCTGTTATGATATGTTGAACTCAATAACAACTGAATTTTAAATATTCTGTCTGTGGTCCGCCTATTCCGTCTTTGCGAACCAGAGATGGTCCACGTACCACAGGTTCGAACAACTGGCCTACAAAAATTGTGAATCCACTATACAACGAATCCTCATTCCGCACGATTAAAGCAAAACTGAACAACGCCTGTCTGTGGAGAAACCGTTAAGGCGCAAAAAGTAGAAACGTTTAGTATGTATGATAGTTTTCTTCAATCGCAAGTGTGATATTTTCACTTTATCCGTATGCTGTTCCTCCAGCTTCATGAGGAGTAACCCAAATCACCTTTTTCAGCTAAATCCACATCACGGGACTTAAAATAAGCCTAAATGTAGTGTCTTCAACATAAATCCTGAAAATATCTCGGGTGTTTTTTTTTTTTTTTAAATATAGATAGTTTACGTATTCTGTAATTATTAGTACCAACATCTCAATTTGACCAAATTATCATGCATTTCGTTAAGGTGCATATAATTCAGTAATTTTTTAATCGAGAATATAAATAGTCAGTTAGTGCCTCAATTTCTTATTAAAGTGAAATATTAAATAACGCACTGCAACTCGTTTCTCAGTTCGCCTAGGGATCAAAAGAGATGAATTTATTTACCTCCTTTTTATTCTTTTTGTCGGTGATATGTTTCCTAGAAGTTAGAAAATATTCCATTTACGAGTGACTACTGTCCACAAACATTTTACATCTGCGTTACGTTTGAAAGCTGAGTATTTGTACACCTCTCGCCTTTCATATTCCAGTTGCTTTAGGAGACCACATGTCAAATCAAACGTGTTTTGCATTTGTTTTCATGGATACTTTCCTCCCGTCGATGCGAGTTTGCTGATTTGAGCGAATGAAAATGTATGCTTTTACCAATTTCTTGTGATATTTTGTTTAAAGTATTGTGGTATTTTGTTTGAGTTGTTTCTGTATACTTCTAATATTACTTTATCTGTTATGTTTAGCTTTAGTGTGTTTGGAAAAGGGAACAGATCTACCATGACCACAAGCTGGCACTCGTTTTCAGGCTTTAGAGGGTGGGTAAAGTTTATTTTCTAGGTAAGGGACTGAGGAAATGGAATAAGTTAACATGGAAGATTGTGAATGGTTTAATAAAACCACTTAAAGAATTTAAAATTGAAATTCGTGGAGGTTAAAGGTAGATGGGTGAGGAAATCAAACTCAAAGAATTAAATATAAAAATTAATTTTAAAGACTGGAAAATTGGTGCATAATGAAATTGACACTAAAGTGTAACACCATCGCATTTAAATTAAATATGTTTACAGTATCTTTTTTTTTTACTTATGGCTTTATGCCTCGTCGACGCCGAGGCCTTTAGAGACGGGATGGGACTGGAGACAAAGAACGGGAAGGCCATGGCCTATTAAAGGAAGTATCCCAGTATTCGCCTGGAGTGATTTGGGGAAACCATGAAAAAGACAAATCTAGATTCCTGGACGTGGATTGGAACCGGCGTCCTTCCGAATGCGAGGCCAGAATGTTAACGGTTAACCCTCCGCGTTCGGTTTTAGAATATCGTTTCGTTTCATTAATGTTCATTCATTAACTTCAACTAAATTAGGGTGATAAATTTTTGTGTTAATTGATTTTACTTGCTGAGATTTATTGCCATTTTTATACAACAGATTTCCCGGATGGCAAGGATTTTTATTTTTTTATTTACTAATTGTTAAAATTTCCACATCTGTTTTTATGTCTGCGAGTAATGTGTACTGATTGTACTTCATAGAACAGGTATAAAGGGTGAAACTAAAACAGACTTCTAAATACATGCACTTCTCTTCACGTAAAATCCCCGCTATCAGGATTCCCCCGTGCAAACAAAGTAGCAAAGTAATATAACGAATTTGAGTTGACAGATTGTTCACGACAGGTATAATCAAATCTATCTGCCGAATATTAAAAGGACGCCAAGCTGGGAAGTGATTACTCTGTAGTTCACAATTTTTCGTGTAAATATTAATATAACTAATTATAATCAGCTCACATGGAATTACTTTCTGGGATTACAGAGGGATTGGAAAGAAATGAGTTTTCAATCACCTGCATTTATTGACGAATGACTAATTCCCCGAAGTTAAACAAAATCACAAAACATTACAAAATTTTACTTTCGTCAAGTTCCTCGATAGGCTGCAATCCTAGAGACAGTGAGAATACTGGAGTGCCGCTATTTATGGGTGGTCGAAGAGTTGCAAAGCTTCTCTCGTAATCGATTCCACTTCACCATTTGTTTGCAGTAGCTGTGGGCCAGATCAGTATAGTCCAGCTCTGCAAATATGCCCGCTTTTCTATCACCGTGGTCGCCAGATTCCTGGAACTCTTAACTTTTGCCTGAACTCTGTCGCATCTGTCGGAACAGACCTAATCTCAGCTGCCTACTTTTGGCATGTGGTTGACTAATAGTTTTACAAACATCTAGTGGGAGAATATATTCGATTTCATTTTTAAATTAAAACCGAATTTAAATAAAATGTGAACACTATTGCGTTTCTTAAAGTTTTCAAACAGCTGGTCTGTCTGATCACGAGCATTGGCTGCCTGCTTAACTTAACTCCAAACTTGGTGTCACTTGCCGTTTAGCTGCATATGATGTAAAGCACTTAATAGGTCCTCAAAAACCCAAGCTGTATAAATATAAGATGTAAACACCTGGAAGCAATTATGTCCTTTCTTCCTCTCAACGCCACCACCTTCTCATCGCATCATTTCAATCTCCTTTTCTATCTGCACACCATTTTTACTTCGTTTAGTCATGTAAACCTTTATCTTTAGATGTTTGCATTATATCTCCACTGAATAATTACTTTTATTTATTCAGTCTTTTTCCCATTTTGCCTTGATGTTTTCATAAATAAAATTTTAAACCTTGCAGTCATTCGGCTTTTCTTCCTTCAGTTGTCTTTCATATGTATTCTTTGTCATCGATATTTCGGAAGCAGAAGTAATGGTGCCAACATACTAAACCCGGTACAAACCAGCTTCTGAAAACAAAATGGAAATTAAAAATATATATCCGGCGGAATACGATACATACAGTTAGTGGAGTCTTACCAAAATACAAAAAAGCCTAATAATCTCAACTACATTTTGTGACTAAAGCAAATAAATTGTGAAGATCCATAAGCGAAGCTTCGCGTGCAGCTGGCATGGGTGTTCTTCCTTCCGTCATGCCTTTTAGGACTTTAATATGCTGCGATGAAGGTATTAATGGTGTTCTTTGTTATACACAGTTTTCTGGCACACACAGTAAAGATTTAGAACTCACGTTTCTACACAGGTATCATGTTAACAATTGCAGTTTGGATGACGTGATACGAACACTGGGATACGTAGATAAGGAAATTTCTGCATAGAACTGTATCTACAACTCATTGGTCCTATGAATTTATTGCTCATCTTTTTCAACTACGGAAACTGTGAAAATACTTAAAGGTACAGTACATAAACGTCAGATGACAAAACGATGGAAGAGGATACACCACAGAAATTCAGTAAAATGTAGCGCAGAGGATTTTTTCTTTAAGAATTTTATTTTGAGAAAAAAACTTAAAAGACGATGAAAGTTTTCACCAGTGTCATTAATTCTATCTAGACTGTCATATTTTTTTCGGCGCCAGTATTTGCTGCAATAAATCCTTCTGCCGGACACTATTATCGCTATAAGACCAAGATTGGACCCAGGAAGGCAGTTTTCGAATAGCCTTGTCTAAAAATGAAGATCCACACAGTTCATGGGTCATACACTCAAACAAACCAAGGAGCAGGGTTGTGTTGTGTTTCATGCCTGGTGAATACCGGACCACCTTTCAGCGTGCGGTAGTGTGACGGCTGAGCGCACCAGCTCTTCGTCTCGGCACTACACACTGGTCACTAAGAATAGGACACTTATAGTCTAACATAGAAAGAAAACAAATTAATTTTTCCTTACAGCTATAATTTTATGGGATGAACCAGCGAGTTTTGGCAGAGCGCTTTAAAACTACGTTTTACAGGACATGGGTGTGGTGCGGTTCTTGTGATCATGGTCTATTGATGGTTTTTCCTGACACCCAGGTACCTGATAGGAAGTTTCCATCTTTTTTCACAAACTGTAGCTATACGGTCAGATCTATCGTGTTTATAATAATTTATTTTATTTATTTCGTATGGCAGAAATACAAAAACAGTAACTACATTAAATCACAATAACTATAACTATTACTACAGATATTGCCAACGACTGCAGCCGTTCAATTTCCTTCTGTGGTTGCTTCATGAACATGGTGCATTGTACCACTGAAGCTCCTAAGAGGGAATTCCATGATAATAATTGAATTACCTTCGATTACCGAGCGTGGTGGTGTAACGGCTAGCGTTCTGGCCTCGCATTCGGGAGGACGGCGGTTCGAATCCCCGTCCGAGCATCCAGAATTGGGTTTTCCATGGTTTCTGAAATCACTCCAGGCAAATGCTTCCTTCAAAAGGCCATGGCCGAATTCCTTCCCATTCCCTGCCCCCATCCTTTCCCGTCTCTAAAGACCTCGCTGTTAGAGAGACGTTAAGCAGATAAAAAAAAATCGATATATCTTAGAATAGCTTTCTAAGTTCATTTTACCTTTGGTATTAATTTATTCGGTTTTTTTCTCTAAATGTTAATTGTTAAGGCTTTAGGTCTCATTGTCAAAGAACTCATTATACGCGGGAAGGATTGGACACAAGGAACCGGAAGGAATTCGGCCATCACCTTTTGAAAGAATCATCTCGGCATTCGCTCTAATTGATGTCGTGAAACTATGGAAAACCGAAATGATATCGCCGGACGTGGATTTGAACCCTCGTGCTCCCAAATGCCAGGCCCGAACGTGTTTGGTCACCCAAGCCTGGTCGTTTTATCTACTTAATTATGTGTTATGCTTCACTGTCAGCTAACGACTGAGGTAACTTAAAGCGCTCGTCAAGTCTCGTAAATCATTGGTCAGTGAATCCATGTGACTGGTGGATGGCGGCAACGCTCAGGCCTGATGTTCAGGAAGACGCGGTTTCAAATCCTCGTCTGGCAATCCAGATTTTTGTGTACCATTGTTACCCGAAATCACTCCAGTCGAATGCCGGGATCGTTCCTTCAAAAAGCCATGTGCGAATTTCGTCCCGGTATTCGTACCCAGTTCTATACCGCCTCTAATGACCTCGACGTCGACGAGGTGTTAGTCAGTCGGGGAAAAAAATCACGTGAAGGACAAGTTTCTTCGTTGTTGTAGCGAGTGCGGATCCAGTATTCGTCTGGAATTCAGATTGAGATGACCAGCAAAGGCCATGGGAAAGTGCGTGCGTGTCGTGGTCAAATCTCAACTGCTTCACGATCCTCGTAATAGTACATCGCCGGTATATAAATCAGAACCTGTTATTCCAAAGTAGGAGGTGATTGCTCGATACAGTCGACAGAAACAGGACCGACAGCACAGCGGTTAACAATAACTAGTCCTACGGAGAATTCGGCTATTTCCATTGTCAAAATTTATTGAAAGTATAGTCTATTTACATGAAAATACAGTCTTTTAAGATGATTTAAATACTTGCACAATGAACCGTTATTTTTATGTGAAACGTGTACTTATTCAATCGTAATACTTTTTGTTTTGTTAATTTGCCACGGAAATTCGGTTAAATTATTTTATTTTTTTCTAGGTACTTTTCATCTTCAAAATATTTATATTCGATGTTCAAATTTACAGTGGTAAGTGAATTTGATAAGACATTAATTCTGTATTTAATTATAAATTATAACCTATGAGTAATTATATTGTAACCATCTCATAATTTCAAAAAAACTTTTAATTACTTTGAATGTCTTAGAAAAGTACTAGCACAGCATTGAATTGTCACGTTAACAGCCTTGTTAATTAATGAGTTTATAATTAACTCCAACGCAAAATAATTTCGTGGCTCAACTTAACCGACAGGACTGTTAACGAGATATAATTACTGAAATTGAATTGTCAGGAGAGCTTCATTAAGTAATAATAATCCGTTAATTAGCAATGAGCCATAATTATTACAAATTATGATCTTCAAAAACATATTCTTACCAAACTCATTGTTTCATGAATGTTGACTTCTTTTTGAAAATTTCTTTGTATTTTTTTTTAAGGAATAGTTGAGTAAGAGTGCAATATCGCATGGGAAAAAACTCGATTAGAGCAGTATCACTCTTAATAAAAGCTAATTTTATCTGTCAACGTGTTTCTTGTGTAAAACCGATTTCTAAGGCCGACACAGCTTAATTTCTTAATGAAAACTTATCAGATCCGTTCCGCTGAATGCGTACTATAGTGCTTGCATTTGATTATTTGCTAAACGATGTTACCTCTCAACATTTCTTTATGTTGGCAGTCATATATCAGCTCTTTCACCGACAAAACCAATAAAGAGCAGATATCTGTGCTTTTGCTAATTTTCACTGCTAGTTGTGGATATGTCTATCACGAGTGGTTTGCAGCGTTGTGTTCGGAGCTTGAGCTGAAAGCTGGAGATCGTTGTGGGTAACGGCTCGTTGGTCTAGGGGTATGATTCTCGCTTCGGGTGCGAGAGGTTCCGGGTTCAAAATCCGGGCGAGTCCATTGTTTTTTAGCAGTTCTTTATCTTGTAATATAAATAATTTTCACCTATCGACGGCCACACTTTTATTCCAGTCATCAATTCCATTCATATAAAGCAATATGCTCATTGTATTTTCGGTTAGGACAACTGTGAGCAAATATTTAAACTCTAAACTGACCTTCATTTTTGATAGGACAACTGTGAGCAAATATTTAAACTCTAAACTGACCTTCATTTTTGATAGTAGCCGTAATGATGATTCAAATTTTCAAAGGTATTAACTGTAGGTTGTATATGGTATTAACAACGTCCATAAAAATTCCTTAATTATTTTCGGATCCTTAGTTTTTAATATCAGATTAGTTGTATAATAAGTATCCCACACAGTTCATAGCAAAGCGAAAACTAAATTCTGTGTGAACTGTTTGCATTTCCTGTGTGAAGATTAGGTATTCTTGTTGCACAGCGAATTGTCAGCACTTCAGCTTCCAGTGAAACTAATTTCTACAGTTTAACTTGTATGTTTACTCGTTGTTTTTTGTTTTTGTTTTTTTTTCAGAAAGTAGCATTTGGTCAATTGCTCATACTGGCATTTGGTTGTTTTGCTCATACTGGTATTCTAGTATTTTTTCACAGCCATGTACTTTTCATGTATATATCCTGCTCAAACGTTATACTTTAAGACTTAAATAAGTGCATAGATAAAAATCGTAGTTCCAGAAGACGATGCTGCATTCGGGTTAGAACGTTAGCACCAGTGTGACGTTCTTCCGTATTCGCTGTGCGCCGATAATGTTGACCTCTGTCCATTCCAGCAGTGGCCGCCTGGGTGGTAGGCCACGCCGCAACACGACCTGTCCATTCGTACTGCTCGTTCGCTCTGCTCCCGCTTTATAATTAGCATGCAACAGGTGGCCAGCCCAGCAGGTAATGGCGGAATCGTGTAGTGCCCAACGTCGCCTCAAGGGCTTCCCTCTTCCAAGGAGAAACCAAACTGTTTCGCCCACAACAATAAGAATTCATATCCGACGCAAAGTGATAAAAAGAAATGTCAGCAGTCGTAACCATTTTGATAAAATTATGTTTAAAATATTAATTTTTTGATTAATAGGGAGCATAATAAAAGCCGGAAAGATCTCTTTAGTGATATATTCTACGACTCCACCATTGCAATGAGTAAGAACAGGGCCCGCTCTAGCGGTATTGCCTACCGGACAAATAGACAAATTGCCGCCCCTTAAGATTATGTAGAATTATATATTTTTTACAAAAATAATTAATTTTTAATCGAATAAAATATTTAATTTTAAATTTTAATAAAATCATATATTCATAAATAAAGTTATTGAATTTTGATCTAGCGGCACAAAATAGAGAAATTAATTATGAAATATCTGTACATAGCCACAAATTAACCATATTTTTACGTTTTTAAATGCTATTACAGATGGATATTATCACACAAACAATCTAAATGGCCATTATTTTGAAAATAAAACGAGATTACATCAAATACGCTAAAATCACAAAAAACTTTTTTTCTTACTTTCAGGTTGCGAATTTTTTATTACATCTTAAAATTTACTTCATCAGCAATTTCATACTCAATTGCCAAAATGGCTAAATCATTAAATTATCAATTTCTTGGTTTTCGTAAATGCTTAGCAAGGCGTCGTATACATCTCCCAAATGAAATTTTAAAGGTTTTAATGCCTCTATCCTCTCTATCCTACTCTCCCATCTAGTGTCACTCCATGATTTCAAAGTTGAACCCTGAACATGCTTTAAAAGTATTGCCCATCGAAAAGTAGATGCCAAAAAGAATAAATATATTTTTTGGACCATGTTGAAGAAATTAGCGGCTTCCAAGGATGCTTTTGCCATTAATAACAAGATTGAGAGAATGGCTACTACACGGAACATTGAATGCTCGCGAATTATATTGTTTAATTCTAAATTGCACTCCTGCTTTATTGCCCTTCATATTGGACCCGTTGTCAGTCCCTGTCCTCTGATATCCTGCAAATTTAAACACAAGTCATTAAGTTCTCCAACTATAATGTCAGACATTTGTTTTCCTGTGGATCTTTCGACTGGTAAGAAGCCTTAAAAGCTTTCATTAATTTTAATTTCAACATCAGGATTAAATTTATTGGTTGAAACATATCTGATTACAAGAGTAATTTGCTGTATCTTACTAAAGTCAGGAGTACAGTTTAAAATTATGGAAAAATATTTGAATTTTTTAATTTCATTAATAACATGAGACTTTACACTTTGATGCAGCAGATCTACTATCCCAGGTTTGTAGCTATTTTTCCCAAGATATTGAGCTTTAGTCTCTACTTTTTAGAGCACTCAACGGACGTGCTCTTCCATAATGGGATCGTATTCAGACAGTAACTCAACTATTTTTAAGAAATTACCGTTATTATGCTCAAACAACTTGTCGCTTGTACCTTGAAAAACCAGTCAACTTTTACCAAGCATTTTGGTAATTGCAACGATTCTTAGAAGCACCTCATTCCAGTGATTTATTTCGGCATTAATAACTCTTTGAGTGGCAGCATCTACAGTTTTACAGCAATTTAATCTTTTTTGCCTGAATATGATTTTTCGAAATTTCATGCTCTTTTAAAGTTTCGTCGAGGTGCTTCCAATTTTTAAAACCCTCCTTTGAGAGAGAACTAAACTAAACAACTGAAAATTTTGCAACAGAAGCAGTAAACGCAGTAGCTAATCTCGCAATATTTGCTCTGCGTTGCTGAAAATTCGTGCATAATATTTTGCGCTAAAACGTCGATCTGTGTCATTGGAAGGAAATTTGTAATTATGCAATAGTTTAGGATGGACCTTGCCTTACTAAAAAGCTTCTTACGACGTCTCATAAAATTCTTGGCCACAAAGTTTTAGAACGCCTTCTGTGAGTCTCACGTTGGTGTCAGTTCCAGTTGGTTTACAAACTTCGTTCATTTGTTCGCTATTATTCTCTGACGATTCTATACTTCTTTTGTATCCCGACCTGATATTGGATTCTAAGATTTGTTTTGGTAAACCCTGATTACAGTATATTTTTTAACGCGCCAGATTGATTCTGCCTTTACGCTTCCTTTCCCAACCTTCTTTTTTTTGTACTGGTAACCAGATAGTTTTCTTTGACCGTCAGACATTTTGGAAGAGGCATGCACGTAACTCAAACAATGTACACTATAAAATAATATAAAAAGTAAATATTTATCCTTGCTCTAAATAAGCTAAAACCATAACTAAGATAAATTATTCTCAGTCGATATAAAAAAATATTTATGCACAACACAAAATATTTTCCATACCCTGTGAACATAAAGAAAGTCTAGTGTTACTACACAGTCAAAGCTTATTCGCGGATGATACTATCCGTAAATTTGCTGCAAATACAGAAACCGTGTATACAGAATGGCAATTTCTATAGGCTTAAACGGAATAGGTTCCAAGTTCACAACCAAAAAAATTATGTTGTGGAGTGATTGTCACGCAATGCACTTATTAAACCAACTGACAAAGTTATTCACATTCACTAAAATAGTTAATGAATTTCTTTTTGGTGAGACGATTTACAAATGCAGCAATTAGAGTATCTGTAAACCGCATTCGTATATATAATAAACATCATGGATTATTATATATTAGCAGTTAGCATTCGAAATTAAATATACTAATGGTATGTGAAGTAACTAATCGGTAATCAGCAGCTGGTAATATTATTTATTTATTAATGATTGTAACTACTGTCCCACACCCACTAAACTACAGTATTTTCACAAGCGATCAAAGCTAGCGTATGTAATTTAACCCAACCAAAACACTTACAATGCCTGTATCTAATTTGTACAACAAATCTGTGAGGCTCGGATTACGAGAAGAAATTATTATGCAAACTATTCCACTTCGATTTCCAATAACTAAGATCCATATTGATTTGGTTCATCAATTCAATAAAATAAATACTCAGCATCTCCCGCCAAGCACTATCGATTCCATGTATTAGAGCCTAGCTGTAATTGCGAAAAACACTCCTTTTCACCGCGTCTAGTAACTTGTGGGCAGTATAACGTCGGAATCAGTGCAGATAGCCGAGGTCAGGTGTAACAGCCCCCACCTACAGGGCTTCTGTTGTGTGCTTTTGTCGTTGTGCGCCTATGTCGTATATCCAACTAAATAACAGTTTAATTATAGATGTACTTACCTTTAGAAATTATGAAATCCTGAAGTAAATTTTATGAACTTCCACTTATCACTAATAACGTAATAGTAAGATTAATGCTGTTGTGTAATGAAACCACTTTTGTAATTAGCAATAATAAGCAAATTGAGACAAAAACGCGTTCTACTCGCGTGCTAAGGCCCAATCCACACAGAAGAGACGTGGCGCGGACTTCGGGCTGAGACATGGCGCGGACGCGGCGCATTTTGAAGTTGTTCCTATGGCGGAATTCACACAGAGGCGGCGAGGCAACGACGCGCCCCTTTGAGGTCCGCGCTCCGTCTCTTCGAAGTCTCTAGGCGCGCACCCAAATAGATAAGAACTGTAAGTTTTTAACGAACGAAAAAATCGGTATGTGGATTTTTTTATTAATTGGGTATTTAACCCATTAATATTATTAATATTTTTCTCACACTTACAGCCGAAATGGCGCCCATAAATTTTAGCGCCCCGGGCAAATGCCCGGTTTGCCCCCCCCTAGAGCGGGCCCTGGTAAGAATATAAATGAGATGTAACTTAACATTCAAAATGAGAGATATTACGTTCGTACGAACATCACCACCAGTAGTGTCCTTCCAATCTATTTGATGCTCATTTTTCGCATTCGGTCAAATGTCAACTAAGTATCATGCCAGTGTGTAAAAAGCTTGCCCGTTTTGCAAAACATTTGCCCTCTGCCAAAAGGAGGCTATTAGAGGCAAGAAAAAACTGGGAACATGGAAGGGGAAGTAATTCACCCATGGCCTTTTGAAAGAACCAGTCTGGCATTCGCTGATTTGGACAAACCATGGTTCCTTTCCACTGGGTCCTACATAGTCTTGCAAATTTAAAAAAAAAAAAAAATGTTGTTTTTTTTCTCAGCTTTGTGAAAAAAAAAAACATGAAGAAAAATCTAGCACCCTTGTTTTTTTCTATTTTTTTTTTTCAGAATACAATATATTTGATAAATTATAGTTTTATTTAAGGAACTTACATTTTACAAGTGTGTTTTAAATCTTACTGAATCAATTAATGTCATACATAATGATTCATTAATGTATCTATATAGGTAACGTAACTTTATTCATCCTCTGTCACTACCACAATGACTAGTATCAGCACTACCAACACTAGTTCGGTCGGTGTCGGAATTTTCTGTTTCTTCTTCTATCTCCTCTATTTCCATAACTTCAGAAGTAGTTACATTTTATTTTACTCGTTGTTCTTGTATTGTACGCAAAAGATTTTGAGATTGCAATTTTAAATTGTGAGCAAAGTACACACTGTGCATAAAGACTGCGCCGATAGTTCTGTATTACGGTTTTTTAAGTTTGAATTTAAATCTATTATCATACAAAATAGGAGCTTTACTTCTTTTCAATCGTTGGTTTACACCAACGGTTGCAAGGAAACGATTCATAATTACTGACAATTTACTGAGTCAGTACCACTATGGGGTGAGAGATTAACAAGAATACGAATATAAGGAAAGCACAATAAGTAATAAAAAGAGGCAAAAGAACCGTAGATAAATTTTAAATTCCTAATTTTTAAAAAAAGATCCGTAGTTCTACAGAGAAATTCGTATGGCTGGCAGCACTAGTTCAAATAGCGAGTATCGATCCAAACAACGGGGAACGGGGATTCCTTCTCGCGCAACCTAGACTCTTCGGGAAATCCCCGTTCATAAAAGAAAATTTCAGTCAATGTTGCCAATACTTTCGTAATTTTTTCTACTGAACCAGAAAAATAAAGTAGATTTAAAAATTAAGATAAGTGCTTAGAATAAACTCTACAACAGTCATATTATACGTTACTGGCCTTCAAATTTGAGATTTAGTAGTTGTGAAAAAAAATTTGACCCAGAAATAAAAACATGTTTCTTTTCATAATTTTTTTTTTCAAGCCAGAAAAAAAAAACATTTTTTTACAACACTAGTCCTACAGCCAAACGTAGAATCCTATTTACGGAACGACTTGTGGGCAGCTCGTGTCATCAAATACAACTCTTAAAAATTCTTCGCTGCACCCGAATTTGAATCAAGGATTGGACCCTGAAATCTTAAAAGCAAGCGCCTTAGCCAATGATCTAGCATACCCCATACCGTATACGCTGCTAGAAAATAAGGCATTTTCAATTATTTATAAATTTTCAATTCTACTGAATTAAAGAGCTCTCGATAGTAAGAAGTGTTTCGTAATTATTTTGTTTAGCCTGAGAAGTACTATCCTTTTATTATTTTAATCATATCACAGAAATCTCACGTGGTGTGTTGGAGTGTCAGTAACATAACGAACGTGGCATTTCCTGCAGACGGCCTGGATCACTAGTCCGTTTTACATTTTCTTACACAGCAAACAAATCTCTAGAAGGATCCGCAGTTGGCATCCTCAAATGTTTACAAAACACTTTGGAATACACTTCTTCATTGATGTAATTTTTGGAAATTAAGATTGGAAGGAAATAAATTGTTATTAAAATTAATTTAGTTCCAGTTGTTTAGTTACTGCAGCACAACCATATTTCTGGTCTCTTTCAGTTAAAATAAAAACACCAAAAGTGTTGACATCCATGCAGGACTCTCCATATTCTTCCGTTAATTGGTGATGAATTTCAATCAGTCCAAAGCATATTGAGTTAAAAACCGAATAACTGCGAGAACTTAGTACCTTGGGATAGTGTCCAACGGAAGCTCCTTTCTCAGCGGCTGCCGATTGGTGAGTGGTAACGCTCTGTCCTCGCATTCAAGAGGACGCAGGATCGAATCCCATGTGACCATCCAGATTTGAGTTTTCCAAGGTTTCCCCTAATCACTCGAGTTGAATGCCGGGATGGTTCCTTCGAAAGACCAAGGGAAAATTCCTTCCAGTTGTTTGATCCTAGTCGTCTCCCGCGTCTAATGAAATCGACGTTGACGAGGCGTAAAGCAATAAACAAAAAAGAAGCTAAAGCTGGGCGCCACAGTGAAGCGCACACAGGCTTGTTTGGGAGTGGGCGAAGCACCATTGGTAACAGCGTGTCCAACGGCCCCGCGAACAGGTTCTCTGCGTCCCCAAAGCCTTGGAGACTTTACTGTCCTCGTATTATTTCCCTAAGAAGTTAAATTTAATTTTCTGTATTTTGTTGCTATCTATCACCGAGGCTGATAAATTCATAAATTACCCTCTTACTTGTAGACTTATTTGTCGACGCGACTGAATACCTGCCGGTACATAATAAATCTCACAGCACAAAGATACGTGCATTATCACATAATTCAGGCTAGAGCTTCGTAGTGTTGAAAGAGACAGTGAGTTCAGCAATGTTTAATATACCACATTCCGTGTCTACTGAAACCATTCGTTATCTACAGTGCAACCAGACTATAAACGAATAAAACGTATATACTGAATAGCGCGAAACGCAATTGCAGGAGTAGGCGCATTGCTTGTAAGCAGAGCTGCCTTCCTCTAAGTTAAAATCCATTAAACCAATTACGAAGTGTTGATCTTGGGAAAACAATTAACATTGTTCTGTATAAAGCACAATTTCGTACAGTACCACAGAATGCTTTGCCACTGCTAATCCGAGAAGTTTTTAACGAGAATACAGTTTCTAATGAAGAGCAATGTATGCAGCAAAAAGCACGCCTGTGGCATATTCAGCGTCAAAGATCTCAACTGTTCAAATTATTTTCAGTGTGGAGATTAACTTAGGCGTGGGAACATATTTTACATACAACAGGGCCACGAGCTTTTATTTTATTTTGTAAAAAAAGAAAATTGTGCTGATAAAAACAAATATAGATTAGGAAAACGTCAGATGCAACTGAAAATTTCATTTAATTTGAAACTGAAATTAAAATACTTGTACAGAATGTCACAACAATAAGGAATAAAATTAGAAATACGTCAATGATATCGCAGTTGAGTTTGATGTACAGTAGCGACAATAAGTATTTTGACAAACACATTTTCCCCGCTGGAGGGCGCAATGCGCGTCGACCGGCTAACCCCTGTCTATGTTGGTCACTCTGCGGCAGCAGACGACTGCGCAAATACCTGTATCAGAGTTCGGCGTTACTGTGGTGAGTAGACAACCGATACTGTCAGTTTGATAGGACAAAAAGTATTTTGACACTTCAGTTTACTGCTACAGAACAATTGTTTTAGCCCGCTTATGTGCGTTATATCGAATACCCTTTGTTTACACAGGTTTCAACATGCCGAAAGTGAAGGAATACTCTCAAGATTTAAAAGACGCCGTAATCAGTGCTATTCGGAAAGGCAAGACTCAGGCTCAAGTTGCGAAGGATTTTGGTTTGTCTAGGCAAATCGTAAACATTTGGAAAATCAAGCATCAGTCAACAGGGACAACAGATAATAAACTAAGAGCAGGTAGGCCCTGTAAAATAACGCCTCGGACCAAGAATCTTATAAGAAAGCTCTCAAAGGCCGATCCGAAGAAGACAGCCGTCGAAATTAACAAAGAATTGCGGGAATATCACAACGTGCAAATTTCAAATAGTGCCGTCAAATTAATCCTAAGGGAGTCAAATCTTCATGGCCGACGTCCCAGTAAAAAGCCTTTAATATCGGCGAAGAATAGGAAAGCCCGACTTGAGTTCGCGAGAGACCACCAAAACTGGACCCCTGAGCAGTGGTCCCGTGTGCTCTGGAGCGACGAAAGTAAATTCAATTTGTTTTCTTCTGATGGGATTCGGTATGTTCGACGCCCAATTAACGCTAGAAACGATGTGCGGTATCAGGTTCCAACAGTGAAGCATGGCGGTGGGCATGTCATGGTGTGGGGCTGTTTCTCGCGTTTAGGTGTCGGTCCGCTAGTCCCTATTGAGGGGATAATGGATCGGTTCAAATATTGTGAAATTCTGCAATCACACATTTTGCCTCATGCTAAGGGTAAAATGGGACGAAATTTGGAATTTCAACAGGATAATGATCCCAAACAAACCTCTGCCCATGTCACGGACTTCATGAAAAGAAGGAAGGTGAGGACGATGAAGTGGCCAAGCCAAAGCCCAGACCTAAATCCGATTGAGCACTTGTGGGAGGAGCTAGACCGAAGGATTCGGCAACGAAAATTTGCAAATCGCGCCCAGCTATTGGAGTGTTTACTTGAGGAATGGAGAAAACTTCCCCTGAGTCGCTTTAACGCCCTCGTAGACTCCATGCCAGCGCGCTGTGTAGCGGTAATCAAGGCTAAAGGCTATGCTACTAAGTACTAAGCAAAGACTGAATTTTCTTTGATTTTTCACGTTTGAATAAATTTTGTACGTATTGTAATATTGTAAGTAATAGAAAATAATGTTCCTTTTCTTATGAAACTAAAGCAAATAGAGCAGTAGAAAAAGTGACATAATAATTGTAAGGAAGTTCCTTTAATATAGTTTATTTTTCCTATAAAATGTGTTTGTCAAAATACTTATTGTCGCTACTGTATCATCAAATTAGGCTTCTCTCAAAATTGTAAATTACAAACCAAAAAAATTGAACTGTAGATAAGCTGAAGTAGGTGACAAGAAAGCTCGTACGATAATGTTGTGACGGGCGAGATATGTGAATGAAATCTGCTGTAATGTTTTAATTGATACCAAAGTAAATATGTACTTGCATTGTAAATTGTGATTAATGAAATACATAAAGAATTTACGCTATCTACGAAAAAGTAATTGGTATCCAATGAAGATGGGTAATTCAGTACATCAGTTAACTTGTATCGCCGACACATCCTGCAGGCCGGTGTGAAACCGGTGTAGAGCAAATAGACAACGAGATCGAACTTGATAAGAGCGTGACACTAAGCTGCCACCTCAGTGGGGTGTCTAGTCGGGCGTTTGCAGTGAAGATTAACTCTCCCAATTAACGGTCGCATTCGTCCTGCGTAAGTGACAGATCTATGGGCATTGTACCAATTCTGCACCTCCAGTTTTAATCGACAGACATCGCATAACAATGAAAAGTGAAAATAGGGAACTACGCAAGGCTACCATATGACAGGAGTTTCACACAGTAACAGGAGTATCGGTTTCCACTAAAGCTCAGTGAGTCAGGTAGTATTTCGATAATCGCAAGTGGATACTGGAGCAGTGTGTGTAGTGATGAGTGGAGGTTTACATTATTCTTGTCAGATGGACGTGTATAAATGGGACTTCTAATCATTAAACGGCTTCTGTCAAAATGTATTGTGCCGAATACGAAATTCAGTCGTGGTGGTGTGATGGCGTGGGGCTATTTCACGGCCTTCGACGTAGGCCCACTGGATTTAAACACAGAGGCCTAATAAAACACTCTGTATAGTTAAATTATGGCGTTTTTACGGAATGACAATGCCAGGTGCCATGTTTTAAGGGCTGCTTTGCAGTGGTGCGCCGACAACAATGTTCGCCGATCGAAGTGGACCATCCAGTGCCTTGACCTAAACCCTATAGAACAGTGATTCCCAAAGAGGGTGGCACCACCCAACAGTGGGCGTTGATGAGACCATAGCGGGTGTTTCTTATTAAAGGGAAAAGGAGGCGTTGAGAATCCAACCACCACCCCCTTGTTTCCAGTATTATATTTCGCTTTAAAAGCTGTACCAAAGAAGTTTTTAATTGCCTTCCTCAGGTCATATGTAGCCAAAAGAGGATCTAATATAGTAATCAATTCATTAGATTAGAAAAAAAAGTCAATAGTCGAACACGTCGATTGCTGATGACAAATAAGGCGCCAAATATGTAAAAATGTCTTCACACAGAGCTCAGCACTCTAATTAATATTTTTTCATAATACATATTTATTAATCAAACTGTGAACTATACACTAGTATTGATAGCCTCTCTTAATAAAGTAATTTTAGAAACCTATACTGGTTTTACTATATATTATACTGTACACTTCACCTAAAAGGGACACCATTGAAACAATATTTCAAAAAGTGGGTTAAAATCCAGAAATGTTTGAGCACTACTATTTACTGCAAGAAGGGGAGTCAGTGTACTTTTTTTTTCCTGAAAAGAGGGAACTGAGTAATTATTTGTTCGAAAACGGGGGTGGTGAATAATTTTCTTTTTGAAAAGTGGGCGGTAGTCCAAAAATGGATGGGAGCCTATGCCATAAAACATCTTTTGGTCAAATCGGATGGTTGGGTGAGGGTCCACAAGGAGCGGCCAAAATACGTGGAATGATTTCAAGAGGAATTGGCGACAAATCCCAGTGGATGTCCTGCAAACAGTCGTAGAAAGCATGGCAGACAGGTTTGCGTTGGCTGCTGTTATAGCTGCAGAAGGTGGCTCTACGAGATGATAAAGGGATGATAACAACCGAGCAAACATTGTGGACAGGTGCCCAATTACTTTAGTTAGATAGTGTAGTTTCCAACTGATACAACAAAGAGGAAGAATGGAACGTACATTAAAAAACAGGAGTGTTTTGTTGAAAATTCATATTTGTGTCATATTAACATTGTGTAAAATACATAATTTAGAATTACATGACAAATATAAATTTGTTGTCTAATATGTTATCAAACACTCCAGCTCTTCCTACTGAAGAGTATATTGTAAGTAAAACTGCCCTCACTGAAGGGAAAATCCGATTCCTTATGCTGTTCGGTGTTTTTACTACCTTTCGGTATTTTTACACAAATGTTTTTAAGTGATGTCCATTAATTTGGAGCCAGCTACTGGTTAGATACACCCGAAAATAATAAGTATATAAAATGATTTATTTTCAAGATACAGAAATTACAAAGTCCTAGGTGTTCACCATTTTCTTCGAAGGTTACTGCTGCCACTCCAATGGGCTTTGGAAAAAATTAATGACCTTTTTTTAAAATACAAATATTAACACCAAACGTTTTGCAAAATTGATTGATGAGGTAATCGCCTTTAAAAGACACTGCAAAGATCTACGCTTTGAGGAAAAATATTGTAATAGTTCAAGAATGCGTATTTTTATATATGTATTAGCTCTACCGTGACTTTTCAATGTGTTGGTCACATTGTGTGTGTGTATGTTTGTAGTTCTTTTACAGTGCAAATGTTTAACTCTGACCAGCCCGATATCATTATGAGAGGAAAGAAAATTAGTCTACAATGGAAGCTGACAGTGATAGCTTAAATCAAGAAGAAGCATCATATAACACCGACTTCATCACGATCTAAAAAACACCGAATAAAAATTTGATGAAATCTTGCACCAGGAATAATATGGGGAAATGAAATTGAGAAACTTAAAACAATCTTCCGGACAAAACCTAGAAATCCGTATTAGATTCAGCGCTGATCGATTTAAATCCAAAGAAAATCTGATTAAATTGGGTTACATGCGAGAGGACGAGCTCTGTGAATGCGGGTAATTCATGACCCACAACACCCGCTGATCTTTAACAAGCTAGACGAGCGGCGCACGCTCGACTACCTGTTCACGGCTAAGGACAAGGCCATCCAGGCTGCTGTTTACTGGGACCCCGGACGGCGGGTAACTCCGGACATTTAAAGTTCTAACAAACCAACCACGCTGCGGCGGTAACGCTTCATCGTAAATATGAACCCTATAATGTAGGGGAAAAAAACGCAACTCAGCTGCGGCTTGAGTGCCCAGTGATTTCCACACTAGTGTGTGTTTTGTTCCTGAAGATGTTTTTCGTTGCTCCTGTCAAAATTCGTTCGAGATTATTGAATATGATGCGTCAAATAAACGCATAGTAACGCAGGCTCGAAAATACAAAACATCTTCAACATATAGAAAATATAGAGAGGACGAGCAAAAAAGTAAAGGCAGTAAAAAAAGGTGACGTAAAAAAATAAAAAGGTAAAGATGTTGAATGCAGATAAAAGTATTCAAAGTCTTTCTGAAGCAAATCAAGTGAATCCATCGTACGTGTAGGAAATTTAGTAGAAGACTAGATTCAGTGTAAAAGCAAAGACATGGTCCATAAAGATTGTGTTTATATCGATTCTTTAGGTATCCATTATTATCGTGATTTTTTTAAGGCCAAAAAACTATTAAGCCACAATTTATTAGTGTGTACTGGTCTATTCGACAACTTTTGTGTTACTAAAAAATTAAGGCGAAAGCGTTTTCAATTTAATTCATTGAAAAAATGTTACTATTACTCACGTTTAATTAACGTGAGTGCCCAATATTAAAATAAAGACATAAAATGTGTTTATTTTATTTTTATTGGCAATTGTATTTAGGTATCCGAGCTTGGTTATACTGTAGAATTCTTCAGTTTGTTGTAGTGTTGTGTTAGAGCGGTGTGGGCGATGCAGGCGGCGTGGCAGCGCGTGGAGGCGGGGCTGCAGCTGCTGCTGAACGCCTCCGCCGCCCCCGCGGCGCCGGGGGCGCTGCTGGCGCTGGAGTGGCGGCCTCTGGACGGCGGCGGGTGGCGCCCGCTGCTCAGGCTGCCGGGGGGCGGCGCGGGGCCGCAGCCTCTGGCGCCGGGGGCCGTGCACTGGCCGCGCAACAGGCACAACGGCACCGGCACTGGAGGCGGCGGGGGCGGCGAGGGGCAGGACGCGGCTGCGGACGAGGAGGCGGCGGACTGCGACCACGGAGACGCCTACTGCGAGCCCTCCGCCGCTGGTAAGGCCGCAAGTCACGTGACTCCAGTCTACCAACTGGTCCTACAGTGGATTTCAATACGATTTACCTTTCAACGCTCACGAAATCGTGATTTTAATGTCTAGTTCATGTAAAACTAGGAAATAATCACAGTTATAGAACAACCCTGCTAAACTGTATCCAATATTCTTTAGACGTAAGGTAAATATCTGCCAGGTGATTCGACTCTTATAAGTTAGGGAGCATCCTTAAGCTATGTAGCTCTACTTTGCCCTCCTGTGACCCCCCCCCCAAACGGTACGCGACGTAGCTTTTGCCTCCACCCCCCTCCCTCTCTCCCCGCGTGGCATGCAGCCTTTTTTTTCCTATTGATTCCAGAAGACATTTTGTACAGATTTCTCTTGTCAGACTATAGTAAATTACATACAGAGATAGTTAAATAACCGAAATAAATATTCACATGCTATTGTGTGTTCTGTACGTGATTATAACTGTGACAAATAATGTGAATGAAAAGCTTCGTGGCTTGGCTCGGAACAGCCGTATGCCCTCCCCCCCCCCCCTCGTTTTCCCCACGTAGCCCAGAGCAGCTTTTCAGCCAAACCCTTCCCCTTAGATCAAGCACGTAGTTTATGGACGCCCCCTTAGTAGATGTGCTTTCACCTGAGTCCCATACCGCCTGCACACTGCGGTTCTGCTGTTTGCTAGGTGTCGGCTCGTCTTCGTCCCAGCAGCAGCTGCTGTTGAGGGGGGCCCACATCGCTGCCCTGGCCGTCAGCTCTGCTCTGCTGCTAGCAGCTGTCGCAGGGGCGGCAGCCTTAGCCAGGTACGAAGAAAAGGAGAAGTCTACAAGTGTCACTGAGAAATGTATCTTTACTTGCTTGGTAAAACACATTTTTTACGCCTTTATCTAACCGTAGCTTAAATATTACTTGATTAGGAAAACGAACAGGCTTTTTCTGGTTGGTATTACGCACTTTTTAAGATGACGTAACCATATACACGCCATGCTGCCAATCCAACTCTCAGAAATTTAGAGAAAGTGATCAAAGTTTAGCATTTATTAGATCAAAAATAAAAAATGATGTGGAAACTTACCTAACCGTTTCATACTTTTGTGCGATACGATTTATGAGAAACAGACGATGTACAGCAAGGTGAATCACAAATTAAATCTCTAAAATTACCCCAGAAAAAACTATTACTTAAAGAGTGAGAAAATATGACAGTTTATCATCCTTTACAAATCGTTATGAGAAAGGGATAAAACGTTTTCTTTGGATGTGTTAGATTGTTGTATGTAAAAGAATCATAGAACCAACGGGATAAATTTAATAATCTGATTAAGTGTTTTGTTGCTCTCCTTGACTTAAGCAGTTAGGAGTTAATTATATAAAGTACTGGGTGTAATCTCGCCTCTATGTTTATGGTGTAGTCGCGTCTCATTTGAATAATTTAGGTTGACTTTGAAGCAGCTTACAAGACGGTCTCGGTATTTGAATTACGAAAAAGTGAATGAAAGTCACCAACAGGCTATTAAGTGACTGTATGAGGGCAATGAGGAAGGGAAAATGTGGAAATTAAACATGGTGAAACCCTCCATAAGCAAATAATATCTCTCAAAAGCAAGGCAATGCATTCCTATCAGTCAATAGAAACACTTAAATGTCACATCACCGGCCGTACTTAAAACTATCAAAGTCAAATTAAGTCTTAGTTATTATTACATCAAACCATACCATCTGAAATCAAATTACATGTTGATAATTCAAAAATAATAAATGAAGGCTATTGATGTTACGTTTGATTCTATTTCACCAAATATTATCAATCATGTGAGCTAAAATCCACTGCACAGTGTTACTACATTTCGAAGTGATGGAGTTACACCTTAAATTGTTTAGTAGTTCAGATTTAATCATCATCTACCTTGTTCCGTTACACATCCTTCACAATCTATTGAATGGAACAATGTTTAAACTAAACTGGTATTTTCTGAAACGGCTAGTGTGTGTAAGTTAGAATGATCAGTGATATTTACACCGATAACCAAAACACTGTGTCTTTACGAGGAAGCAAGCTGTGTCTAGTCGCAAATACTGTGTGTGCTGACAAGTGCCGCCTCACGAGCAGACAGCCTCCTGATGGATCGCACGCAGCACTGCGTCCTCTCAAGTAAGCGTGCCGAATAGACAGTGGCCGATATTGCTGCATTGAGAGAGACGAAAGAAAGAGAGACTTGAGGCCCACAGAGGCGGAATACGCGGCCACTGTGCCATCACTTCCTTAACGTTGTGCGAATTTACTGAAGTTTGATACGCGCAGTACTTGTATTTAAAAAATTACAAAGATGCAGACGTAAACACTTGCCCATATTCGTGGTGCCTGTTCTGAAATATTTAAAAACTAGTATTTGCTAGCAGGCTTACCTGCGCGATCCTAGATGAATGGTAGATGTTTGGATTTTCGAGCAGTGGTATTAGCAGACGCTGTACTGATATAGAACTCCAGCCTGTACAGAATGAGAAATTGCTGCACTATAGCATAGAATATCATGAATTGAATTTTTATATCTTCACGAATATCATGTTACTGACATCATTAAAATTTGCAACTGCTCATGTAGCGTTATTATCCCTTTAAAAAAAAAGGCCTTAAGTATGACGTAAGAAGTTTGCACCGTCTTACCTACTTTTATACGTCGTGGATTCCTCCAGCTCTGTGAAACGTTTGATATACGTCCTCCGTGTTTTGTAACGTACCATATTTCAGAAAAATGAAGAAATAAATAACCAAACGAATATCATGTTACTGACATCAGTAAAATTTGCAACTGCTCATGTAGCGTTATTATCCCTTTTTTTAAAAAAAGGCCTTAAGTATGATGTAAGAAGTTTGCACCGTCTTACCTACTTTTATACGTCGTGGATTCCTCCAGCTCTGAGAAACGTTTGATATACGTCCTCCGTGTTTTGTAACGTACCATATTTCAGAAAACTGAAGAAATAAATAACCAAAGCTACGTATTTAAGGACAACATTAACAGAATCAGAAAAGTGTAATGTTTGTCTACGATGAGTATCTATTAAAGTTAAGAAAGGAGTATTTGTAATTGATGTGTTATAATCTCTGACACCTATCTGTTCATGTTACGAACAGATTATCATTTATTGACCCATCCACTGTTCACGTAAAGTCATAAGACATAACTCAGTTTTTAGGATATATGCTAAGCTTCCAAACTGAAAACACCATTAAAATCTGTTCGGTAGTTTTTGCGTGACAACTTAACAAAAATACTACTGAACAGCAGCTTACACATTTATATATTAAGTTAAGGGATAAGCCAATATTTTTACATTACGTTAATAACGATTTTCTGGAGATATTTACAGATATATCTTACATAATATTAAAAGAAATCTATTTCCAAGGTATAATCACAGCCAACGTGGCTTGAGAACATTTGCGAGGTTTTTAATTCCAAATTTTATGCACCACAGAACAAAATTAGTGACTGACATGATAAAGGAGTTGGACTTGGAGTCACTAGAATACAGGAGAAGGCCGAAGAGAAAGTAAGTACTACATAAGGCGTACATTGGCAGTGATGCTTGGATGTGTTAGAATTAAGAGTCGTGCGTGGAAAGAATGACTTGTCCACAAACTAGCTCATGATTTCAGATCGTTTGGGGTCGAAAAAGTTTCTTGTCTAGATGAGTGAATCAGAAAATTGGTAAAAAATGTACCAAGGAAAATTCTAAACAATTTACCCTAAGTAAAAACTCGAATAATGCACAAGTTGGATGTAGGGATATTTCGCAGGGGCATAAACCCCATTCCAGTTAATAATAACAATAACAGAATAAACTATTGAATAAATGAATATTACCTTGGCCTGGTCCTCCGTCAGAAAAACTATATTAGAAAACCATTCGAAGTTATACTAAAATTTATAAATTGTTCGTGTTGATTTTTTTTTTTTAAGTTCATTTAATTGTTACTATTCTTTTTCAGTCGTGTCATGTGAGTTGTAGAATAAGTTTAAACGTAGTTATCGATTTGGAAGAAAAGTTAGATAATAGTGGAGTCTTTCTCCTAAGTTTTTTATGTACGAGTGTAGATGAATGTTGTATGCCATCTTTCCGAACATGCAGCGAAGACGTTTCAGTATTAATTTCGTAACCACCAGTTAACCCCGTGTATAGTGCCAGACTGCGACACAATGCCTTATTTACTTCGGCTGTGAGGAGGACTGTCATTCGGATATCTATTTTAATTTTTTTTTTTCCTTTCATATGCTAATGATAGTGAAATTCCACCATTAGAGGGGTATTTTCACCGGTGGAAAATTTCTTCTGTCACCTAACCAACGTGGGGAAAAAATGTGAATTATAGATCACTAAACTCGCAAGGCAGATGTATGATTTGTAAAAAAAATCAACACAAATGAAAGTTAGACATTATTTACAGTGAAGCTGCGTATGACGTCCTTAGTTTCACGTAGTTTGTTTCCAAAGTGTTTTTTTATTATTATTTTTATTAACTGATCTTCAGCTGTGCCGACCACTTAGCTAATAGCACTTTAATATGTTATTGCAATGTATGATAGCCACTGGAATTAAAAAAACTTTACTTCTACTTTAATTTCTCACACAGATATATACCTGAGGCACAAGATTTTGTAGTTGACAGAGTTGCCACATTTGTTGGTTGTTGCTGACCCATCAGATTAAATTCTTGATTCTTGATGAGGTTGTCGGAGACGTCATTTCTGAATTCGCATCCCAGCGTCCTCCTGTCCACGCTTGTACTACGTTTCGTCTACCACTCTGAGTTTCCTTAGGCCCCGAACCTCCTTAAACCATGGTCATTTAATAATTTCGGGTGTAAATTCGCGAGAAATTTACGTCTCGTGATTTATGTACGATCATGACGCAATCAACACGATTAAAAAAAAAAAAAAAAAAAAAAAAAAAAAAAAAAAAAAAAAAATCCTTCATACGGTAATATCAAATGGCTTTTGGGAATTAACAGCTGCATATCAACACGATTCTCTATAAGCAAACAATGAATAAAATAAGAGTTAAGCATTTGAACGCTGTAATCAGCGTTTCTCAATATTTTTCAACCTGACGCCCAGTAAATTGTTAAAATGATGCTGCGGACCACTATCTTATTATTCGTGCATAGTTTTTTTTTTTTTTTTTTTTTTTTTACGTGTGTGTATATTATTAACATCTGGGACATGTTTTATCGTACTGTTCTAACCGATATAATAAATATAAAGGCATGTTTTGAATCACTACAGAAGCACAGTCATGAATCAGAAAGTGAACTATTTAATGTTAAGTACGTTCATATTGTTTACTAACCAAATGAATAACAAATAGTAATAATTCCATACGGTCGAAATGACCTGGTGACAGGGTTTCTATTGAATGCGCATTACGCCGCTGTCTTAGCCGTTTTAACCAAACCCGGCGAACCTACCGGGTACAGGGAACCCACAGTTTAATATGGAATCCGAACCTAGGAAGCGTTCTGGCGTACTTCACATTACACAGCAAGCTGTGCCAGAGGTGAAGGTCGGGTTAAGGGCGTATGAAAATCCTCGCCGAGACATGGATTCGAACCGGGGACCTTTCGATCCCCAGTCAAACGCTTTAATCACTGAACCACCAGACCACTCAATTGCATAATGATATTACTGCATTACCAACCTACACAAACAAAATAAAACAAAATAAACAAGCAATACCTCACACATTTTATCTTTGTTTACTTCAGCACACTTATTTTACAAACCCTACCGCATACCGCGGTCTCTGAAACCTACTACAAGACCCCCAGAATACGGTCATTAATTTCATTCTCAAACAAAAAGCGGTGGTTTTGATGCCAACTGGAAATAAACTATTGTAGGAACAATGATTTTCCGTACTCGTCCTGGGAATGCCAAATTTTCGCCTGCTCATTGAAATAGTTGTGGCTTCTACTTTATACTTGCTAACAGCCTTACACAGTACCAATACGGAATCTAAATTTATAATATTCTGCCTGACCACCTGAACCATCTTCGCAGACCACAGGTCGAGAAACACGGCAAAACGATATTAATTTCTTCACGTATCGAAATTGTTCGATTTACTAATAAGCCTGCAACTGAAGCTGAAATGTGATATCAACTACCTCTATCCACATCAATAAAATAGTAAACAGTTTCTGCTCATAAATAACTATTATCATTTTTTTTAAGTGTTTGAAATGAGTGGTTTTGATTGCGGCATAAGTTATTTCTTGTTTTTATGTTGCAAGTGTAAAAAAGGACGAATTTATCGTGTGAATGAAAGTGGATATCTGAACCGGGAGACTCGCTGTTGGAGTTTCAAGTACCGCGGGCGCAGAGTTTTAATTGAGTTCAAACCGATCTGCGGACGATTTATAATCCGCTCCTCCAATCGGCTTTGCAGCGGCGAACATTCCTCGTCCGCGGAAGGTGAAATATTAATCGAATTTTCCCATTCAACCAGTTACAAATCGATCAGAAATTGCGGCATATATCTCGTAACTGTCTATCAATATGCTTTATAGGGTTCCGTAGTGAAAATTACAAAAAAACGGAACCTATACAGTTTCCTCATGTCCGTCAGGATTTTACAGCTTCCATCGGTTAGTTCTATAGTCTGAGCTTAAAAGAGATTTCCCATCGGCAGCTTTAATGTTCACACCTCTATTTTTCATTTCTCCAAAATTGATCTTTCTGTAAGCAGCATCTAATATACCTATGACCATTTCCTTTCCTACTTCTTCATAGTTTACTTGTAGCCATTTTTATATTGCTTTTTTTTGCATATCCTGGTTATTTGATTTTTAAATTGCCGGTATTGCTCTCTTCCTGAGCATATTTTACTCTCTCCTCTCATCCATCACTTCCAAAATTTCTTCTGTGATCCGATGTTTTGGGGCGGCTTGTTTTCTAAAGCCTAATGTTTCTTTACCTCTTTACCAGCTTTCATTATTTCTCTCTTCAATGCATTCCATTCTTCCTCAGTTCAGCTCCTTTCAGATTTACTTCTTGGACCTAAGTCTTCCATTCCTGTAAATTTTTCTCTCGTGCTAGATTGTTTCAGTTTATTCACTTCCAGTCTGTTCTGTTTATGCTGCTTCCTTATTGAATTTCAGCCTGCACTTCATCACTGTCAAATTACGGTCAGAGTCTATGTCTGCTCCTGGGTACATTTTACAGTCTAGAACTTGATTCCTGAATATCTGTTTGACCATAATCTAGCTGGTATCTGATTGTATTCTCTGCACGCTTCCAGCTGTATATCCTTCTTCAGTGGTTCTTAAACAGTTTTTTTGCCTCGAACTTTCAAAAAATTCTAACAACCTGCTTCCTCGCTCATTTCTTTCTCCAAGACTAAAACTTCCTACAGTATTCCCCTCTTTTCCTTCTCACATTGTATTTTCAATCAGCCATAATTATTAGATTTTCTTGCCACATCACAAATTGGATTAATTCTTCAATTTCGACGTATATTTTCTTTATTTCTTCGTCGTCTTCCTGTGACGTTGGCGTATGAACTTGTACTAATGTGGTTGGGAAGGACTTAGATTCTAACCTAATCACTATAATCCTGTCACTAAATTGTTCATAATAACTCACCCGTTTCCCTACTCCTTTATTTATTACAAAACCTACACCAGTAACTCCAATGACAGCTTTTGTGTTACTTATTCTGTGTTTCACAGACCAGAAATCCTGTGCATCCTTCCACTTAATCTGACTAATCCTTCTTCCTTTTTAAGTTTTCTAACCTACCTGCCCTATTCAGACTTCTAACATTCCACTCGTAGAATGTTTCTATCCATTCCGATGACTCCTCCCTGAGTAGTCCCCAACCGGAGATCCGATTGGGGGACTATTTTACCTCCGGAATATTTTATCCAGGAAGAAGCCATCTTACATGTCCTCAGGATACCCTTTGGGTCTTTAATGCAGTGGTTTCCCGTTGCCTTCTTCATCGCCATGCCGTTGATCATTTCTGATTCATCCGCATTTAGGGGCCGTTTCCAAACCCAAGGGCAAGAGGGTGCCCTGAACCGCTCCCCGGTCTTCCGCCCTCCTTTCGGAGGCCGTTGGCAGGCAGTGGGTGACTCCTTATACCGGGAATCTTTCAGTCGCCAGAGCCTCGTCCGTGCAAACAGGGTGCACCACGTGAAGGAGAAGTTGACATTTGGTTGGAAAAGGCTAATATAGTCTCTCCCAAACCCTTATAAATATTCACATTATTCTATTAAAAACACAATTTTTTGTCTTACCAATAAGATTAATTTATTTAAGTTCCGCACATTAAGGAAACATATACTGAACAGTTCATTGATAAACAGGTATTATAACCACCTCATGTGATGTGTGATGCGAATGTAGTGCTTTGTGTTCATATGAAAGCCTGAGGAGGACTTTAATGTATTCACACCATAAAAAATATGAAACCGAATTGTATCCTATCCCGAAACAAACTTTTAGTATTTTTGTTCTTAACATAAACAAAAACTAACGCTTTATAAACTTATAAAGGATGGGTATATTACATCACTTGTTGATAAGCCCTTGAATTTGGTATTTTTCCATCATTTCGTCCAGACATCTATTTTATTTCATCCCTAATGCACACATTGAGTCTAGTGTTATACCTTTGTGTGCCAAAAACTTTAGAGCATATTAAGGACATATTGCATCCCAGTTAAGTTAATAGTGCATAAAGGTAGGAATAGGATATATGTCATTGCAATTTTCCGGCGTTGTTGAAGGTATGATTCCAGTTTTACTCATCGTTATTTCATGTCAGAGATCTGAAATATTCTAGTTTCACTAATTGTTCAGTTATTTTCCATACTATTACATATCGAAGAAATAAAATTTTAATTATTGCTCGTGACCGATCACATGTAAAAATTTTGCTATTATTTGCTGGACATTACAGACTATTGTATGTTAGAGGAATGAAGCTTCAGGATCAATAGAAAGTGACCGCTAGCGTTCTGGCCTCGCATTCGGGAGGACGGCGGTTCGAATCCCCGTCCGGGCATCCAGATTTGGGTTTTCCATGGTTTCCCAAATCACTCCAGGCAAATTCTGGGATGCTTCCTTCAAAAGGTCGTGGCTGAATTCCTTCGCATTCCTTGCCCCCCATCCTTTCCCGTCTCTAAAGACCTCGCTGTTAGAGAGACGTTAAGCAGATAAAAAATAAAATAAAAAAAGGAATCGACAACGTTGTTGTAACGCTGCACGTGGTGCTTTGTTTAAGTTGTAGAATCAACTCCCGATAAATTATATTATTAATCACCTCCAGCAAGTAATTTCTTTTTAGATACCTACAGCTGGTGCATACAAACTTGATATATGCCTAGTTGTATTTCATACATTCTGCACAGAGCTATCGTAACAGAATAACAAAATGTCAGAGATTGTAGTAGCTTCTGTATTGCGATCACGCCTCGCGCTGGGATGAGCCTCATTTCAAACGGCTCAACAGAACTCTCCAGTAGATTAAACTGTAAGCCAGAAGCCTTGAGTCGCTCTCCACGTTACACTCAAGAAGGTTAAACAGGAACACTCCATACGTAACCTAATTTTGCTTTGAAGCCAGGCAGCCAATTTCCTCTTAGCAGTCAAAGAGCTTTGCCAGAAGTATTATCACACTATATTTCAAACATTTTTAATTATAGATGCAATACTGCCAATTTGATCACAAAGTCACATTCATGCAGGCAACTCAACCTAGTGGTCTATTAGTGTGTTGAAACCATTCTTCAACTATAGTGTACCACTCTGTGGTCGCCTAAAGAAAGGAATAAACGATTAAAGAAAGTTTTTCAATAGAAATAAATATTTTCCATTTCGATTTGCGTCTGACTGGATTCCTTTCGAACAATACATAAATGATCGAAATTTTGACAACTCTGGATTGGATAAATATTTGACGTTACATTTGAACATTCTATTTTAATAACTTTTATACTACTATGAGATTTATACTTCCCTTGGTGGAGTAGATACTGCTATTCCACGCATTCAGATAAAGTCCATATGCTGACGGAATTAATTTTTTTGCAAAACCTTCCAATCTAAGTTTCCATTATACGGAGCAGTTTTACGAGGCACGTCCAGAAAGTAAGTTCCGTTTGGTAATAAAATGAAATTGTACACAGATACAGAACAAATTTTTATTGCATAAAATTCTACAACTCTTAAACTACTTTTCCACATAACTGCCGAAATTTTGCAGGCATTTGTCCTAGCGTGGCACCAGGTTTTGTATACCTTCTTCATAGAAATCTGCCGCCTGTGTCTTCAACCAGTTGGAAACAGTTTCTTTCAGCTCGTCATCATTGGTGAAGTGATGACCACCAAGGAAAGACTTGAGATGTAAGAACAGATGAAAGTCTTGCCAGTTCTTCTGTAACCAAAGGTGGACGCCCACTTCGTTCTTCATCGTGCACATCACTACGCCCGCCATTGAACTGTCGGACCCATCTTCTCACCATCGAATCACTCATCGCATTTGGTCCGTAAACATCGCAAATTTGCCGATAAATTTCACTTGGTTTCACTTTCCTCGCATTCAGAAACCGAATCACAGACCTGATTTCACAGGCGGCGGGATTTTCAATAAACGCCGACATTTCAAACAAGCACAACAAAGCGTACGTAACTGACAGCGATCTCCAAATGGCGGACGTTCTTCCCCTTGATACACATCGTTTACAGCACATGTGCGGAACTGCAATCGCAGCGCTGCAGCGGAGATAAATTGAAACGGAACTTACTTTCTGGACGCGCCTCGTAAATAAACTGAATATCCTTTGACTGGTTAATTTTAAATTCTTCTATTATTTTGCAGATTTTTTTGCGTATGTCCTTACGCCTTTAGGTCATTAGAGGCGGGAAAGGAATGAAGCTAGGAACGGAAAAGAATTCGACCATAACTATTTGAAGGAAGCATCCCCGGAGTCGCCTGGATTTATTTGCGGAAACCATGGAAAACTCAAATCTGGATGGCCGGACAAACCCACGTCATCCTGGATGCGAGGCAAGAACGTTACCGCTCCCCACCACGCTCGGTTTGCAGATTTCAACATTGTCCTCAATGGGTCATCAATGTCTACATACACTCGATGTTGATATGCCGAGCAGCGGAGAAGATTGTTTTCTTGAGCAGTTCTTTCCTCAAAATGTAACTTCCTATGGCAGCTTACATCGACAAATCAATGTTTCACTGAGGACAAGAGCGGTTGTAGGATTTCAGGTCTTCCTTTTATTTCGATTGATTGCTCGCTAATTGAGATTCTTTAACCAATTTTCAAGCTTGGAGTGGTCAGTGGAAAACCCTAAAAGTTGCTAACAGAAAATAGCAATACGCGTGTTTGGTTGTTAAAAAAGGACTCGCGTTTTGGACCAGTTTTCATGATTTTAATCAACACGCAAATTTATCTAAATCGATCGATAACATATATATATATATATATGTTAGTATGCTCATAATGGCCTGGTGACAGAGTCTCGCATTCTGCCTCTGACAAGCGGTCCAATAGTTTAAAGTGTATTCCCGTCAACTTAGCCTTCTTACTGTACGATGTATGTTAAATAACGCTTTCATAGTGATGCAGAGGATTGAAGGAAACTTTGAAAAGGTATCACCCTTTTATATTAACAAGGGTTTGGAGGGTTTGGTAGGGACCCTAAAGTCTGTTAAGAAGCTGAGAAACAGGACGCTGCTGCTGCTGGAGACAGCTACCAGCTTGCAAGCGAACCAACTGCTAAGGTGTAAGGAGCTCGGTGAATTTGCGGTAAGTTGCGAACCGCACAAGTCCCTGAACAGAAGCAAAGGCGTGATCACCTGCCGTGATTTAATGGATTTGGGAGCAGATGAGTTACCCAAAGAATGAGAAGTAGACCAAGAAGTTGAGGTTCGGCAGATTTCACGGAGGGTAAATGGCAGTCTGGAAAAGAGTGCCACTTTCGTCCTCACATTTGACACTCCTACTTTGCCAAAGAATATCAAAGCAGGGTTTATTAATTCCAACGTACGTTCGTACGTACCCGTTCCGATGCGCTGTTTCCAGTGCCAAAGATTTGGTCATACGTCGGATTCCTGGAAGGGCATCCTAACCTGTGGCAAGTGTGGCAGGGCAGCATACGAGCCGGGTAGCCAATGCACCCTTTCACAGGTGTGCATCAACTGCTCCGAGTCACATCCTGTATGGAGCAAGGAGTGTAAAGTTTATCAGGAAGAGAAGAAGTTCCAGGAGATTAAAACCTAAGACCGCGTCCCGTATGGTAAAGCAAAGAAACGAGCTAACGCGCTTGCCCCATCGGTCTTCATAACCAGCATCGCAAAGGCATTGGCAGCTCCCGTAAGGAAAGAAAGTGTTGGTACTCAGACTTCTGCTGTAGACATGAGCACGAGCACAATGTGCTCTTGCACATGTAAATGCGGTGCAAAATCCGCAAAGGTCAGAACACCCAGGACCGCAGAGGTCTGTTGCAACAACCCTTCAATCTCGACCACTACAACAGCAGACGAGATATCTTCACCAGTAGCATCATCATTAGTTGCAACTGGTACAACTGCTGTATCTACAGCAATTAAAGTACCAGCTGTACCAACAGCAACACCTCCTGTAAGTCCTTCAAATTGTGGGCAAAATAAAAAAATAAAAATTCGGGGTAGAAAGTTCCGAGAGACAGATCCATCAAAATTTGTGAGGTCTCCCTCCTCGCCTCCTCCTAAGCTACTCAGTGGCAAGGAGAAAAAGGGGAAGAGGTCTGCGCAAAAGAGAAAGGTGCATCCCTTTGAGGCCTCCGATGAGGCGGAAATGTCTCTAGTTTCTTCGGACCCTGAACACGCTGAAATGGTTCCAGAGGAGCCAAAAACCCGTTCCTCAGCAGGATGAGTTTGATTGGTGGTCCTTATACGACCGCCAATCCTAGTACTGCTATTCGTTATGTTTGATTTGATTATATTTATTTTACAGCCAGTTAGATATTTTATTGTTTCAACTTTTAATTAAACTGGTTGGACTTTACAACCGGCCAACCATTGTTAGTGCGATTTTATATTTCTGTGACACGTTTCTGAATTTTACATTATTTGGCCGACCTCTTTACAGTCTGCCGTATAGTAATTTAAATCCATTCTAGGACACATCGTCGTAGCCGTTACTTGTTAGGGTGCCATTAAACACGTTGACGTCGTGCCTTAAAGCCTCAACAACAACACAATTCCTGAAATCTTGGGTTAGATAGGCATTGGTTTTAAAATAGTATGGTGGTCTCCTTACAGCTACAGGTCCCAACAGTTTATTTATCACTTGCGGTTTTATTTATTGATAAGTTTGCTTTCTAAGAGTTTGACTGGCCCGTTCATAGCCAGTCAGACATCTTGTTGACTCTAATGTTTGTGACTTTTCAAGCCATTGTTTTAAACTTCTACATTATTCTACGCAATTGTGGCCGAACTATTCAAAATCGGTCATACCAATAGTAATTCGGTCTTTTAAGCTACGGAGCAGTATTGAATTTTGGTCTGGGCGCAAATGACCATGTCGTCGACGCGCCCTAATACCAAAACAACAATAACAACAACATTACTGTACGAGATGTGTTTCAGAAAACTGTTGAACAGAATTATAAGTACTCAAGTGTATTGGTGACACTAACCGAGCGAGGTGAGTGAGCGGTAACGTTCCGTCCTCGCATTCGGTAGGACGTGGGTTCGATCGCATCCGGGCATCCATATTTGGGTTTCCCCAAATCAGTCCAGGCGAATACCGGAATGCTTCTTTCAAAAGTCCTTGCCCCGAGTCCTTGCCCCGCCTCGATGTCGTCTAGGCGCTAGGCCATAAGAAAGAAAATTATATGATACTTCGTGTCTTCAGTTTTTCTGTAGCTAGAAATTCTAAAGTAATAATAATAATATAAAAAAATTGTTTCCGCCCGGGATCGAACCGGGGACCTTGCGCGTGTGAAACGCACGTGATAACCACTACACTACGGAAACGGAATATGAAACTACTCCATGGCAGCTGGAATGAGTTAATTAACAGATATCCAAGCTGATGTTATTGACCGTTTGCTTTTCATTTTCAGGTTAGAATTATTAGAAGAATACTTAGCTTCTGACGAATTCTCTTCTAATAAACCAGTGCACGCAGAGTAACAAATGAAATTCTTACTACCGCGGTCTTTAAAATTTTATCTCTCCCTGGATTTTCGCAACAAATTATACGCAAATTCCACTAAGCGGTTCTCAGTTATATACTTCATGAAACTTTATTTCTTTACATTTGTCGTAGTGTTGGATGGTTGAGTTGTGCCTTAGGTGCGGTTGTTAAGAGACGAGGTACACCTCTGAATATTAATAGCGTCAACGTGGCATGTTGCAGACTTGCTGCAGACTTGTTCATTAACCTCGGTCTGAGCAAGGCCAGGTTAATCAATAAGACCTATTTCCGCGCCTTTTGAAGGTAGTCCGTCAATGTATCAAAATAATGTTCATCAAGAAGTCACTAGTGGAATAAGGTGCTTATAATATTCCGTGACACTAGAACCCTGAGCTCAACTCCCATTATAATCAACGAAAGATCCTGACAGATATCACCAAAAAATATTGCGGGTAGTGAATATGTGAATAAAAAGAGTTTGCTAACTAATATGGTGAAATAGTAATATTCATATTAATAGTGTAGTTCGTTACTTTATTTAATAGATATAGTAACTATTAATGTTTGATTAACGCAAATATTTATGTATTTCGTATGGCACAAGAATACAAAAACAGTAACTACATTGAATCACAATAGATAGAACCAATCATGGATGTTATTACAGACTGATTTCCACCGATTGCAGCTATTCAATTGCTTCTGTGGTTGCTTCGTGAATCTGATCAGATTTACGTAATGAAATTGTTTTACGAGTCTGGAGATAAAATTAAAAACGTATTAGAACAGCATCAAAAGGATGGTTCAAGATTTTGCCTCCTAAAACCCTCCGCAGAGTTTAATCCGCGTAATTGACATAAGGTGACGTGGTTGCCTACATAGCTTACCTCAGTGTATTATCCCCTTCTGTAAAATAATGAAAAACTATCAGCTACCATATTTGAAAGCAAGTTCGCTCACGTCAGAGTCTGTTAACGTACACTCGGAGATCATCAAAGTTTTCTGAATATCTCTACCAATGAAGGTCTTTGATTTCATATTCTATAGTAGGTCTGCAACGAATATTCGGAAACGGTATTCAGCCTATTCGAACACTTTTATCCTATTCGCCCTAGTATAGGTACTATTCGGCCGAATACCGAATACTTAGGAATTTTTTTTATAGTTGGACGATTGCCTGAAATAAAACGATTGATTCGTTATATGATAATGTGTTTTAATTATAATTATAAAAATAATCATGCATAACCAACTTCCACAATGTCAAAGCAAAATTAACAAACATATTAAATATCTATTCACTTGAATCATCATAACTGAAATTTAGAGTGGAATATTATGATGCGGAAAACTAATTTTTCTGTGTTTTCAGCCAGTAGTAGTAGTTACAAGGTCACATTCTTAGTTTAATAAAATGAATGCAATACCTTAAGCTCTTCTTGCTAGAATTAATCTATTCAAGCAAGGGCATTGGCTGGCATGAATTTTCCCAGTTCCCCAACATGTCACTGACAAACGTCGAGGAAGATGACGTTTTGGCTTATGTTCAACATTTAGACTAAATACCCCTCTCACAGATTTAAAAACGAGGTTTGAGGATGTTTTGACTATGAAAATACCACACTCGGTTATCGATCCATACGGTGCCATTGAAGAATGGCATATCGTATTAGAAGAAACACTGATCGAAATAGTCACTATGGAACAACTTAAGACCCAGTTCAGGAAGTGGTATCGGCAGTTTGGGCTTCATCAAGATATACATGTTGTTTATCCTGTGCTATGAACTATTTCAAGAAAGCTTCTCCACCTTCACACCTCTTGGAAAAGGACTTTATTGCAAGTAACCCATATTCTTAAGAAAAATTAAGGAATATGTCACAAATAACTCAACGTCGATATTCGAGGCCATACTTCAAGCAAAACAGGCATATAGTGGTGGGAGGAAACTATACTCGAACAGGGGGGGCGAGAGATGAGCGCAGCAACACAGGTTTTGGCGTCAAGCCGGCCGAATACTTTGGCCGAGTATTCGGCTATTCGACCAGGAAGTCTGCAGAACATTCATTATTCGGCGTATGGATGAATATACTATTCGTTGCTTGTCTAATCTTTAGGCTATGTATAAAAGTTAACCTGTGTAAATAGGTTCCAGAAACGCGCGAAAATTACTGAACAAATTACGGTGAGATTCTCACCGTTTTAAAGCGATATGTTTTTTGTTGCTAGGTTACACGGCGTCGGGGCAGTAAATGAAGTTATGAACTTACTGTCAGAAACACTAAAGATATAAATGTTCCATACTATTTATTTATCTGTACATTCAGATGGTTCGTTCACTAGAAACTACAACGAACCGTTATTTCATAATATTATAGTTACATTTTATACTTAACAAAATTTTGAAAGATAAACACAAATCCTATAAACTACGAAAATGGTACAAATAATATACTATTGTTACTACACACTATAAGTCACCACAATCCCTGAGTAAAAACTGTTACCCACTAATACTAAGGAATTAAACATCTTGATTTTTCAAAAGTTAAGTCCGTTTTACGCTGGCATCCGTTGAAAAATAAGCTTCGGTAAATCCAGAAGCCACACTTCCGGCATCAGCGTTCCACTTAGTTGTTTATTTCTCATTCCTGTATTCTGACAAGTTGCTGGCTATGCTGAAGCCGATACCGCTCCCTGGCTGCATCTAATACAGCATCTGCCAGCTTGTCCAGTTCTTCCCAGAGGAGTTTGTCTTTCAGAATTTCCGTGGTAGTTTTTCCTGTGATCTTCACTCTGTACTGTCTGATTTGATCATCAACTACAGCCCATTAAAACAGTTTATGATCAGGTGTTCCTAGGCATCCGCACGTGCATAAGTCATTCTCTGTCCTATTGATCCTGTAGAGATATGTTTTATATGGTCCATGACCGGTGAGGAAATGTATCAACCCTCGGGATGGATTAAAGTGCTTCATACACATCCTCTCTCTGATGTCAATAAGAATTTCGAATACTCTCCTTCCTGTTTCTGAATTGTTCCACCGCTGTTGCCATTAATTTAAAATACAATTATTAATGTCTACTTTCTTGGAAGCCACTTGACCCAGGATCTCTGTTACCTTTTCAGAGTTTCCTTTTTGTAGCCAGTAACATGCTGCTCTCTTTCTTATTTCCTTTCCAGGTCTAAAGGACATATTCCGAGAATGACTGTAAGTTCATCAGTTGGGGTTCTTCCAAATGAGCCTATAAGACGCAAGAGAATTCTTCGTCGCATTCGTCTGACATCCCTTGCAGGTTTAACCAATCTTTGCCTATGTGCCCATGTGCTTGCTCCATAACTTGCAATAGCTGTGGTAATGGCACCATGATATAGTCCATCACTACAATGAAATAACAGTACGCTGTGTACCGGTTCTTCCTTCAAATTTCAGCTATTCAGCCTTTAAACGCCATAGATGGCCGTATTGAATGCAACGAGGAAACAACGTAAATTAATAATTACAACAAAACGCAAGAAATCTTCTTTGCCGTTGAAGTTATATCAAAGCATACAGATACAATTTTTAACTATTCACAATAACCTATGCAAAGCTGTTGGGCTTTACGTGAAAGTGATCTGATTGGTAGGAGTTTAGTGGCAGGAATAACAATATTTCAGGAACTCTGGCTACTTGGTGTGCAATTGTAAAGGTACAGAACAAATTTTAATTTTGAGCTCGATCGTCAATTAGACAGCATGATGAGAGACACCTAAGACTTGAAGTCAGAATCATAATGTTTCATGTTCTCAAAACCCAGTCGCTTCAGCAGTTTCCAGGTTATGGCAGATTAGTTCAGAATAAATGTTGTAGAGCGTGGTGAGTGAGCGGTAATGCTCTGGCCTCGCATTCGTGAGGACACCGTTTTGCCATCCCCATCGGGGCATCCAGATTTCGGTTTTCTATGGTTTCCGAAATCACTCCTGGTGAATGTGGGGAAGGCACTTTCAAAAGTCATCGGCCAGTGTCTTAAGATATAGCCTACGTCAGATTTTAATTCGGACCTCAAGCTTTCAAACTCTGTATTTTCTGCGTGATGCCAATGCAGACAAACACATTTCGGATACAGATGTATGTGTGTATGGTATATATTTTTCGATTTACGAGCAACAACATTAGCGGATGTTGCGGTTCGGTTAATATTTTAAGGGTCTTTGGGTGATTTAATTAATGTAGTAATTAATTAAGTAGTCCACCATAAAGTTCAGTTTAACATTTTTTGTTTATTTTCAAAACAACGTCAGCGATAATGTTTACATGCAAAGATACAATATCCAGCGATACTACTGACGCAATCTTTGGCAGTTCCAAAGTGAATCTGCATCAACTAACTCTGTCCTTCTGCTGGTTTCTTTATATAGGCTCTATCGAAACTTCAGGAATTCTTCAAAAGCGTCCACCAGATATTTCTCAAACATTAACAATTACTCAAACAATTAAACATATTAAAAACAATCAGATTTAATAAATAATCACTTAGCATCATTACAAAATGGTCAGAAATGGAAATTAAAGAAACTTAAACACAAAATTATTTACAGAAATCATTTTAAACTGTAGAAAGTTGTACTGTAGACATCGTAACTTGCATTAATACTTGGAATTACACACATTTAAGCAATTCTCTTCCATTATTCCGTTCTTAAACATATTAAATGGCCTTTAAATAATTTCCTTTCATAAAACAAAACTCTATATACACTGATTTTCAAGAAATTAAAAACAAACATACCAGATCATATTCAAGCAAACATTAGCTCATTACAAATATTTCATACAATACAATACTATTCAAAATTCAGGTATGAGGGCTGTTACAATATGTTGACTGGTCCTAAATTGGAACTGATATGCCGTACCCAGCCTGTCATGGGTAGGGTGTGGGTGAATCAACCGTGAGGTATAATGATTCACGTAGAGCACTTTATGGGTGAAACCTATAATCCCGATTTTCTCTCCATGCTTTGTTCACCATTCTTGTTCTGTTTCAGGAAGCAGCTGATGAAGAAACGAATGTCGAAGGGTCCGTACAAGATCCTGCTCACTCCATCCGATTTTGTCTTCCCTCAGATGCCGGACAGTCTGCGGGTAAGGACCGTCTTCATAACGTTCGTTGATATTAAGTAGAAAATAGCTTTAGCGTTACTTATTTGTGTGTTCTAAAAATATTATAGACTCATGATTCAATCAGTACGTAACACAAGCTTTTCTTTTACGACATATATTTTTTATCTCTTTTGCTAACTTCAAATAGTCGCTGACACGTAGTGTAGTATTAGAACGCAGGATTACAACTAAGATTTCCCTGGTCGCCGGGAAATATACCATTGTTCAAGAAAACTTGAATTCCAGTTAAAAGTTAATTTCTTCTCTTTAATTAAAATTATTTTTCCAGTATTTTTCGTATTATGTACCAGGGGTTTGTAAAGGTTTTTTTATGTTCTATTTTCCTTCCAACCTTACCTTTACCAATTATTTTTAGAAGTTAAATACACTAATACGCATAATATTTCCAGTGTCAGATAAGCTCAATAGGATTTTTATTTAGTCCTCTATATCCGTCACTGGTTTTTTCATACCACCACTCAAATCAAATTACTATTGAAATCATATCAAATTTCCTTTAAGTATCAATTCCATTTCTTTATTACAATTTCAATAAGAAACAAAGATCGTCCACTTATCTTTTCATCTTTCATTTACAAACGACAATTAATTACCAAATACAATTCACTAATTTTATAATCATACTCTTCCTCCGCCCTAGAGCTTATATTTTCAACGTTAAATCCCGCAAGAATTTTTTAGCTAGTTTCTTCATTAAGCTTTTCCAGCCAAGCCTCCTCTCAATTCTTTTTTTATACTTTTTCCTCCTCACCAGAGATCTTCTATACCTCTGACTTGAATTTCTGTGACCTTAGAACTTAGAAACCCAAAGTTAATATCCAAAATCATAATTACTTAATAGAAAATCATTTTATAATATTGAAATTCGCAAGTGGTGAGATTGTGCACCTCACAAGTTGATTATTGGCACCGAACCTTACAGCATTCAAAGCATCCGCCTTGCGATCTGACGACGTTAACAAAGTTTTATTTGAAACTAGCTGATACCCGCGACTTTGTACGCGTGGATTAAGAATTTCGTTGCCACAATTGAATACAGAAAGCTGGTGGTAACGTAGGATTGGTCACAAACAACACCGTATCGGCATAATATGACAGGAAAGCCATCACTATATCATTCTACCGTCGAACCAGTCTCATGAAGTTAATCAATTTACAACATATTTAAAAACAGAAAAACAAATGAATGTGCAGGGATGTGGAGGGGAGGGGGGGTTAACTAAGGGCAGCTTTATTTCAGCTTGGACTTTTCTTCTTTCTTCAGCATGATTCTTGGCTTCTAATAATTTTAGCTGCTCGTGCTCTGAAGGCAAAATAAACTGGTGCCAGAAACATTTAAGCAGACACGAAGTAAAAGGACAGAGAAAATCGACATCTTTACTACATAATACGTTTTTTCTCTAAACGAAATTTAGTAACAAATTATACACTAACATAATGCGCGAGAAGCATAGCTTGAGCAAGCGACGTAACATTACAGACTAACATGCACATTCGTCTCTCTGTCACAATCGATAAGTTCTCAATATTTCGTGACTACAACTGTTTATCAAACCGGATAAAAAAAATGTCCTGTACTCTCCATACAGATTTACTTATCAAATTCCGTCAAAATCGGTATAGGCATTTAGTTGTCAAAACGTAACAAAAGACAGAGACTTACTTCCGCATTTATAGTATTTTTACTGCAGATCACAAACACATACTGACTGCGAATCACCCCTGAGGGATCAATATAAAGTAAAAAAAGTGTACACCTACAGCATTGCAAGACTACCTAACTTTGTGATATCTACAGTTTAACATTCAATCCGAATAACCGTCGGCCCAGGCGTGACTCTTACGATCCAAAACAATTTTTAAGAAACTTAGCCTCCACGGAGATTTGAACGTGAGACCAGGATCTAAACAATAGTAAGCAATCTCTTTAACCACTGAGCTTCCTGACCGCTACACGGAAAAACAGTAGAGTGACCTCCATATCCAACGCGTCTGTCTTTCGCCGTTCAGTAATTTTTCGAAATTATAAGACAACATGTATTTTTTATACAGATAATTTTTCCACCAAATGTAGACAGTATTTTTCTCGTTGTTTCAAAGGATAAGTGTGCAAATTTTCATCGAGATCGGATGAAAACTGTGGATTTGTATGAAGAACAAACAAACATACATACATTCATCTTTATATATATAGATGTTTGAAATGATGATAATTTTCCGGAAATAAGTTTATTAGTATGTTCAGACTTAGGGCGACGACAAGTTAGCCGAGAGTGTGTGTACTGCTAAGGAATCTCCTCTTGGGTCGGAAGATGCTTGGCGTAGGGCTGCCAGTGGTTGCGGGCTGTTTCGGAGACCTCGTTATATATTCCCCACGGCACTGTGTAACTACACGGAAAAATCGGTGGCGCTATAGATGTATTTCGCTGTTAGCTTCCGGCGAATATTTTTCTGGTACTATGTGTTCCTTGGGGCTTAAGGATTTGACGGACTGTATTTTACCGTTTTCCATCAGATGAAAACTACGCCTTCACTTGATACGCGATGTTTTCAGAGAAAGCTTTTTATTTACTTTTGGCTTTGCACCTTGTTGAGGTCGAGATAATTAGAGGCGGGATGGGACTGGGGACAAGGAACTGGAAGGCCATGGCCTTTTGAAAGAAGCGTCCCGGCATTCGCCTGGAGTGATTTGGGGAAACCGTGGAAAACCCAAATCTGGATGCCCGGATGGAAACTCGAACCATCGTCCTCCCGATTGAGAGTCAAGAGCGTTAATTTCAGGAAAGAATATCTGGTCATTGGACGGCTCTCAGTTGTTCCCAATGACTTTTCTATAGAATGGTGGAGGAGTAGGGGTTGTAAAGGGTATTTTTATATTGATGAGGGCACAAAGCAAACACTACATTAGTACATATACCGATTTCGTAACAAACCAATAATGAGGTAGATAAAAAAATACAAAAAATTTGGAGTCATTCAGTATCGGAAGTGTGAAGGAAATAAATCAATCACAGGTAAACTGAATTAAGTAACAAGAAAGCAATGAGGAAAGGACGATACTGGCAGAATTTTGTAAAAAATATAAAATAGTCGTTCCATATGTACTGTTTAAGAATCGTTCAAGAGGAACATACACTTCAAAACTGTCAGGTAAGGTATCATCAGGATTTTGTCGTAGCTAACAGAGATTTGGAAACCAAATTGTTCACTGTAATTAAGATTCCAAACAATTTATGACAATTATGAATACTGAAATTCGTGATGATAGGAAAGCAACACAACAAATAAATTAGATATTGGCGAACTAGAAGGACGTCTCATTATACATAAGTTCTGAGAGACCGTAAACGCGAGTCTGAGGAGAAACTGTGGTGAAAGGAAATCGAGAACCATGCTTCATACAAGAAATACTAAAACTGATGGATGAGATTAAAAGGTGTAAATATTCTTAAAATGAAGAAAACAGATACCAAGCACTGATATTTTAAAACAGAAAATCCAAATATTTAAATAGAAAATCTAAAAAGTCAGGAAACACGAATTAAGTAGCATAAGGAAGAAGTAGGGAAATGTTCGTACAGTATATTAGACAGCACGTGCACGCAAAAAATATCAAATAGAAATCATTGATAAATCAAGGAAATATGTAAGCATATTAAAAGTACTGCTAAGGAATTTCTTTTAAACGAAGCAAATAGAGGTAACCAATGGATGGAATGCTTAGAAAGATGTATGAAGAGGACAGTCTAAACGAGCGTGTCGGAAAGGGAAATAGATAGATAGCAAGGAAAAAAAATCACTGATTTAAAGTTTTTAAATCCACGTAAGGCTGCAGCAGTAAATAAGATTCTCCAGAAATTTCCAGGAGCGCAAGGAAACAAACGATTGTCCGACAGTAAAAGTAATATTGTTGTGGCGTTAGTACAGTGCTCGCTACTCGCTCATGGTCGTCCTGGTCAGCTGCAAGTTGTCGTATTTTACTTCTTTTTTAAGTATGTTACAGACATCATCTTATTAATGAAAGAGTTGTAACCCTTTCTTTGTACTCTTCATAACTTTAATTCAATTCATTATTTTACATCTACCGCCAACACCAGTCAAAACTAAGCACAGTTAACGTCTATATCGAACTTCTTTCTGAGGTTACACGATTCGCAAACGAAATTTGCGATGGTTCAGTTCAAGATCACGACTCAGCCATATCGCTCTTAGTCACCAACACATAAAACAACAACCGCACGAAACAAAACCTCAAAGATTACAGAGTAAACTTACAAATACGTGATCGCCACAAGTGCACGATGCCTTCCTTCAGACACAGCAAATAAGTCCCTGAAACTCAAGAATGGTCTTAAAGGATACCAAACTAACAAATAATTCATCCCGTGGGAAATTAGTGCACTATCCCATATTTATTTAACAGCTTTTCTTCTCAAACAGACAATCGGCCGTATACATATAAAGATTCCTACACTCTGCGATTAACACCTCTTAAAAGTATTTAAGAAGATGATGTCGAAGAGCGATTTCGAAACGTAGCATCAAAATGAGACCCTTCTCCGATGGGAGGCCCGACAACACTACAGACATGAGTGGTATTTTCACATTTAGTAACCTAAGCTTAATTTTGCAGTTTGAAAGTAATATTTGTCTTGCAGTGAATTATAATTTATACTTTTTCGTAATCGAGCCTGGGGTTGGCCCCACATTCGAAAGGACACGGTTTCGAATCTCCAACCTGTCATCCGGGTTTCCGTTTTCCATTGTTTCCTCAAAATCAGTGCTTGCAAATACCGGGTTGGTTCCTGTAAGAGATCATAGCCGAATTTCTTCTAGTTTCTTGGCGTCCAGTCATTTACTGTCTCCAATAGCGTTGACGAGGCGTAGGGCCATAATAATAATGAAAAAAGTGTCATAACTCTCTGATATCCTCTTGACATCATTAGGACATTTCCCTTTGTTTCCTTCTGGTTTCCGTCGAAGTCAAGGTCATTAGTGTGGGAAAGGACGGCGGCAAGGAACGGAACTGTAAAGAATACAGCCATGACCCTTTGTACGAACCGTCCTGTCATTCTCCAGCAGTGATTTTGGGAAACCATGGAAAACCCAAATCTGGATGGCAGGACTAGGATTCAAATCCGCGTCCTCCCGAATGAGATGCCAGAACGTTCAATTCACCAAAAACTTTCTGCAGAATATTACCAAGAGACGATAGCCATAATTTTAGTCTTTTCAGAGTGGAATTAGCCATATTTAACAACATGTCGCAATGCTCAGAGTAAAGCGAGGGGAAAAAGTTGCGCCAGAGGGACTGCGTGCAACAGGTTACTCGCCAGAGCTGGCTGTAAAGGTTGGGTTAGATAGAGAAACTATATACAGACGCCATCATCTAACATGAGGACCATTCGTCAAATAGCAGTTGGAGATCTCTTGTGGTCGCTCCAGGGACAAGTCGAAGCTTGTTGGATGTGGAGAGCGTATCTGGACGAATTAGTTCAAACGAGGCTCAACATTTATTAAATCGGCGAGTTTGTTAGGTTTTCTTGTAAGAGGTGTTAGCTTCTTTGATTGTTCGAGTAATTGCACTGCGAAATTATGTGTCGGTTAGTTCCGTCAAAGATTATGTGCAGTTCAGCGGAGTACATTATCTCTCCGACAAAGCGAAGCCAGTTACGAGAATAGTCACTAGTACAATATAGTTCAGGTTCGTTAGAGAACAATGAGCGAATATTTGAGTTTGAGAGCAGCTTCGAAAAGTCGCATCAAATTGATTTGCTGCCCCGGTGGGAAGCCCGAGAACGTTGCATACAGTTTATACTCCAGAGAAGCATCCGTTTTTTATAAAGTAAAATACTGGGAAAAAAATCAGGAGCAGGGTGGTATAATTATTTCGGATTAGGTGGTGGTCTGCCTATCAAATGAAAGCTGGCAATCCACCTACTCGCAAAATGTTTGGATTTCACTTTTTATTTCACAATTTGTGGAAGTTTTGCGAAACAAATTTAATAAAATACCGTTCCTCCCGTTTATTTTTGGAACTATTGCTGCTGTCGTTTGAAATTTACAGTAAAAAGTAAAATAGCCTGCTATAGTTTACAAGGAAACTTTCTCGGAGCCTATGATTTTCGTAAAGTAGCTAAATGAGCGATTGTAACAGATTTGATACTTCAGCTGGTAAGTTTTCTACCAAAAGTTAAATATACCATTCGATGAAGAATTTCAAGAAATATTTGGCTGGAAATTTAAAAAAAATTAATACTTCATATAAAATAAGTTTTTCGTGTTTGAATTATACAGTGCTACATCGTTTCGCAAAACGTATAACAAACTCTAATTAAAAATCACTTTTTATTTTTTTTCAAATTTCCTTTTTTGTTTTGTTTTAGTGAATTCATTTTCATTCACAATCGATGCACAGAATCCAAAATGCGCAAGAGAAACTCGCACTTTGCTAAGTTTATGGTAGTGATACATGTATCGGCCACGGATTTCTTTGCAAACGTGAACTGAAAAAAACAGGCAAGTCACTTTTTTTCGAAATTGAGTTGTTGTTGCAACTGGATTCTGGCTGATAATAGGAGTCAACTGAGAGATTGGAACTGAACAAAAACCATGCTGATCAAGAGATAACAGCAGTGAACGTTTTTCTGCAAGTGGATTTTCCTTTTTATTCCACGATTTGTGGAAGCTTTTTTGAAATAAAAAAGTACCATTCCCCCTTTATTTCCGAAACTATAGCAGCAGTTGTTTTTAATTCACAGTAATATGTAGGCTGTAAGGAAAGTCAAATATTTAAGTTATCTCTTCTCAAGTTCTATAAGAATTCCTTTCCCCTCGACTCCTCAGTTTAGGTATGATCTGTTCCGATCATTCCAGCAGCGCATTATTTGGAACATAGCGGCTGATTTCTACTCTTGATCCAGCAGTCAAGGTTTGATACAGCTGCACAGCCCGAGAGAATCTGAGCACTCGTGAACGTTGTGTTTGTTTATTTATTTTTATGTTTTCTTTCCTTATCGTGTTGCGTGCTACACGTGGGCTACGTCCGTAGCATGGCTTGAACAAATTTCAGCTCATATTTTTTTTTTTTTAAGAAAGTCTCAAAATGAATTTGCTAAGACAGTTATCACTAGAACATTGTAATGAAAGTGTTTACTCTTATTGCTTCTTTAACGAAGGATTGCATTATTTGAAATGTATATTGCTAAATAATAGGAAAGAACATCAACAGCAGCTAAAAACTGGAAAACTGAAGTATAGATGTATTTGATTTAAAGCAAATGAAATGCAAATATATTTACTGGTATAATATGTTTCCCTGGACTATTTAGAACACTGACAAGTGCATGTTTGTTTGTAGGCATTTCGAACAATTTGTGTATAGAATTTCAAACAGTGAAAAACGCCTATTTATTAGTAACTGGTGTCGTATGAGAGCTGTTATTTACTCGGCTGAGAGACGTAGAGGCTGCGATAAGCCGCCATGGGCGCCCGGCCTCGCTGAAAAACATCCGCCGCGGCCGAGGTAATCGAATGTAACGGTTATCGACTCCGCTATATTTACTCTGATGTTGTCCGGCTCGCAGCTGGCTGCCTCGCTCAGATAAGACAACTCTGATGACCACAGCGCCTCGTGGCCACTCAAGCGTATAATTTAAAAAACAAAAGTACAAACCAGAGATGAATGTATTTAATGGCGGAGATACACTGGTCCTGTAGTATAGCTTACGAAAATAAATTGTTTCTTTCTATTTCATTTTTGACCGGATTGTGTAAGGAACGTCAGCTTTTCTGGTGCTCTCAAAAATGAGTGTCAGACTTTGATCTCGCGTTCTGGAGGATAGCGGTTCGAATCCATGTCCGAGCCAACAGATTTGAGTTTTCCATGGTTCCCCCAAATCATTCCAGGCCGGGATGCCTCCATCAAAAGAAAGTAACCAAATTCCTTCCTGTTACTTGTCCACGGTCCTTTACCTAAACGTACACGAAGCTTAAAATCATAAACAAACAGATATTACTTTCAATCACTTCGTCTACGTGTACAAATCTGCTCTCCTTTCGTACAGAACTAAAATGTACATAAACTCACCTTCCACAAAAGAACTGCAGCAGATTGTTTTAATCAATTATATGTCATTACGCTTTTTAAGATTTTGATATCTAATGTAAAACAATTATGACCTGCATTCTATTACTTTTTCGGGATGTTGAATTTCCGACTTTCAGGTAGTTAATTTTCCACTACGTCTTTTTTTATTATTATTTTAAACATGTTGGGATATCAGTGTTACGTTATTGTAATCTAAAACTAATTTGAATCGCAAACTACATAAACGCAACATGTTTTTAAAAAATAGCTTTTTCATTAAAACTTTTCCCAGATGCAGGACGCATCCTCAGTAAGGACACTTGTCAGCCCAACAGAAAGGCATGGCAACGCCTTCAATTTTCCGTTTACTGCAGAATGGAAACAGGTCCTGAACAAGTTCCCTGTCTGCAGTAAACAGTACGAGTGGTGGCATAAAGGGTAGGGAGCCAAGAGGACAAATGAAGTCTGTACTATGCTAAATAAGTACATAGAAAATAACATTGCAAAGACGTAAAAACATTATATACTTTTGGAAATAACTGTTATAGCCTAAATAAAAACAATACCATGGTGAGAATGGTGACACAACTGTGTGAAATAAAGAGGTTTGATAACATTAAACTTATTTTAACCGTTTTTTATGCCCAACGATAGGGTTTTTGGTATCATTAAAAGAAAGCTGAGAAAAGAAGAAAGGTATTACACAGTGGATGAAGTTGTTTCATTTATACAGAATCCCTCAAACAACATTAACAAGTTTTCAATAGTTGAAATGAAAACTGATAATTTCATTGACTACCTACCTAAATCACGATTCTTATTTCAAATTGTCCCCAAAAATCAAAACAAATCTTTCAGAGTATCAAACTAATGGGAAATAAGCTTTTCGGCAATTGATCCGCACAGTGTTCAATGCAACATGAACATTTCTGGCTTTACAAGTGACAACGGACACTTCTACTCTTTGAAACACAGTTAAGTCATTGGAAATACCTACCAAGAAAGTGTATACTAATGATGGGCCCGTAAATAATTAAAAAATGGACGATACAAGGAAAACTTAGGTTTACATACCAGAAGAGAAGATTGAGCTTTGCAATCCCATCATTTCATGGCCCATAACAATGGCATCTTTGGACGAAATCGACAATGGATGAGAACTTTAACCTTCAAATGGCATATTTACTACATCTCTGTTGTAATAAATTAAGTTGATTGAAGTTTGCATTTTTTACGTTTTTCCCACAAAGTTTCTCTTCAAAATCCTGTTTACTGAAGAAAGGCAAGATGTCCACAACATAAAGAAAATTCCCGCAGCTTTGTGATGCGCAGTTCTGAACTTTTTGAAGCACATATAATTAAAGGTTGCCCAGTTACGTGACAATAAAATATTGTTAGCGATTCATTTGTGACTGTATTCAGGTAGCACAATTCATGTAGGTTCCAAACATTGAGGACGAAAGTTTAACGTTTGACCTTGATAATCTGGAGGATAGCGGTTCGATCCCCATTCGCCCATGCAAATTACGGGTTTGAAAGATTCACCGAAATCAATCAAGGGGATTGACTGGATGGTTCCTTCAAAATGAAGTCGAAGAATTTCTCCCCGTTCCTTGCCTTCCATCTCTCAAGACACTATTAACCGCGATGAAAACGAGCAGTAAACAAAAAAAGTAATCATGAAGATACGAGTGTTGGTTTAAATCGAGATCTAGTTAGTTTGATATGTACATCAGGGATGAAATATACTTAATTACTTTTAAATAATAAATCTAGAACGTTGGTACCGAATTTCCTATCTCTGTTTGCCGTGGACAGTTAATAGCGAGATTGTTATCAGAAATAACTTTATTGCCGTTGGTGATATGATAGGCCAATGTTAGCAGCTAACTTTTCATCATAGAACATATCGCCTACGTAGGGCAAACGGTGACGATGTGTTAGATATGAATCTGTGCTTTGCACTTCAGGAATACGGAAGATTGCTACCTGATCGGTGACTTTGGACAGTACATAGTATCTATTCAAATTAATTTATGTGAAGCTGTAATAACGTAGTGACACCATTTCAAGTGGTAACACATGCCACATCTGTACTGCAATCACATAAGCAGATAGCCCTCCGACCTTAAGGGTGCCCCTGCGTGGAGTGGAATTCGAAATGTATGGAATGTAACAGAATGTTACTAAAAAGTAGATTAGAGACCAAAAGAAATTCTCGTGAAGACCGGAGTCGAACTATAACTCTGTGGAGCTTCAGATAACAACTGCTCCTGAGACCGTCAGCATTGCCATAACAATTAAGTTCCTCTAAATTGTAGCTAACAGTATTAGAACCATTTCTAGAAACGAGTCCCTTGCTGAGATACACTGTTCGTCCCTGCTTCTGCGTTTTCAGATACACCAAATTGTCTTCTACTGACACCTCGATAACTTTCTAAATGAGGACGTGGGATTCACTATTTTTCTTCTACTGTACTGTGATTTCCTTACTCAGGGGCGGGCGTAGGCGAAGTCCACCCCTAAATGGTTACTTGTGGGAAAATGAACTGGGGTGATTTCCCGCTGCGTGTTGCAATGTTTACATGTGTTATTGTGGATGTGGATGTCTGTGTGCTCAGTTTAGAGTATTGTTGGTGCTTTGGATGAGAGATGAAAGAAGGGAGAAGATGGAAACCGGTGCCGGCCTATTCGGCTCTACTCTTCTCCTTCCGACGGACGAAGCACCATCAACAGTGTCGTATGCCTCACCCCGTAGCACTGCGGAGAGGTTTGGGACTCTGGCGCGCAGTATGGTGATTAGGAATTGAGCACCACCACCTTTCCTACCCTGCCGCTCAAGTCCTCATAGTGAAAGTTTATTCCTCCCTCAGAACTCGAACCGAGTAACTCCGCTACAGATGCTGGACACCATCACGGTGCCGCATTCAACTGAGCCAACGGGCAGGCTCACTGTTCTACAGATTAAGATTTCATCTGTGAATGACGGCGAAATAATAACAGTTTTATGCCTGAGAAGTTATTCTATTGTATGATAAACACACTATATCTCTCACAAAAAAATGTTCTTTGCATGCATTTAAACGCAACCCTCTCTCACTTCAGACTGATGATGCATGCTCAAGCACCTCTCACCAAGAGCTTCATCCAAGCAAGAGGAACCCTTCCTGCCACTAGTTCATTACTTCTTTCTCAATGGCTAAAATTATACCACTAGAATTGATTCTCCGACAATTTGCACGGCCATCTTAATTTATCCAACTCTACTCCTTGGAATAATTGAAAAATCATTAAAGCAGCTTGCAAATTCGCATTATTCTTCAAACAAGATCCCTCAAAAGTCAGTAAGTGACCACCTGGCACACGGCTAAGCCTTCCCTGGGACTAGCCCGGCAAACGAATGCCTGCTTGCCACAAGGCCGAGCTAATTCCTCTCATCAGTATGACACTGGAGCCGGAAACCACGCAGGGTGAAGGATAGTTCTGTCGCTGACACACAGTTTGCGCGCAACCCAAATCTCCACATCTACCGTGGCCACAAAACCGAACTTAGCCATCCCACCAAGTAATGGTAATCAACAATTTCTCGCATCGTACTAAAAACGGAGAATCCTAAATAACTTAATTCAAGCTAAAGCTATGTAAGAGGGGAAGCTGACAGTAACAACTATGACGGAGAACGGTGGACCAACTGAAGAGTAAAAACCAGAGTTAAATCATAACTTACAAATTTTCTTCTGCTGCTTTCAGTATGAAATTAACTGTGTATCGCCTGTTGTGTTTGCGACAGGTGGACGAAGGTATCGAAGCGATGCTGTGCTGCTGGCTGCAGCAGCTGCATGAGTTCGGAGGCCCTGAGGTGACGGACCGACCGGACCTGCTGAAGGGCTCCTTCGGCTCCCTGCAGCAGCTAGCCAGGCCCGCGGGCTCCACGGGGTCCCTGGCCCAGCAGGCCAGGTCCTACCTGCACGCTGACACCAGGGCCAGGTACAACGTGAGTACGACACGCGCTACGCAGCACACACTGTCAGTGTTCAGCTCCCTGCAGCAGCTAGCCAGGCCCGCGGGCTCCACGGGGTCCCTGGCCCAGCAGGCCAGATCCTACCTGCACGCTGACACCAGGGCCAGGTACAACGTGAGTACGACACGCGCTACGCAGCACACACTGTCAGTGTTCAGCTCCCTGCAGCAGCCAGCCAGGCCCGCGGGCTCCACGGGGTCCCTGGCCCAGCAGGCCAGGTCCTACCTGCACGCTGACACCAGGGCCAGGTACAACGTGAGTACGACACGCGCTACGCAGCACACACTGTCAGTGTTCAGCTCCCTGCAGCAGCTAGCCAGGCCCGCGGGACCACGGGGTCCCTGGCCCAGCAGGCCAGGTCCTACCTGCACGCTGACACCAGGGCCAGGTACAACGTGAGTACGACACGCCCTACGCAGCACACACTGTCAGTGTTCAGCTCCCTGCAGCAGCTGGCCAGGCCCGCGGGCTCCACGGGGTCCCTGGCCCAGCAGGCCAGGTCCTACCTGCACGCCGACACCAGGGCCAGGTAAAACGTGAGTACGACACACGCTAAGCAGCACACACTGTCAGTGTTCAGCTCCCTGCAGCAACTGGCCAGGCCCGCGGGCTCCACGGGGTCCCTGGCCCAGCAGGCCAGATCCTACCTGCACGCCGACACCAGGGCCAGGTACAACGTGAGTACGACACACGCTAAGCAGCACACACTGTCAGTGTTCAGCTCCGTGCAGCAGCTGGCCAGGCCCGCGGGCTCCACGGGGTACCTTGCCCAGCAGGCCAGATCCTACCTGCACGCCGACACCAGGGCCAGGTACAACGTGAGTAGGACACGCCCTACGCAGCACACACTGTCAGTGTTCAGCTCCCTGCAGCAGCTGGCCAGGCCCGCGGGCTCCACGGTGTCCCTGGCCCAGCAGGCCAGATCCTACCTGCACGCCGACACCAGGGCCAGGTACAACGTGGGTACGACACGCGCTACGCAGCACACACTGTCAGTGTTCAGCTCTCTGCAGCAGCTGGCCAGGCCCGCGGGCTCCACGGGGTCCCTGGCCCAGCAGGCCAGATCCTACCTGCACGCCGACACCAGGGCCAGGTACAACGTGAGTACGACACGCCCTACGCAGCACACACTGTCAGTGTTCAGCTCCCTGCAGCAGCTGGCCAGGCCCGCGGGCTCCACGGGGTCCCTGGCCCAGCAGGCCAGATCCTACCTGCACGCCGACACTAGGGCCAGGTACAACGTGAGTACGACACGCCCTACGCAGCACACACTGTCAGTGTTCAGCTCCCTGCAGCAGCTGGCCAGGCCCGCGGGCTCCACGGGGTCCCTGGCCCAGCAGGCCAGGTCCTACCTGCACGCCGACACCAGGGCCAGGTACAACGTGAGTACGACACGCGCTAAGCAGCACACACTGTCAGTGTTCAGCTCCCTGCAGCAGCTGGCCAGGCCCGCGGGCTCCACGGGGTCCCTGGCCCAGCAGGCCAGATCCTACCTGCACGCCGACACCAGGGCCAGGTACAACGTGAGTACGACACGCCCTACGCAGCACACACTGTCAGTGTTCAGCTCCCTGCAGCAGCTGGCCAGGCCCGCGGGCTCCACGGGGTCCCTGGCCCAGCAGGCCAGATCCTACCTGCACGCCGACACTAGGGCCAGGTACAACGTGAGTACGACACGCCCTACGCAGCACACACTGTCAGTGTTCAGCTCCCTGCAGCAGCTGGCCAGGCCCGCGGGCTCCACGGGGTCCCTGGCCCAGCAGGCCAGATCCTACCTGCACGCCGACACCAGGGCCAGGTACAACGTGAGTACGACACGCGCTACGCAGCACACACTGTCAGTGTTCAGCTCCCTCCAGCAGCTGGCCAGGCCCGCGGGCTCCACGGGGTCCCTGGCCCAGCAGGCCAGATCCTACCTGCACGCCGACACCAGGGCCAGGTACAACGTGAGTACGACACGCCCTACGCAGCACACACTGTCAGTGTTCAGCTCCCTGCAGCAGCTGGCCAGGCCCGCGGGCTCCACGGGGTCCCTGGCCCAGCAGGCCAGGTCCTACCTGCACGCCGACACCAGGGCCAGGTACAACGTGAGTACGACACGCGCTAAGCAGCACACACTGTCAGTGTTCAGCTCCCTGCAGCAGCTGGCCAGGCCCGCGGGCTCCACGGGGTCCCTGGCCCAGCAGGCCAGATCCTACCTGCACGCCGACACCAGGGCCAGGTACAACGTGAGTACGACACGCCCTACGCAGCACACACTGTCAGTGTTCAGCTCCCTGCAGCAGCTGGCCAGGCCCGCGGGCTCCACGGGGTCCCTGGCCCAGCAGGCCAGGTCCTACCTGCACGCCGACACTAGGGCCAGGTACAACGTGAGTACGACACGCCCTACGCAGCACACACTGTCAGTGTTCAGCTCCCTGCAGCAGCTGGCCAGGCCCGCGGGCTCCACGGGGTCCCTGGCCCAGCAGGCCAGATCCTACCTGCACGCCGACACTAGGGCCAGGTACAACGTGAGTACGACACGCCCTACGCAGCACACACTGTCAGTGTTCAGCTCCCTGCAGCAGCTGGCCAGGCCCGCGGGCTCCACGGGGTCCCTGGCCCAGCAGGCCAGGTCCTACCTGCACGCCGACACTAGGGCCAGGTACAACGTGAGTACGACACGCCCTACGCAGCACACACTGTCAGTGTTCAGCTCCCTGCAGCAGCTGGCCAGGCCCGCGGGCTCCACGGGGTCCCTGGCCCAGCAGGCCAGATCCTACCTGCACGCCGACACTAGGGCCAGGTACAACGTGAGTACGACACGCCCTACGCAGCACACACTGTCAGTGTTCAGCTCCCTGCAGCAGCTGGCCAGGCCCGCGGGCTCCACGGGGTCCCTGGCCCAGCAGGCCAGATCCTACCTGCACGCCGACACCAGGGCCAGGTACAACGTGAGTACGACACGCGCTACGCAGCACACACTGTCAGTGTTCAGCTCCCTCCAGCAGCTGGCCAGGCCCGCGGGCTCCACGGGGTCCCTGGCCCAGCAGGCCAGATCCTACCTGCACGCCGACACCAGGGCCAGGTACAACGTGAGTACGACACGCGCTACGCAGCACACACTGTCAGTGTTCATCTCCCTGCAGCAACTGGCCAGGCCCGCGGGCTCCACGGGGTCCCTGGCCCAGCAGGCCAGATCCTACCTGCACGCCGACACCAGGGCCAGGTACAATGTGAGTACGACACGCGCTACGCAGCACACACTGTCAGTGTTCAGCTCCCTGCAGCAGCTGGCCAGGCCCGCGGGCTCCACGGGGTCCCTGGCCCAGCAGGCCAGATCCTACCTGCACGCCGACACCACGGCCAGGTACAAGGTGAGTACGACACGCGCTACGCAGCACACACTGTCAGTGTTCAGCTCCCTGCAGCAGCTGGCCAGGCCCGCGGGCTCCACGGGGTCCCTGGCCCAGCAGGCCAGATCCTACCTGCACGCCGACACCAGGGCCAGGTACAACGTGAGTACGACACGCCCTACGCAGCACACACTGTCAGTGTTCAGCTCCCTGCAGCAGCTGGCCAGGCCCGCGGGCTCCACGGGGTCCCTGGCCCAGCAGGCCAGATCCTACCTGCACGCCGACACCAGGGCCAGGTACAACGTGAGTACGACACGCCCTACGCAGCACACACTGTCAGTGTTCAGCTCCCTGCAGCAGCTGGCCAGGCCCGCGGGCTCCACGGGGTCCCTGGCCCAGCAGGCCAGATCCTACCTGCACGCCGACACCAGGGCCAGGTACAACGTGAGTACGACACGCCCTACGCAGCACACACTGTCAGTGTTCAGCTCCCTGCAGCAACTGGCCAGGCCCGCGGGCTCCACGGGGTCCCTGGCCCAGCAGGCCAGATCCTACCTGCACGCCGACACCAGGGCCAGGTACAACGTGAGTACGACACACGCTAAGCAGCACACACTGTCAGTGTTCAGCTCCCTGCAGCAGCTGGCCAGGCCCGGGGGTTCCACGGGGCCCCTGGCCCAGCAGGCCAGGTCCTACCTGCACGCCGACACCAGGACCAGATACAACGTGAGTACGACACGCGCTACGCAGCACACACTGTCAGTGTTCACAACATCCACTGAGATCGTCTCTGTCCATCTTTAATTCTTCAAATGTTGCAGAGCGAATTCTCAGGGTCAAACACATGCAAAGATCTTAATTCAGCCAGATCAGATCAGCGCTCATCTTTGCTCATATCTATTCCGCGAATGTGGTGGAGTTGATCCATGGGAACGACTCGCATCCACTCGTGTCCACCCCGGTTCACACAGTCTGAGACTAGTAATTAAGGTATTGTGAGTTGCTAATGGAATTTACGAGGTTACTATCTGTTTGTTATAGACCTGTGTGAGAAGTTGTCTGGATTTAGGAATGTTGCCGAAGTTCTACTATTTACAGAAATTTGTCTGTAACAGGATCAACAAAGATGATTTTAATTGAATTTAAATAATTATGTTCTCAGTGCTTTTATTCTCAGATTTCTAATTGACAAAACAGAGCTATCCACTTATTGGTGTCAACTGAGTGTCAGCAACAGTGTAAAGTTAACTAGTATGATCCGCGGGCTATAGACTTAGACCTGATCTTATCATAGTAAAACAAATCTAATTAATTAAACTTGACTCTCTTCCAAATTCTTAATCTAATTGTTAGGACTAATAAAATTTAAGAGTAGGAAGGGAAGCATGACCACAATGTGAGATAAAACCAAAAGCTATGTTTTTTAAATATTTCTGCAACGAGCCCGAAAATTATAACTGTTTGCATGATTTAATAATTACGTATTAGTCATTTTCTAAAGAACAGATTCATATCTTATAATGCGCGTGATTTAAGAATTCGCATATGAAACGAGGGTAAAAAAAATAATAGCTTTGCGTTTGAAGTAACGTTGTTTAGAGCTCATCAAATAAAGGAATAAGATATTTGATTTTTTTTTTAACTGAAAACTTGTATGCCGTTGCCCGCTGGGTTGGTCTGTGACATCAAAAACTAACGTAATTTTGAGCGACAACTCCAAGCGTCAGTACAAATGCAACGTTTTTGTATCTATATCACGAGAACCACTCGATGATATTTGATGCGCTGTTCAGTGTTATGAAGTGCCATTCTCGAGGAGGGAAAATGAATAGTTAACATTGACTTATTATCAATCGGAGTTGAGCAGTTACGTTTTTAGCGAAGTAAATGGGTGAAAAATTTGACATCTGCGCGTTTTCCTTCCAACTCTTTAAGGAAGAAACAATACAATATGTGGAAGAATTAAATATCACAAAAAGCTTTAAAAAAGGACCTTTCGCGCTAGCATGTATGTATCTATTAGAGATAAGTGCTGGCTATAAGCATTTTAGGGGATTTGAATTTGCACTAAATATTGTATTAATCCCTTTACTTACTTAATATTTATGAGAAAAGATTATTTTGTTACCTTTAGGTTCCAACGTAGATATTTCTGGCTTTGGGTGACTTCCCGTTCCACCTTGTTACTCTCAGCACGCTAAGGTGTCTCCACTGCGGCATGTTTCATTCTTCTTGTCTCTTTGCCTGCACATTTTTCTTTCAAAAGACTGGATGCAGTTTTAAAAATCGATACGTTGACGAGGCTTCCTTTCCTATGATGAGAAACGCTCGATGAGTCTTTCCATTCAAGGGCGAGCTGCAAATGGCTTCAAGTTGCAGTAATTCACGCAGCGTCACAGATATTAAAAAAGTTTGAGCGCCCCACAGAACTCGCTTGCAAGCAGTTCCCATCTGTCCTCAAAGCCTGTCTGCGCTCAGCTGTAACTGACAATCCTCCTACAGACATTCTTTATTCCTAACCCTTACTTGGCCTTTCATATTGAATTCACACTCTTGAAAGAACAAAAAGGAACAGATTGGTTTATAGATTATGACCTATTCGTAGCTGTCTCTTTAATCTTTTGTGATGGCAAACAGATCAAAACATAATTACGTAGAAAGCATCTAGTTTTCTTTCGTACTTTTTCATCCATTCTTACGTATTGCAAAATGCACAGGAAAGAAAGTTCTCAACATCTATTATACCCGTGTCACTTTTTTCCTGAAAGAACATTCTGTTCCAGGTCACTAACTAAAGATTTTTGTGTATTCTGCAAATTATTCTCATACAGCTACTCCAATGGATTAGTTTTGTGGAGTTGGATTGGAACACAGCCATTTCAACTTGTTTTTATTGTTTCAGAATTATCCGTAAAAGAAAAAGAAGAAAAAAAAAAGAAATAAAAGAAAATAAAAAATTTTCAATAGCTGAAGAGGAATACTTACTGATAACATCATTATTATCGCTGAAATTTTTGGCTGCGATATATAATGCCAGAACTCCTTATCCAACTCAAATGTCCCATTTATCTAAATACACTAATTAGTAATTACGCATGAAATTCTCTTAAAGCTAAACACGACACAACAAAATCAGCAGTTTCTCTAAACACTTAACTCCAGTTCTCTCATTGAGAACGACAAATCCTGTAGTAGAAGGTTAGGAAACAATAAAACTAGTATTGTTCTCGTATTTCCATTGTCTGCAATAAGGGGATTTTATTGCTGAAGATGAGTGGTGCTCAGCGCGAGTGGTCGCTCCGCTATGGCACTGCGCGTGCGGTCACAGTTTATAGTCAAAGTCAGCTACCATGGACTGAAATCAGTTCATCAAAAAATCAACATTAAAATTTCCTTTCACTTACGGATACGTGCATCCAAAAGCTGTCGAGATTGACGATTGGTTGTACAACGAAATCAGCCTCCGAGATGAAAGTGTACTTGGAATTCAGGTATTTGTTGCTAACGTCCTATGCGTTAAACTAAAAGATGAAGAAGTATGTTTGCGAATACTAAAAGAGACCAATGGAGAAAATAAAGGCGTTGTGAGTAATGTTTCTTTAACAGACACTGGCGTTGAATTAGACATGTTAAAGTGCATAACGTGCCTTTTGAAGTTAGTACAGAATCTTCACGAAAAACCTTTGACAATTCGGTACTATAATGAGTGTAACCTCCAACAAAAGGATAGTTAGTAAAAGATTTGCTGTCGGCATTAGGATCAAAACAATGAAAATAGATCTTAAGTGCCATACCTCACCTTATTTAAACATCACATATTTCACAGCATTTATCATCTTCGACGGCCAGCGACGAATGTGTTCTGTTTGTAACTCTAATGATAATCTAAAGGCTGAGTGTATCCAAAGAAGACCACTGCAGATACCACTTGCGCACTTGGCCACAGACTCAGTTTTTGATGGAGACATTTTAGAGGCAAAACTAACTATGGAAAAGACGAGCTTCAGTAAGCGAATATGCAATATGATCTACATATTGTTACATCACGCGACACCACCGTGGATCCATAACTAATCCAATAAGAATAACTAGACCCATTCGACAAGGATCTCCGTTATCCATGTTGCTGTTCACACTAGCAGTTAAATCATTTACAGCGGCATTCCATAATACACTTTCCGGTCTGAAATTTCGAGAGAGCAAAGTTGCGGTGTGTGCATATGCTGATGACATAAACATTATCATCACAAAATCACAGGACTAGAGGAAACGCGACAGTTAGTAAATTCATACGCAACAGCGTCTAATGCAAAACTGAATGTAAATAAATCCGCAATGTTGAAGCGCTGTCATAGTACCTGACAACACAAAATGTATAAAAACCGATGACAACATAAAAATTCTAGGCATTGAATTCAGCAATATACTACAAAAAGCAAACTTTTTTTTTTTTTTTTTTTTAGTTTATTTGGCCTTTAGCCATGTAGGCCATCTAGCCATTACCAAGTTTAGAGGCGTTTCTTACATTGTTTGTCTGTTACATTTTGCATAACGTGGCAATAAATCTTAAAATACATTGTCTTACATTTGGTTATACAGTTACTTATTGTTACATTGTTTTGCACATACATAAATTAAAATAGTCAATTTAATATTAAATTACATACATTTAAATAAAAAGTTTAGCAAAATGTAGAGAAATTAAAAAAATTCTATTTACAAAAAAAAAAAAAAAAAAAAACTCATATATACATGAAATGTTAGGATTATTGTTACAGATCTCGTTTGATTTGCCGTAAAAATGAGTACATGAAGAAGAAGATTTTAAATCTGTATGTATTTAGTAAGTTTTCAACACTTGCCGGGAGTTGCTGTCCTGCTTGCACCAAGTGCTTGATGAGGTTGTCAGAGGCTTGTTTGTTAAATGGGCAACCAAAGAATATATGATTAGCATCTTCAACGTGTCCGCACTGGCAGTATGGTTCCTCTACCACACCGATTCTACATAAGTGCTTCTTGAGGCGGCAATGCCCGAATTTAAGCCGAAAAATTGTGATATATAGGCTTCTAGGACAGCGGATGTTCTGAAACCATGGCCGTTTTGTAATTCCAGAATGTATCCTTGCGTAGTATTTACCTTTCGTGGCAGATGTATGTCTCCATTCTACGTCCCAATCTTTGTATAATTTTTCTTTTATTGCCACAATCAAGTCCGAAGTAGGTATCTTACGGTGTATAGTTTCCCCAGTCTCAGTTGCTTGTTTTGCCAGCTGGTCGGCTATTTCATTGCCCCTGCACCCATCATGGCCTCTCACCCAGGAAAGTACTACTAGTTTATTACTTTGTTCCAGGTCTATGATTGATTTAATTATTTCGTATATGATGGGGTTGTTACTTTGGTTTATGTGATGATTTTTTAATGACGTTAAGGCAGAGAGTGAATCAGATAGTATGATAATGTTACTATCCGGTAAGCTCCCGGCATATCTAAGTGCTTCTAATATTGCTGTCAGTTCCGCTGTCATAATAGTGCATTCTTTAGGCAGTTGGAACGTGCCCTGTTCCATGCTATCAAGGTTGATGTATGCACAACCAGCATAGCTGTTGTTCTTAGACCCATCTGTATATATGATTCCAGCCGGAAGCCAATTGTTCAATTTTTCCAGGTATGTCTGTTTGTAGGGGCTCTGTTGCGTTGTTTGACCAACAACTGTAATTTCTTTACATGTATGCCATAATGGAGCCTCGTAACAGTATAGTTGTTCACTCTTGATGGCTTTATCGTATAGTGATTTGGTTTCAAGATAAGCTGAAGCTAGCGGTGGCAGTCGTCTGTTTTTCCAATATCCTTTTGTTAGGCAGTCTATGGATAGGTTGTGTATGGAGTTATATAATTTACTGGTCGTCAACTGACTCTGTTTCAGTAAAAATTTTGAACTTAGGTAGAATCTACGTAGGTGCAGAGGAGGTTCCCCTGCTTCAGCGCATAGTGCATTTGTGGGCGTAGATTTCATAGCCCCTAGGCAGGTGCGTAGTACCATGTATTGTAGTACGTCAAGCTTCGCTAGAGGCCGTTGGGGGGCTGCACCATAACAAATACACCCATAGTCAAAATGTGGACGGACTAGGGCTCTATATAGGGTTAGTGCTATTTGTGGACTTGCTCCCCACTTTAGTCCTGTTACTGCTCTTATAAGGTTGTTCCTTGAGCAGACTTTTTTCTCAATTTGTTTGATGTGTTCACACCATTTGAGTTTATTATCTATTATCAGGCCTAGATATTTCACGCTACTCTTAACTGGGAGCTGGTATGGTCCAAGAGTCATACGGATCATTGGAGGAGTCCTGTGGCGTGTAAATATGCAGACTGAGCTTTTATTTGTTGAGATCTCCTGTCCATTGTCGGACAGCCATTGTACTAGTTTACACATCGCTTCGTTTAATATTGCTTGGCATCTTTCGATGCTTGTGCCTATTGTATACAAGCAGATGTCGTCCGCATATTGAAGTATTATGACGGAAGGTGGCATTATTTTGTGTAGGTCAGTTGTGTATATATTAAAGAGTAACGGAGCCAAAACTGATCCTTGAGGTACCCCTTGGCTACATTTACTTGGACCTAGAGTAATTGTTTTCCACTTGGCTACTAACCATCTATTTGTAATCATTGCTAGCAGCCTCGCTGTAAAGTGGCCCGGCACGCCATTCTGTTTTAATTTTTTTCCCAAGGTCGGTGGTAGAACTTTATCATAGGCAGATGTTAGGTCAGTGAAGATGGCAACCATGTATTTATTGTCTGTAAAGCACGATTGAATATCTGTAACAAGGTGTGCTAGTATGTCGTTCGTGCCTTTCCCTCTCCGAAAGCCGTATTTAGTATGCGGCAGCAATGTATTATGCTCGAACAACCATTCGAGTCTATGCTTTACCATTCTTTCGAGAATTATAAACACACAGGATAAAAGGGATATGGGTCTATATGCTGAGGCACATTCAGTTTCCTTTCCTGGCTTTTTTATAATAATTATTCTGGCCGTCTTCAAAGGTGGTATCTCGCTTTTCTCAGCCCAAATACGATTAATGAGGTCGAGCAGGTACGCTTTCCCGTTGGCAGGGAGTAGGCGTAGCATGGGGTAGTGTATGTTATCCGGCCCAGGTGCTGATGATTTGCCAAAGGAAAGTGCTCTGCTGAGCTCTTCACTCCTGAACGGTTGACATAGGATGTGCTGTGTATTTTCCTGTACGTTTAGGGGTTGGGGGTCCACATAAGGTGGTGTTATATTTTCTAATATCTCAGTCAGAATATTCAGTGGTGGTGTCTGCTCTGGCACCCTCGCCTCTCTTATATTTTTCAGCCTTCGTATTTTCATCCACACTTCTTTGGTTGGCGTGTTGAGACTCAGTTTTGAGCAGTAGTCTTCCCAGTTTTTCCTCTTCTTCTTCCTCAGAATTTTTTTTTTTTTTTTTGTTTTCGCACATGCCTTTTTGCATTCGATGTAATTGCTCATTGTGGAGAGTTGCCTGTAATTTTTGACAGCTTTCTTTCTTTCTTTTATTGCATCGTCACATTCCTGGTCCCACCATTCTACTGGTGTTGTGTTGATTACATAGTTTTGTTTTTGTTTTGGAATGCTGGAGCCTGCGGCTTTTTCTATGCAACTTATGAAGACTTTATAATCATTTTGTATGTCGTCTGTAGGTTTGTACTGAGAAAATGCGGCTTCTGCTTCTTGTTGGTATTTTTCCCAGTTAGCCCGCTTGGTATTCCATTTATAATGCGAAAAGATAGTTTGCCCTATCAGCTTAGTGCAGGGAAGCTTCAGCAGAATCGGGAAATGATCCGAACCTAGTGTATCTTCTATGATTTCCCATGTAAGGTGTGGGGCAATAGTCACCGATGCTAATGATATGTCAACAGATGATTGTAGTTGTGTTGGTCTATTGATTCGGGTTGCAGAGCCATCGTTTAATACAACTAGTTCCTCCATTACTTCCACAATTAGTCGCCCGTTACGGTCGTCATATGTACTTCCCCATAAGGAGTGATGGGCATTTAAGTCGCCAAGGAGCAGAATTGGTTCTTCTAACTGTCTTTTTAGTATTTCCAACTCTGATCTTTTCAATGCTGGTTTGTTTGGTGACCTGTATACGGACACCACCGTCATATATTCGTCTTTTACGAGAATCCGTGCTGCACAAACTTCGAAAGAGAGGTTAGAAGGCGTAATGTTTACGGGCTGGAATTTGATTGATTTCTGTATCAGTAGGGCTGTGCCGCCATAACCGTCCGCTCTGTCTGCTCGCACGATATTATAGTTTTGAAAGAGGAATGATTCTCCTGGTTTCAACCAAGTTTCTGAAATAGCACTTACTGAGATTTTATGGGCCAGCATATATTGCATCAGACTTAGTTTATTGGCTTTGATTGAACGCGCATTCCATTGTAAGATTCCGAGGATCTTTGATAGCAATTTTTTCATTAGTTTGGGGATTATTATGTGGTATGTTATTTTGGTGCATGGTATCTAAACCTCCAGTAACGGGTAGCAAATGCGTTCTTGCGTTCTCAGTTGAACCCATTGGTGAGTGTTTGTTGTATAAGCTGTTTAATACTTGGAGCGAATTGCAGTGGATCGATCTGTTGGTTACCGACATACTGGTTTAGGATATTCATTATGATTTCGATCATTTTGTATGTGAAGATATCAGCTGTACTTGCGCTTTGTACAGCGCCGTGAGGTTGGGGTGGGTATGGGTTGTACGCAATTGGTTGTATACTCCTGTTGTTAGGGATCCAATAATTTTTGTAAGATAGATCCCTAGAGTTGCTTCCTGCTCTGTAGTGCTTATTATTCCTTTCCGTTAAGGGGGATTCTGCTTGGTTAGTATGCATTGGATTTATTTGCATGTTTGTTAACACGCCATTTAGGTTGGTGGCCAACTGTGTCGTCTGGGAAGGTAGTTCTTGGTGGAGTTGTTGATGTTGTTGTTGCGATGTCCCTACAGGCACTGTGGCAATATTTAAGTTATCCTGTGTGGGGGTTCTTTGCTCGTAACTTGCCGAATTTACGACCGTGGTTTGGGTGGTAGCGGCCGGTCTTGCTAACACACCGGCATAAGTACCGGCGTTGGTCTTTCTAAGGGCTTGTTTATAGTCTAGGTTCTCGTACGCCATTAACTGTTTGATTCTTCTTGTTTATCATATTCAGGACATCTTTTATCATTAGATGGATGGCCACTATTACAATAGATACAAATGGGGTTGTTTTGGTTACAACAATCTTTGTCATCGTGTGCACCAGCACAGAATACACATCTTTTTTTACTTCTACATTGCTTGCTCAGGTGACCATAGCGAAGGCAGTTGAAGCATTGCATAACAGGCTTTATGTATGGTTCAACTGGACAGCGGACGCCGTGTATGTAAACATAGTTGGGCCGTCTTTGCGATTTGAATGTGATCAGGCAAACTGGAAGTGGGATTGTTGTAGGTTGACCGTTTGCTACTATTTTCTTAGCAAATCGTTTAACGTTTATTACCCTGTATTCACATCGCGCTACCGCTTTAATTTCATCTTCTGATAATTCTGTCATTACGTTTCTAATGATGCCTTGTTGTGTGGTGCACGAGTATGGGATATACGCCTGCAAACCGTTCTGCTTCCAGACTAAGCTTTGAATCATGGAATTGGCTGCTATTACCGATTTCACCTCGATTTTTACACGGTTACGACCTGCTGTAGTTATCTGTAGTATTTGGTTATTTGTATCACGGCAGAGGGAGTTTATAAGGCGACCTATAGCCATTGGATGCAGTCTACTGATATTTTTATCGACACTTTCTACAATCACATAGTAGGGCCCCAGGTCATAGTTTTCATATATCACTGGCGTTGCGCTATTTACCTGTTGATCATGGCTGACTGTTGTGGTTGTAGTCTGGTATTGCTGTGTGTCACTAGCTGTCTGTAGATTTCGGCTGTTCTGCTGTTCGTGGTACTTTGTAGTTGCAGTTGTTGCTGATGTCTTCGATTGTTGGTGTGCTGGGGCGTTTCTGGGCTGCAGGTGGGGTCGTTTCTTCCTCTCCTACAAGTCGTAGTTCCTGTTGTCTCGTTTGGTCTATGGTAAGATTAGCAGCAAAAGATGGTACATTGGCGGTTTCGAATGACGATGGTATGATGTTTCTCATTTCACTTCCATCTTCACTTGTGTTGTGATGTAGGGAGGGCACTTGACTGTCTAAGATATCTTCTGTTGTAATGTTCACGTTACCTCCATTATATAAAAGTATGTGTGGCGTCGGCTGTACCTGTTCGTAGCCGCCTTCACCACACTGGCCACCATACATGGCGGCCAATGTCACTTAACACTTATATTGGTTGTTTCTTGATAATCAATTCACTTTTCTTGTCCACCACACGAAGTTGAAAACTGTTTATGTTGTTGGCACTAGCCGTCGAGTCAACCCGCGATCGCGCACACTACTTCCTCGTATCGGAGGCGATGTTGTCCGTACGACGGTCTGCTCACGACTGACCAAAAAGCAAACTTGAGGACATTATTAGCTGTTAGGAGTAAAATGCTATATTTCTATTATAAAAAACTAATCACAATACAAAAAGTACAGCTGACAAACACGATAGCGCTTCCTAAATTGTGGTACCTGGCTCACATTTTTAAAATTCCAATTGTAATTTTTTAAAAAAAGGTAAATGACAGTAAATTGGTTCATACAGAGTGGATTGAAACTTAATATCCAGCACAAAGTTCTGAAGATGCGATACGAAAAAAGTTGGCTAAAGCTTGTTGATATTCGAAAGAAACGTAGTGCCATCTACGTGAGAAATATGTACAATCACCGTAGAGCTAAGGAAAGAAGCCTAACAGGACATATAATAAATGAACTAGAACCACAAAGCAACTTAGCATCAGTCTGTAGAACTACATTAAAGTAATCGTAAGGCACTTTCGCATGTTTTACATAGAAAAGGGCTGTATAAAAATAACTAATTTTTACGACATGTTGCAAAGAGAAACACAAAGCCAATTAGTAGCTACCTACAAAAGAAATGATTGGGAAAAACGTGGCTCAATATTCACAATGAATATATCAGTAGCAATACACGTTCCACATGGCACAGAGTTATACACAGAAAGACAAACTCCAAAGAAGAATTTTGCACTATCACTCTGTCCTTCGCCATTGTGCTTAAGTTGTAACCTACAAGATACAACATCGTCTGTTTGGTTGCGACGCCCCAGATTTATGGAGATAGACCAAAAGTAAAGTGGCCATAATAAATGAAACTATCCCACAGAGATTCACACCAGAGGACATATTACATATCCCGGCAATAAAAGAAATGTCCACTTTTGACTCTTGGCAAACTATACCCATTATGTCATCAACAAAAGAGGGAAGATGTCCATCGAAGATTATTGGTATATCATAACCAACGAACACAACAAAACAATTAAATGGAGAAAATAGAAGGGCAACTTCACGCTGTTTTTGAATGTCATATCACCGTACTAAAAAAAATAAAAAAAATTGATTATTGCAGGTGCTCTCATTATCCATTTTAATTTAATTTAATTTTCTTGTTGCATTTTTCCTGCCTACATCATTGTCCGAGAGTGACGAATAGAAGAAATTTTAATTTTATTTTTGCTGTACATGAAACTCATTTCTCAATGAGAAAAAATTGTTATGCAATTCTTTACAATGAAGGATAGTAAGTTTTATTCCCAGCTTTATGGATTGTTTCAGCACACATATTTGTGCCTCAATTCTACAAAGAATATAGGAGATTTGTTCAAAAAGGTAATTTTTTTAAATTCGCCGAATACGTACAGTCGATTTTCGTTTTTTTCCCTAATTTTGGTACTCACGTTCCTCACATATCTTCACAGTTTCAATTATATAGTATTCTTTTCATTGTTCGAGAGAGGCATAATTGTTAGAAGTGTTTTGTTCTTCAACGATTTTCTGCTGCCGAAAAAAATGGAACAAAGAGTTTTCACCAAATCTTGTGTAAAAAATGGAATTAAGTGCTCCAAAAAACTTGAAATGTTGACAGTGGCATACGGTGAATCTACTTTGAGTAGAAGATGTCAATGGCGAACCTCGCTTTGAACGCCCCAGCACGTCAACAACTGATGAAAACATTGAAGAAGTGAAGAAAATGCTGTTGGAGAATCGTCGATTCACCATTAGAGAAGTTGTTGATGAAGTCAGCATCTCTGTTGGCTCGTGCCATTCAATTTTTTCGGATGCTTTGGGCATGAGATATGTGTCAGCGAAGTGCGTTCCGAAACTGCTAATTTTGACCAGAAGAACCGTCTCATGAGCATCGCTCAGGAGCTGTTGAATGACGTCACAGCTAATCCTGATTTGCTCAGGAGGACCATAACTGATGACGAATCATGGGTATATGGTTATGACGTCGAAACCAAGGCCCAATCGTCCGAATGGAAGAGCCCTGAAGAGCCAAAACCGAAAAAAAAACACGACAAGTTCCATCTAGTGTCAATGTTTTGCTCACTGTTTTCTTCGATTACAGCTGCGTAATGTATCAGGAGTTTTACCAAAAGGTCGTACGGTCAGTAGGAAGTATTACCTTGAAGTTATGCCCCGTTTGCGAGAAGCAATACGAAAAAAAAGTCCGAATTTCTGGGAAAAGAATACATGGCTTTTGCACCACGACAATGCACCTGCACACTCATCGTTGCTTGTGAGTGATTTTTTTGGCCTAAAACAACACCAGCAGTATGCCTGAGCCACCATATTCACCGGATTTGATCCCCTGTGACTTTTTCCTGTTCCAAAAACTGAAGAGACCAATGAAAGGATGAAGATTTGCAACGATTGAGGAGGTAAAGTCTGCATCGCTGTGCTTCGAGGACTGGAAAAAACGTTGGCACAAGCTTTATTCTGGTATTATTAATAATACTGTTTTAAAAATAATATCAGGTACTATTGATATCTACAATGTTTACTCGGGGGATGAACACGAAGTGTTCTGTTATGTTTGAATTATGATAAATTCGGGTACAGCAGCATTTTTTCTCCTTCTTTCTTTGTTTCTCATGCTGGAACTTGTTAGTTGATTTGATGATATTTCGCCTTCCGATTCTTCCAAAATCTGTTCATGTACTCACTGTGTTGCGTCTTCCGTTCTTCTGATCACTTTGTACCAGTCTTGTTTCTAGATTTCACCACAAATATGTGCTTATTTACCGAGGGTCTGAAAACTTCGCGATTTTTCATGATGTCATCCCCGACTTTTTTGTATAGTATGCATGGTTTATATAATGATATAACGATCAAGAACAAAGATCTGATGACTTGTAGTGGTCAGAGTGAGCCAATCCCTGCGACTGAAGCAATCCGCCGCGCACAACTGTCGATGTGGTAGCAGCAGATGCAGGGGTTTGTCAGTGGCCTGAAAAATGGCTATGGGTACAGAAAATAATGGCAAGTGTTTGAAATCACATACTTACTAGATAGAAAAGTAGTATACGTTACGTTTGTATAAAATGAAAAGTTTCTTTTAGAAATTTTTACTGGTAGTTTCTTAATTATTAAGCGGGTACAAGTTTCTGAAACAGACTTGTAATATAAGTTTAGTATCACACGAAATGCTAGTTATAAAACGCGTGTTGTTTGGGTGTCACAGTTATTATGATATTTTCAAGGAACAGTCACGGCATTTGCCTGGAGTGATTTCGGGAAGAAAGGGGAAACCGAATACTAGATGGCCGGACGGAAGTTCGAAACCGTGTACTCCCGAATGAGAAGTGAGAGCATCAACGCTCACTCACCACACTCGGTATAGGGCTTGGAATATTTAATCGCAATCTTATGTTTCTGTATCGCCTCTGCAAACTGTGATGTTAGACCGAAAACTAGTGAAAACTGGCACCGACTATGAATGGCAAGCAGCGTTGGATGTACCGAGACCCGCGTTCAGTGGACAAGTGGTGACCGAGAAAGATCAACATTGGAGGGATGGCGCTGTTTTCTCGACAAGCAAGCCACGACGAGAGGGCACTACCCCCGACTTCGCAACTGACGGTACAAGCAGCAACAGAAACAGGCGCAATCACCCTCCACTGAAAGGGAGTAGCATTCACCCTGCCAACTGCAACCTCAATTCCTTTATATAAAAATATAGAATGGAAGAAGGAAGTAATTCAGCGCTGGTTAAAAAATATATTAAGCGACGAAGTCATATCATGGAGCTACTGTCATTTAAATAAAATGCAGTTTAATTTTGCACCGTCAGATTTATTTGTGACGAAATTAAACCACAATGTATAAATGCTTCTGTAAGTGCTGAAGAAATATTATACTTAATACTGAGGTAAAACTGTAAATTTTAATAATTTTTATTTTCTTGGCTCATTCGGATTGTTATTTCTGTTGGTTCTGGAGACACAATGCAGTAAGCAGAGTCATCTGACAGGTAATGCACTGTCCCTTTTGTATCAGGTACGGTGTCATATAGTGGTGCATTGCTAGCACATGGCGTGCTGTGTACATTTGCTTATGATGAATAATTGGGCGTTGAAGGATTCCATATAGATTCTACTTCGATGAGGATTGGACTGCGCTGCCGTTATTTCATAATTGCAAATTGTTACACTGATATTTTCTTTGGTTTCTGCCTTATAGATTGGGGAGAAACTCCTTAATACTTCCACAATGTGACTGGAAAATAATTATAAATCATCATGCTTTTAGTTTCATAAGACTTTTCAGTGAATTTGGTCTCATTTCGTTCCTTTCGCTAAACATTTTTACAAGTTTATCACTGTGCTTATTTGGCGTCTCTTTTTTTCAATTCTCTACTGGTATTTTTTATTTAACAGAGGGTAACTCAGTTGTTTCATCAGCTTCTTCTGTATCGGTACTCAGCAAATAATCATCCTGTAAAACCGAATGCTCCCTTCTAAGAATTTTCTCTTCGTTTTCATGTGTAGTTTCTGTATCCTCTTCAATTTCTATTGTTGGAATATTCCATCCACCGGATCTGCGCTGAGAAACGTCGTCAAGGAACGACTGCTCTAGGACAGGTGTTTCTTGTTATTAGAATTTTTTGGGGCAGCAGAGCCTGTTCTAATTTACATCTCTTCTTGAATCTCTGGTTAACATCTCTGATAAGTTTCTTCTTATAGACAATTCCTGCAAACAGACAATATTGTTGCAGATGTTTTAAGCTACCAGTCTTTATTATTTGCTTACCTTTTATCGTACCACGCATTCTGAAACATGTACTAAGGTTTTTTAAGACTGATTTTGATGCCAATATTGATGCCTCCACGAACAAAAACGATTTAAAAATTATCGAAAATTAATTTTGGCAGATATGGAATATATCTAATTGCACTGGCGGTTTAGATGGAAAGCACATTTGCCTAAGGGCACCAAATATTAGTGGATTATTATTTTAGGTATAATCAAATAATTTTTTTCAAAAAAATAACAACCGCCTTCAAAAAACCACACTAAAAGTTTCAAAATAACTTTATACCTCGCTTAAAAGGAAATAAATCTAAATGGACAATGTTTTACATTACTATAATTGAATGTTTACATTAATCAGTTATTTTTGGAGAAGAAGTAAAAAGGTGTTAAACTTCAACGAATTTTTCCTAAAATTTCTAAAATGTCGAAATACCTACAAAACAATAAGGTAAATGAATTTTGAAAAGAGTTGCAGAGTGGAAGAAAATGAACGAGGAATCGCAGAGGAGGATGAGGCAGCGTGGAAAGACTCCTGTCGCCACTTCACAGGCTACTCAGTGAGTGGACGTGAGGTAGTAAGGGCGACTGCACCCACAGGTGGGACGATTCAGAACAGAGATACAGCTTTTCTAACCCGCTGGCGTCTGCCCATGTAACACTGAAAAATCGTTCCATTGCAACAAGTTGAGTTTTGTATGTGGCTTTGTACGAGCTGTTTGCGTAAGATAATGTGTTGGGAACTGGTGCTTTACCTTGCTGTATGCGTCTATTCACCGTCTAACCGCACGTGATCTCCGCACATACGTATGTAAATAGACTATAGATTAGTCACTGGTGTTTTGTAAAACATTGTGAAATGTCTTGGTTCTTTATTAATTACAATCCCCAAGTTACCAGAGACATTTTTATTCATCTCTGAACGAGTTGCAAGAATAATTTCATTTAAATTAGTCGTCATTCAATCAAAAGACATAGTCACTTCGTTGTTAAATTTTAATACAAATGGGAAGGTCGTAATTAAGTTTATACACTCTAATTACAAAAATGAATGAAGCGAGTAAAATACTAATTTTATATCAATTTTATACCATTAAAAAATACATGATAATTGGTACATGGAAAAGAATCCTGGAAAATCTCAATTAGTATTACAAAAAAAAAAAAAGAAACTCAGCCATAAATAAAAAGTCTATCAGTGCTTAAAACATTCCTGGCTAGGGAGAGCAAAGGACTCGATTTTTGTCCTTCAGTCCGATAATTGTTCACAGGGCGTAAAACTGGGCGAAAAGGCTCATATAAAGAAAGAATTGTCACTTATCGGTTTTGTAGAAGGTGAAGTCGACGATAGTTCACTGCGCCGAAAAACTCTTTATGTTTTCTTCTCCACACAGAAAACACTCACAACACGTCTCACATCAGGCGGGAATGTAAAACCGTGGTTGTTCCACACTGAAGTAGAACACGAAACACTGGCAAATGCCGTTGAAACTTGGCATCTACACACCGGATACACTTATCGTATCCTCTCGTATCGGGATCTCACCGAAAGTGTCTCCACCCTCGTCGGCCGCGCGTGCAAGTCTACAGTTACCGTTATGTCCCCCTGCAGGCAAAACAAACAAAGACAGCAGGCCTGCTGTCCACTACGCCGGCAAAGAGGCGGCACACGCAACCGCGGGGTGTCACCAGAAATGTCTTAAAGTCAGGAATATCAATTACAGCAGAGGCTGGGCATTACAACTAAACATGGTCACCTAAGCGACAATACACTGAATTGTGTTTGCCGTCACTTTCGGTCGGAACGAGATTATGATGACGTATAGAGCCACGCGTACTCTCTAAATGATGTGTTCTGGACCTGATTTAGACATTAGTCAACAGCAATATTCGTAATATATCACACTGTGACAAACTTAAGCCTAAGTGACCACAATTCCCAATTGTGTCAGATTCTACTGTGACCATTAAGCAGTACCGTATTAACCACGTAGCAGGAGGTAGCAAATGCTACGGGCCTCGCGCCTTCTAGGGGGCCTCGCACCTAGCCTAGCCGGTGACCTTTTTTTTTTTTTAGAAAATTTATGAAAGCTTCAACAGTGAAGTACAATTCTGAACATTTTAAAGATTATTTCCTAGATGTAACATTTACTGTAATAGAAGAGGTTTTATTTATTTTTAATGGCTTTCGGCAGCTGAGGCCATACAGCCAGCTCAATGTGACTATCATAGCGTCCAGTGAATCAGTCGTCATCCAGTGTTTATATATTGTGTCTTCTAAGTAGGGACACCACAGGACGGACAGGACGTTAGCGTTCTAGCCTCGCATTCGGGAGGACGGCGGTTCGAATCCCCGTCCGGGCATCCAGATTTGGGTTTTCCATGGTTTCCCAAATCACTCCAGGCAAATGCCGGAATTCTTCCTTCAAAAGGCCATGGCCGAATTCCTTCCCATCTTTTGCCCCCCATCCTTTCCTGTCTCTAAAGACCTCGCTGTTAAGAGACGTTAAGCAGTTAAAAAATTGATACACGACACTTAACATCCATGCCTGCGGCCGTATTCGAACCGGCGACCTTCGGTACGCGGAACTAGCACTCTAGCCCCTACGCTACCGAGGCCGGCTAGAAGGGGTTCAATGTCGGTTATTCCAATGCAAGGCAGAATTACTGGAACGAACGGGTACCGGTAAATACAAATAACTACTGAAATTAAGCCCCCCCCCCCCTCCTTTTCCCGGTCGTTGTTCAGTCAAATACTGTATACTAGTGCTACCGAATGGAAGGAAATCTTCGTAAAAGCAAGGAGAAGACAGACTGAGCATCATGACAGTTGAAGTACATAAAATTAAATTAAATATATAAAAATGGAGCAAAAGATTTCAAAGGAGGGGGGGGGGGTGGAGGGAATTACAACATGCAATGCCAAATATTCGTTTCCGTTTGCTATTTCTCACTATTGTTACTTTACATCCTATTAGAATCCCCGCTTTCAAACGTGCTAAACTCGCCCTTCAACCACGACGCTTTCGTGGTTGAAATGGGACGTAAAAATGGGACTACCTCTCTGTGGGTAGGATTATTAGGTGATAACAAATGTTATCGGTTAACCAATTAAACCATTTTGTGAAGTCTCACGGAATTTAACTCACATCTGTAAGCTGTTTTACTCGATATCGGTTCCATATATTACAAATGTTTCCTAGCTGGATGTCGATCCAATTACCAACATTCTAAATTTTCAAGAATGCAAATACTCGAATATAGCATTAAATAGCCAAAAAGTGTAGGTGCTAATGACCTCGTAATCGACGCGCCAGAAAACACCACCACCACTACCACCACCATCAACAACAACAACAACAATAACAACAACCACCACCAAATACTGTAAAACAGAGCCAAGCAGTTGTTAATATTCGTTATAATATGAATGTATGCACTTACAAGCAGTGGCAGGTAAATAGATTCGTTATTTAAGATCGGGATGGATACACGCTTTCCTCAACAAGGAATTGAATTATAATGTATGTGAACTGGAAATAAAATTCTGCAGAAGTTAACTGGCACCTCCTGGGGAGCATCCGCCTCCACACTTCGCACATCAGCACTGAGCCTTGTGTATTCTGCAGCTGAACATGGCTCATCTGTCTGGATGAACAGTTCCCACACCAAAGAGATCGACATAGTTTTGAACCAGACAATGCGGATAATCAGTGGATGTATCAAGACCATTCCACTGTACTGGCTAACCGTTTTGAGTAACATCGAACCGCCTACGATAAGACGACGCAATCGCGTAATTGTCCAATAAAATTAGACCTGTCATAACTTCTATTTCGCATCCACGACGACATGGAAACCCAATTTCAGAGACTTAAATCAAGAAGTCCGAGCATAAAAACTGCAAAAGAGATCATATTTAACAATTTTAACGAGAGAGAAGCATGTAGATTGGAGCGGATAGCTTCATCTCCACCAGAATGGCACTTCCTGTTTGACAACCAATAGGCAATCACAGGGACTCGACCTGGGCTGCTCTCAACAGAGTTAGGTCTGGCCATGGCAGATCTGCTTCATCTCTTTGGGGAATGAGAGATTCACCGAATTGTGACTGTGGTGAGGAAGAACAAACCACCCGTCACGTGACTTTTGATTGCTCATTTCGAGCCTTCAGGGGATCACCGAAAGATTTCATAGCTATTTCAAATGAAGCTTTACATTGGCTGCACTATGTACATTTTGAATTTTAACTATAATTTAATATTTCATTTTATTAGTGTGAAACAATTGTGTATTATTGATTATGTGCTATGGCCATAATATAAATAAATAAATCAATTATAATCCATGTGAGCCATCATGAGGATAACAAAATTACAATATTGGCCCTTCCTTACAACTTTGACGAAACTACTGAAATTAATCATTTCGTCGAATTGTGAAGACTGTTTCTAGGTAGATTACTTCAGTTATGATATGTCATTGAAAACTCCACAAAGCAAAGCAGTTAATGCTTAACGATAGTAGGGCAGGTAAATGTTTAGATAAAAGGTTGAAAGTAAAGGATATGGTGGCTGGAAGGTGTCTGAGGGCTTTCAGTTATCTCCACTTAGCATGTCCGTGTAGCGCTGCGAGTGACACATTTGATCTCGGTTCAGCGGGTCGCGGGATCGAGGCCCTAATTGGTCGCAAATTGCCATCAGAGCCGTCCGCTCCCCTGGGAACAACACCTGGCTTCCAAATCACAAAATTTCAAGGGGAAAGAAACTTAAGATTTCAGCAACACTCGTAAAATCGCAGCTGCAGTGAATTGTCGACAAGAATCCAATTAACGGCTGAAATTTTGTCCGAGCAGTTGACTCTTCTAAGTTTATCCTATTATAATTCTGCTGGTCTCCTCGGGCATCTTAACACCACACCGACCTTTGTTCTTCATGGTTTACCAGTCAAGGGACTTGAGTAAGTTCTCAATCTGCGGGGCACCACCCTCCCACCCCCCAGACATACCAGGGGGGAGTGGGGTGCGTGGTCTATGTGGTGAGGACAATACACAAGTTCTACACCGTCGCAAGTACTATGTCTTCTTCATCGCCTCTTCTGAAAAGCACGCTAGAAATTCAGAATCTTATAATAGTGAAATATTTATGTTTGTTTAATAATCCATCATATCCTTTCGCCATTAAGAAGAATTAAATTTTAAAACATGCAACTATCTAACGACGCAAGCTTGCATTTTGCAGCTGCATATTTGAATACATTATAAATACAAATGAAAACCATCTGATGATGAACAATTTGTTCAAAACTGGTAATGGTTAATAAATATAATAACAACAAACTGTGACTGCTTGATGCTTTTAATATCAACACAAATTTGATACCACAGTCGCTGATTTCCACTAATCCACCATGGATAAAATGTTAAATTTATTTACTGTCTTATAAACATATAACAAATACAAATAAAGGAAGAAAAAATAATCAATAACAAATAGTAACAGATCACAGTGTACGGTTTAGACGACCACTTCAATGCATGCCTCCAGGCATGATGTATCTCAATATGACACTGATACATCACACACAGCTAGTTCCCTCGCGCCTGAAGCGTTACACATACGTGTACGTCAATATGCGATCAAGAAACTGGTCCTTCTTAGGGCCAGTCATTTCGATAGATAGTGAAGGTATGCCGGTGGTTAAAAAACTGCTGCGCTGCTAGAAGAGCTGTGTCCTGTCAAGAAACTTATAGGGATAAACAACAGAGACGTTCAAAGACCCCAGCAAGGCTTCACGAGCAATATGCAAGTGTTATGTTTGCAAGAACAGGTCTTCAAGTCAATGATAACAGCCACATTATCTTTGCAACACTATAATTACGTCGAAATGATCTGAATTCCGTCTTTCAGACTTGAAAGTTGGCGGCCCATTCGAGTGAGAGGCAGCACTATCTTCTACTTCCGTAATAATTTCCGTATCGTTCAGTATGATTTCTACTCAGTCTGATCTAACCATCCATTGTATATCGTCCAAGTGACTGCTGACCTTCTGCTTATTCCTACGTGATGACTTTTTCAGTGTGCGACTATATATAAACCTCCAAATGAGAAGTTATCTTTTTTATCCTTTCGAGAATTTCGATAGGTTTATTGTAACAACAGTCATGAATGAGACTGCAATGAAGACGATAATAACGGCGAGGCATTCTTTGCATGGGTTCATCCTCTCTCAGTGAGTACCCGCAAACAGTATGCACATTCCTGCTTGATAATCTCGATTGCTTCATTCCCCTCATTTTTAGTATAGACCATATGCGATATCTTTGTACTTTATCACAGGACGTAATTATGTCCATGAGAGCTGGTATGTTATCCCGATAAAGAAATTAAATTTAAAATATTAAATAATCTTAATTTTATAAATAACATACATAAAATAAAGTTTAATTTTTTACACAAAAGAACTCTCTCTTGTCACTTGTTAGCACTAAACTGTTGTCATCTTCACTGTAACGCAGATCTAAGGTCAAAGTAATAATGCTAAGCTAAGTTTTTAAGGACTACAGATATATTTTTATACCTTTTACGATGACAGTGAAGTATCATAGTGTGGAATCGTCTTTTTTGTCCGCTGTAATATTCCCTTGTGCTCGGGTTTTTCCTCTTGATGCCGGGTCGAGCTGGCCAGGTGGAATTCTATTTGTGCCGTCCGCCAGGCCGCCCAATACATTTTTGTGCGCTCGCTGTCGGCAATTTCTGACATTCCATCCCCGCCATCCCCCAAGCCGGAAATCTCATCTCTACCTCCAGAGTGGTCTGCGCGGCACTGTGTCTAGCAGGCAACGGCTCCATGCTGGGTTACAGCCAGGAGAGACCATGGAGGAAGGAATATATGGAGACGACGCAAGGGACCTTCACCACATTTTGGAGTGAAACCGGGTGGAGAGAAGTGGGGAGGGATTGCTTGGCCGGAGAAACACGGGAAATAGGCACAAAATCTCAAGGGAATCATAAGACAACCATGGCACCGCAATTTAATGATGGATTATTATGTAACCCGACCACACAAATCAAAAATGAAGAATAAATTTTTTTGATATCCTGCTTAGTTCTCGAGATATACTGTCTCAAAGAATGGAGTTTCTGGTTGAAATTCAGAAGAAACGTGTCCCGAATGCCAAATTTGGTGATAGATTCTTATGTAACACGACGATACAAATCAAAAATAAAGAATAAATGTTTTCGATATCTCGCTTAGTTCGCGAGATACACTGTCTCAAAAGTGAAGATTCAACGCAATTTGATGAAGAATTCTTATGTAACTCGTTGAGACAAACTGAAAGTAAAGAATAAATTTTTTTGATATCTCGCCTAGTTCGAGATATTGTACCTTAAAATTGACGTGGTTAGGTTGAAATGCGGCATGGACCAGAAGAAAACTTCGCCATATCCATATCCATAATGAATTCGGACGTAACTTAATGAGCCGGTAATTCTTTTTAACTTGAATAACAAACTGTTTATTTCTACAGTCCTTAAATTTTAGTTAATGTTCAAATAGGTTACATTTTCACATTATATTTCAGTAATTGATAAGAAAGATTTCAAAATCCAGAAATATAGTTGTAGACATATTTACAGAAACAAGTCATATCTGAAATTTTAGAAATAGCCTAATTCAATGTTCAGAACTAAAAAAATTATCACTTCAAAAGACCTCATAGTTTCTCAGCTTACTTAGAAGATATTGTACTGTTAGTGACCTATATAATTTTGCTAGCAAAATCAGTGCATTTATAAGTCAGAAGCTAATAACTAATAATAAATAAATTGTTTGTTCTCTTCTGGTACACACCGCATTTCAACCTGCCAACATTTCCATTAATATTGCCGCTACAAAATCAAAGTATGTAGACACCCCTAAACACATGAAATGCATCGCGAACTACATTTCGGGCAACAACGTTTATTTCATCACGTTTAGTAATTCGCACAGCACAAATTATCACAATTAGTTTCATCGTACACTTTCAGTGTAAACTGAAACATGAGTAAAGCATGCAGAATACTATATTCACTGTGTCACGATGTAAAGTTGACGGGCTTAAATTAAACTTTCAGCACTTGTCTACAATAAGGCTAGCTTTTCAGGTGCAAAGTAGTAACATATGCTAATTGTCTACACTACACCAACAAAAATTTGAGAACGATATGATCCTATTGAGAGCAATGAATAAATTTATAGCAATAGGTGCTAATGTTGCAGTTACCTATCAGATACTTCAAAACGATAATTACAATGTGACTTACTTATGTAACGCTATTCCAGGTTGTTTCCTATCTTGTCTATTGTGTAACCATATGCAAAACAACATTATAGAAAACTTTATAATATTATAAAATTAAATATTCTCAGCACCTGACACAGTGCAAAGAGCCCAATGTTTTGGGACTCCTACGATGCTAACCACGCATGCGCAGTAGGAGAGCAGTTTTTGCTTGAAGTTTCACGGATTTAGCGTTATTTCGTCTCCATATATTCCTTCCTCCATGGTAGAGAGCAGAGAGTAGGCCTACCACCTCCGAACCAATGTCGCTATGTTCCACCATTGTCTAGCGTTGGATATTTACTGTACCTAAGCACTATAACTGTTTGGATACGTACTGGAGTGAATAAGAGTCAACAGCTTTAACGATATTTAATACTGCTTTTCTCTCTATTATCTAGATCTCCACTGATTAGAGCTGTGTTCTGGCCGACTGGTTTGACTAGATGTTCGGATCGAACAACGGTTTCGGCCGTATTTTCAGTTCGCCTATTGCATTCTTCAGTAAAGCTTGCTTCATGTATCTAAATTACATTAGGCAGCACCTTATTTCGAATTCCGCGTAAGACTGCGGGTACCTTCTAATCGGTGGTGTTACGTAATTAAACTGTGTCACAACAGAGGCGGACTGCGCGTCATATTTAATTTTTCTCTCCTATACGTTAAAACCATCACTCTAGCCGAGCGTCTAAACAATAACGCCATAAACACAATTGGTAGAGTTGCCCATTTATTTCCTCTCGTGAAAGCAAAGTTACCATATATCAACCTTTTATAGTGTCTAATTTCTTTTCGCACACAAGTTCCTCGATATATAACAGCCTAATCTCAGTAACCGTGTCATAGTGTCCGACTTTACCAGGCGAAACTGTGAAAGTGCCCTCTTCTGTCGCTAAGGGACTATACGGGCAGACCAAGTGAATTCAAAGGTAGGACTGAGGCAGCGTGTGATTGCAGATATGGTCAGGACATTAAACTCGGTGTTCCACGAGCGCGAAGTGAGAAAAGGGATTATAAAGAGCTCTTCCCAATTGTGCTAAAATTCGTAAAAATCTTAGGAATAGAGTATAGAGAGATGAAAGTAGATCAAATATGAATTTGTATATTTTTCATGTGCTTTTGTGGAAAGAGACTGTGTAAATCATATATATTATTTCTATAAGGTATTTTTTTGTCACAAGCCTATATCTTCCTTCATACTTAACCGAAATCAATGAATGAGGTGTCATTTTAAAGCTTATGGTCTCCACTTTGGTTAAATCGTATTTTAAGCAAGAAAGTTTTCGGAATTCGACCCTTAAAGGGCAAAAATGTAATTTTTTCTAAAATGCTGTTTTCTGTGTTACGGGTCAGTTATCTCCCTGGATACCTAACTGAAACCGTTTTATGAAGTATCGTTTTAAAGATTAAGATCTCCACTTTAGTGAAGTCATATATTAAGCCAGAAAGTTTTCGGAATTCGACCCTTAAAGGGCAAAAGTATCAATATTTTTGCAATGCGTTTTTGTGTCACGAGCGATTTATCTCTCTTAATATCTAACCGATATAGATAAATGAGGTATCATATTAAAGAATAAGGTCTCTGCCATGGTAACATTATATTTTAAGAAAGGAATTTTTCGTAATTCAACCCTTATAGGGCAAAAATGTCACTTTTTCTAAAATGCGTTTTTTGTATCTCGAGCCATTTATCTCCCTGGATATCTAACCAAAATCGATAAATGAGGTAGGATTATGAGGAGTAATGTCTCAGCCTTGAGACATCAAATTTTAAGAAAGAATGTGTTTGGAATTCAACCCTTAAAGGGAAAAAGTATAAATTTTTCAATAACGCATTTTTGTGTCACGAGCGATTTATCTCCCTTAATATCTAACCGATATAGATAAATGAGGTATCATATTAAAGAATAAGGTCTCTGCCATGGTAACATTATATTTTAAGAAAGGAATTTTTCTTAATTCAACCCTTATAGGGCAAAAATGTCACTTTTTCTAAAATGCGTTTTTTGTATCTCGAGCCATTTATCTCGCTGGATATCTAACCAAAATCGATAAATGAGGTAGGATTATGAGGAGTAATGTCTCAGCTTTGTGACATCATATTTTAAGAAAGAATGTGTTTGGAATTTAACCCTTAAAGGGAAAAAGTATAAATTTTTCAATAAAGCATTTTTGTGTCACGAGCGATTTATCTCCCTTAATATCTAACCGATATAGATAAATGAGGTATCATATTAAAGAATAAGGTCTCTGCCATGGTAACATTATATTTTAAGAAAGGAATTTTTCTTAATTCAACCCTCATAGGGCAAAAATGTCACTTTTTCTAAAATGCGTTTTTTGTATCTCGAGCCATTTATCTCCCTGGATATCTAACCAAAATCGATAAATGAAGTAAGAATATAAGGAGTAATGTATCAGCTTTGTGAAATCATATTTTAAGAAAGAATGTTTTTGGAATTCAACCCTTAAAGGAAAAAAGTATAAATTTTTCTATAACCGATTTGTGTGTCACGAGCGATTTATCTCCCTTGATATCTAACCGATAGAGATAAATGAGGTACCATATTAAAGAATAAGGTCTCCGCCGTGGTAACATTATATTTTAAGAGAGGAATTTTTCGTAATTCGACCCATAAAAGGCAAAAAAGTCAATTTTTCTAAAATGCGTTTTTTGTGTCTCGAGCCACTTATCTCCCTCGATATCTATCCAAAATCGATAAATCAAGTACGATTGTGAGGAATAATGTCTCAGCTTTGCTGACATCATATTTTAAGAAAGAAATGTTTGGAATTCAACTATTAAAGGGAAAAAGTATAAATTGTTCTACAACCTATTTTTGTGTCACGAGCCTTATATTTCCCTTGATATCTAATCCATATAAATAAATGACATATCGTATTAAAGACTAAGGTTTCCGCCGTGGTAACATTATATTCTAAGAAAGGAATTTTTCGTAATTCGACCCATAAAGCGCAAATTGTCAATATTTCTAAAATACGTTTTTTGTGTTTCGAGTCATTTATATCCCTGGATTTCTAACCAAAATCGATAAATGAAGTAGGAGTATGAAGAGTAATGACTGAACTTGGTGACATTATATTCAACCTCACTATTCATCGCATTTTATTCGCGAAATTTTCGCACGGGTCGTCTAGTAGTATGTAATATGATAAGAAGTAGTATTATGTGTGAAGTATTAATTGAAAGTTGTAATTATAAATGCTGATAAAAGCCACGCTATTTTGAGGACAATTTTAGGCAATTTGGAGTTGTTTTCGTAATAGTTTTTATGTTTAAATGCATGAAAACAATATTAACTTTCATTTTAAAGTGTTTCCTAATGATTGTGAGTGATTTTGTACAAGTTGCTACTGTTTTAGTATGAATTTGTCAGTTAATTTGATTATTAACGCTGGAGAAACGTTTGTCGGTACTGTTTGCTGTGTTCTGATTGTTTCTGTGGCGTTTATTTAAGTTCGCGCAATGACGAGCAGAATCAGTATTTGTTCACAGTTTTTATAGTTTTTTGTGAGTTAATCGCTGGAATTGTTTTGTAATGTGATTTAATAACTCTGGACGAAGTTTGAGGCTTATCCGTGTTTGTTATTGAAGATTTCGACGGAGTAAAAGTGAGATGAAAAGTGATCCGGCGGTCTTGTTATTAAACTCCTTAGAGAAGTTGCTTTAATGTAACTATCCTTTGGTGAAAAGTAAAATCACCTGCTGACCGGACAGCAAGAATCCTGTTAATTAAGGAACTAATTAATTAAGCTGCAATCAGCATCATCTGAAAAGAGTATCCAGCGAGATGCTTATCAAACTGTTTTGAATCTAAGCACAAAGCTCTTATTGAAGTTAATTTACTAATTGTAGGGGCAATGTACTGATTACATTTATAAGCACAATAGCTTATTTATATCTCTATTTTTTTCTAGATAATTACTGTCGTATTTTTAATGAAGACTGGCCTTATTAGATTGTAATTCCTGTCCCGCATTTTCTTCGTGGAATATTGAGCCTGCTGGGTAAGGAGTTAATCCTCAAGACAGCTATTCCGGACGACGTGGGTTCAAATCTCATTCGACGATTCATACTTCGGTTTCTTGAAATGATTCTTCCAATGGCCACAGCCGAATTCCTTCAAGTTCCCAATTCTTTCATGGCTCTAATAATCTCGACGTAGACGATCCGAGAAGCCACAAAAAAAGGAGAAAAGTCTTCTTCGACACCCGCAGCTGTGTGCGCTGCATTGTTGACTTATTCCTTATTGTCATGTTCTACTGTTCCCTTCAGTCTTCGATATCTCTTAAGATTTGATTGTATCTACGAAACCACGGTTCGTGTATTGTCCACAGTTGTAAGGGTACACATATTTGACTAGTTTAATAGCAATATTATTGTTGTGGCTGGTCCTTAAATGGTTTACTTTGCTGGTTTCTCAGTTCTGTCAACGAAATCGTTGATTCCAATTGCAGTGGGCATAAGATTTTTGAGTTTGTATGGTGGATCAATGAAAATGAGTCACCTGGTCGGATGAATCTCGTTTTTTGTTGCACCAGGTTGATGATTGTCGTGTCCAGATACGCCGTCTTCCAACGAAACGGCTGCTCGGAAAATATGCATCGCGCCGCGGACGCAGACCATAGCTGTCAATATCGGGACTAGTGTTGCAAATTGAAAAAAAATGTATTTGTTCATCTTTGTGAAAAAAGAACTTAGCACCCTGTTTCTTTTTCTAAATTTGTTTTTTTTTTTTTCCAGAAAACAATAAATTTGATAAATTATAGTTTTGTTTACGGAATTTACATTTTACATGTGCGTTTTAAATCTTACTGAATCATATAATGTCTTACATAATGATTTATAAATGTATGTATATAGGTAACGTAATTTTATTCATTCTCTATGTCAGTACCACATTCACTAGTATCAGCACCACCAACATTAGTTCGGTCGATGTCGGAATTTTCTGTTTCTTCTTCTGGCTCCTCTAGAGCCATTACTTCAGAAATAGTTACATTTCCTTTTACTGGTTGTTCATGTATTTTACGCAAAAGATTTTTAGAATTCAATTTTAAATTGTGAGCAAAGTACACACTGTGCATAAAGACAGCGCTGATAATTCTGTATTACGATCTTTTAAGTTGGAATTTAAATCTATTATCATACAAAATAGGAGCTTTATTTCTTTTTCAATAGTTTGTTTACGCCCACGGATGCAAGGAAACGATTCATAATTATTGACAATTTAATAACTCAGTATCACTATACGCTGAGAGTCTAACAAGAATACGAATATAAGGAAAGCACAATAAGTAGTAAAAAAAGGCAAAAAAAAAAAACGGCGATAAATTTAAAATTCTCAATTTTTTGAAAAGATCCGTAGGTATACAGACAAATTCGTAGGGTTGGCAACACTAGTTCAAATAGCGAGTATCAATCCAAACAACGGGAAACGGGGATTCCTTCTCGTGCAACCAAGCATCTTCGGGAAGTCCCCGTTCGTAAAAGAAAACTTCAATGTTGCCAATATTTTCATAATTTTCTTTTCTACTGAACCAGAAAAGTATAGTAGATTTAAAAATTAAGATAAGTACTTAGTATAAACTCTAAAACAGTTATATTAAATGATATATGCCTTACAAATTTGAGATTTAGTACTTATGAAAAAAAAACATGTCCCAGAAAAAAACGTGTTTTTTTTCAAGTCAGAAAAAACCGTTTTTTTACAACACAAATCGGGACATTCAGCTGAGCTTCCATTGGACCTGCGATAATAATCGAAGGGACCATGACAGCTGTGGAGTACGTGAAGATTATTATGGACCACCTAAAATACGTTTACTAAACAACTGGTACTCTATTTGCTACCTTGCCACCCGCATAAGCTTTTTGTAATGAAGTGGCTGCACGAGTAGTTAACCATCACCACTCGAAGGACTTTCGGTGTTTTGTTATCTCTTTGACAAATGTACTGTATTACTCGTGTTTTATCGTCTTATAACTGCTGGGTGATGAAGATCAACTGCGGTTTACTACCCCTTTTGGAAAGTTCTCGGCTTTCACCACACATGGAAAACTGAAAAAAGCGGAGTCTCCTTGATATGCTTCCCAGATATTTTGTGTTTTTTTTTTTATGTGAAGTAATTGGCCAACCCAGTCTTGATCTAGGCCTAGAGCTTTTAGGACAGAATAGACAACTGACGCTACGCGGCTTCAATCCATCCTGCATCATGAGTGGTTTGAGTAACAAGCCTTCAGTCCAGTTTGTGACGTCTACGCTTTGTGATGTTCAGATTAGAACTGAACATGGAGAAAGTAAATACACAATCTAGAGAACGAATAAAACCTAGAACTGGCAGTATCATATTTTCTGACACTTGAGTTAGAAGTAACTGCAACATTCATGAAGCGACTTTACGCGATTGGCGATTTGTATTTGTAAGAAAGTAGTGAAAATACCAACAAAACTCTTAGCTGAATTGAGGTACGAGACTAAAATGTGTCTACTGCTCATTCTCGTTTGCTGAAATTCATGTGAATTAGACCTGTGCCACTACGGCATACAGCTTACTGTTCTCCTATGAATGTGACACGTGAAATTTCAAGACGTGAAGGTAGAAACTAAAAAAATTAGTAAGTAATTATTCTGCTTCTTTTGCTGATAAATAAATTACCACTTACATATTCTAACTGGTGCAATGGCTTCAATAATTTTAAGCTGTGTTACGGTATAATAATAATAGCAAAATGTTATAAGAGGGGGTACCCAAAAATAACCGGAATAGTATTGTCCTGGGCGGAGGTTGTGTAGTGCGCGTTTCTGCCGCTAAGCGTTTATAGCACAACTCATTGTCAATCAGTGCCGCCCGTGTTGTCGACCTTGCTTGTTCTGTTAATCTGCGGTTATTGGTTTCGCTAGCGCTGTTTTGTTATTGTTTCATTTTTGATGATGGCAAGTTTAAGTGAACAACCTGCAGCTATGAAATTTTGTTTTCTACTCAGTAAAAATGCTAATGAAACAGTTTTAATGTTGAAAAAGGTTTCAGAGATAACGCTATGGGAAAAACTCAAATGTACGAGAGGTTCGCTCAGTTTAAAAATGGCGACATGTCGACTGATGACAAAGCTTATTCTGGACGTCCATTACCTGCCCGAATCGCCGAAAATGTTGAAAAAAATTCGAGGAGTTGTGCTCTCAGACCGTCGACAATTGATCAAATGTCAGAGATAAGTGGGTCATTTTGGAGCTCGATTCATTGAATTTTAACCGAAGATTTGGGAATGAAAAGATTTGCTGCCAAGTTTGTTTCTCGGATTCTCTGACTAACAATCAAAAAAAAAAAAAAAAAAAAAAGTCTAGTTGAAACATGTCGTCCTTTGAAACAACAGCTTGAAATTGATCCAGATTTTCTGTCAGAGTTCATTACTGGTGATGAGTCATGGTGCTATGGATACGACCCAGAAACAAAGCAATAGTCAAGTCAATGGAAGACGTCATTGTCAAATCGTCCAAAAAAAGATGTGATTAAGTCAAATCAAACATCAAAACAATGCTCATTTGCTTTCTTGATTCCAAGGGCGTAGTTCATTCAGAGTTTGTTCCCCCACATCAGACCGTCAATCAAACCTTTTATTTGGAAGTTTTAAGATGGCATGGTTCCGCTGCCCCGCGCGCCTTGCTTGCCTGACCTGGCTCCGAGCGATTTTCCTTATTTCCACGCAAGAAAGGTCACCGATTTGACAACAGTGAAGAGGTCAAGGGAAAAACCGAGGGAGGAGCTGTCAACCATTTCTAAAGATGACTACAAAAAATGTTTCGAGCAGTGGAAGCACCAGCGAGATAAATGTATTAGTTGCAATGGGGAGTATTTTCAAGGAAATAAGGTTGTTTTGTAAAAAATTTGAAAAGCTTTAAAAAAATAATTCCGGTTTTATTGGTACCCCCTCGTTATGCAGCAGCATAAAGTTGAGTGTTGATTGATATTAGAGCTATAATTACACTGATTAGTATTTGTGTGCGTGTTGTGTGTTTCAGGGCGACCTGGTGCAGCTGAAGGAGCTGCCCGTGCAGGGGACCTTCGAACTCAAGAGCAAGGCCATGGACGTCCTGATGGCGGTACGTTTTGTCGGCTCCTCCCGCTTCTGCCATCTCATAAGGGGAACACGGTGGTGCCATGTGTTTGTGAAACGTCTTTGCTAGGTTCTGTACGATCAGCGTAATTTTTGATTTCATATAGTTAATGAAGCGGAGATTGAAGATCGTTCCAGGATTCGCCTAAGCGATCACGGGAAACCATTTAAACCCTTCATTTTCCCCTGTTCAGTGTAATGGTGCTTTAACGCATGTGACCAGACTGCTGTGCACCTTCTGATATTTATACGCATGATAGTATGCAGACGATAATATTTCTGTTCGGGATTCAGATACGGTCATTTAGAATTAAATAACCTACTCTTGGATACTGAGAGTCACAACTTACCAGCATACTGCGCATATTTCGACCAGCCGATTGCGCAATAAAAATTCCAAAATTAATTATCACGCCACTAGTACGGTGTAGCCCAGGTCTAAACCAGATCCGAGAGTTATTTATTTCAGATCCGATCTTTTTTTATTATTTTTTTGCTCAGGTTTTTACGTCGAGGTCACTAGAGTCAACAAAGGATTGGAGGCAAGGATCAGGAAGGAGTTCGCAAATGGTCTTTTTAACGAACCGTCTCTGCATTTACCTAGAGTGAATTCGGTAAACCATGGAAAACCGAAATCTGGACGACCGGATAGGGATACCAGCCCAAGTCCTTCCAAATGCGAGACCTGATCAAACCTCTGCAGTATGGCGGCGCTTTAACATGCAGGGAAGAATGTAAATGATGAGCAAAAAGTTTTCATAAATTTAAGAGAATTGATTCGTGGGTTTTCCAGCTGCGTCGATTTGTTACTTTTGTGTTTGATTTTTATTTGACATGCGGAACACAATTTCGTGAAACGAATTCAAAACTCATTTGTTGTTGAAAGTTTTACAAAAAAAAAAAAAAAAAAAAAAAAAAAAAATACAAAAAAAATCTGCAGTGAATTCAGTTTAATACACAAACTGTATACTAAGCATTACCGAGATAGCAACTCGCTCTTCGCGGATTTTTTTTTTTTTTTTTTTTTTTTTGTTATTATTATTTTAAATATTGCCTACAGTTCACTACTGCGACTACATCATTTGTTCTGCGTCATCTCTCATGAATATAAAATGAATTGCACCAATTTTTTCATACCGCACGTGATAATATGAATTTGCAGTCACAGTTGTTCAGCTGAATGTGTTCCTACAAGTATCACCAAGTGAAAAACTGGAAAAATGTTTAAGGTTTTGGTCTTCTATAAAATAAATAATTACAATGAAAGTATTAAAATCGGGCTCAATGGAACGTTTCTTTTTGGCCTTAAATTAGCTAATTTTACATCGAATAGAAAATGGGAAAAACCCGGTTATTTGACACTGAACCTTCATTTGAATTAAAAGAATGATACAATAATAGCAATACTATTTCTCTAAATCCTGTTTTTAAAAGTTGTTTAATTTACAAAACGTAAGATGAGTATGTGTGCATATTACGTATTAATGGGAAAAGTCTCTCCGTCAACATGTAACGTAAAGAAAGATAAAAGAGAGCAAAGCAATGAAATTGGCAATACAGAAAAATATTTCAATCGCGTTTGCATGTTTATTACGACATTTATTTGAAAGCAAATTAATTAATGTAATCAAAATGGAAAAATAATCTAGTTGGAACGGGGCTAATAGCTGATTTCTCTGCAAAAGTGCGATGGGAGAGGGGGACCATTCTTGGGTAGCAGTCAGCAGAAAGTTTAGTTTCCCCTCAGCCCCCCCCCCCCACCCCCTCCCAGAGAAGAAGAGTTGTGACCAGCGTTGTTTAGATGACTGCGGAAAACCAACTGCAACCTGTATTCGAAATGGTTACTGCGAGTATTTGGAACATCTACAATTTTATGGACTGCATTCACAGTGACAATTTTCTTGACCTAAACTAACCTAAAATTAAGCGCTAGTAAAAACATTGCAGAATAGGCCTACTCTAAATTTTGTATTGAAGTTGGTTACCACATTTCTCTGGCCTCGGTGATACTTTCGGTTATGTTCTGCGGGAGCAATGCTTTGCGTAGCTTCCTCCAAGTGTCCTGTCAGAAGTCATGGCTACTTGTATTTCAGTGTTTCACTCCAAGCTCACTGAATGAACAGGAACGGTCCTGCGGCCTCCGCGTAATTCGTCTTGATGACCCAGGCTTAAGCACATAATGCATTTCTATAGTTTCAAATTCGTAGCCACGATAACGTGTTTACCACTCTTATAATTAGACTGCAATCACTGACAAATATTTCTCTACTGGTTAAAACCGGATTCCTAGAAATGTTCATACTATTAGAGGATGGAACAGTTTCTTTCCTTTCTGATATCCAAATCGCTTATTTCTTCAATTACTATGACTATTAAAAAATCAACTTAGACTATATACAGCACTCATCGCTAAAGTTAGTTTCAGTAAGCTATTAGAGTATTTGAAATGAACCGTTGACAGAGCGCCAGTTATTTTGATTTCACTAAATCAAACAGTAAATGTGTTGTTGAAGTTACTTGTATTATACTGCTAGTCATCGAAATAAGAGTTTGGAAGTGGCTTTCGAATACATGTTCCGTTCGTTCTGTGATTCGGTCCAAAAAGTCTGTTACGGATGACTTCACATCTGATGTTTAGAACTGAGAGCCCTCTTGTATAGCTAAAGACAAAAGAGTGACGCACGCGACAAAGCAGTAAGCACGAAAAAGTCTGCCTGTTCTTTTCCCTCAGTCTGGAATCAGAATTACCGGGTAGCAACCCTAACTTCTAATTCGCTGGAAAAGTGGCGTTACTGGGTGGGCATAAGGTTGTCTGTTCGGAAGCGATAAGCGAATCCACAGTTTATTGGGACAAATTAAAAAAAAATCTTTCATTCACCTGGAATGAAACGATTAGATCACCGAGTCACTATTAAACCCTTATAAAGTACTTACGCTTGGTAACACATTTTTGATAGGATTTTCCACCTTGCATGGGCCATAATAACCATTTCCCTATCATTACAGTCTTTTTTTTTTTTTTTTTTTTTTATTGGTTTTTGGTTGTCAGACCATTTTACCAGCCCACATACAAAAATTTTCCTGTTACAGTTATTCTGACGTTTTATCTTAACTTAATTTACATATATATAATATTTAACATGTTAATGATTTACACGAGGGATTTTACATGATACGGATTTGAGGTTTAACATAGTTCAAATTGACATTTTACAGACAAGTTTATATGTACATATATATACATACCTACACACACACACATATATACATACACCCATGAACATACATATATATATATTTATACACACACACATATATATATATTGCGTCCGTTTGCTTGTATTGTTTTTTTTCAGATGTTAATCTGCCCATCTCTTAGAAAGTCTATAAGTTTTATGTATATCTTCGCGTGTCTCGACGCTAGAAGGGTGGTTATCGACGTAGGCAGAGGCACCTGGAGTGATAACAAGCTGTTTAACAGTTTTTGGCTGTGGGTGTAGTATTTGCTGCATGCAAAAAATATGTGGTTCAAGTCTGCTTCTTCCTCCTCGTCCGCGTCGCATTGTGGTGAGTCAACCACGCCTATTCTATACAAAAGGCTGGGGTAAGAACTGTGTCCTAGTCTCATTCGTATTATAGATGTTATGTATTGTCTTTTTGCTCTGAAGTCTTGAAACCAAGCCTTTTTGGGATTGTTGGTTGTATGGTAGCATAGTGTTTACCTTTGTGATACGATGTTGATGTCCAGAATTCTTGGAGGTCTTGTTTCAACTTCTGTTTCACTCTGGGAAGGAAGTCTATGTAAGGTAGGGGCAAGAATAGAGGCGTGCCTTCTGTAGCCCCGCTTTCAGCGAGGGCGTCTACCAGTTCATTGTATATGAGACCCGACTGACCTTTCACCCACATGAATCTTATGTCTGGAGCTTGGGTTGATACTGCGCACTCGATGATGTCCATAATGTAGCTATTGCTGCTTAGGTTCTACTGTGGGTTCTGGAGCCGCTGTAGTGTGCTCCTGGAGTCGGTTAGGATCAGAATTTTCTCAAAAAAATTTTCCATCCCATAATTGATGGCTTCCTTGATGGCTAGTATTTCAGCAGTGTAGATTGAGGTCTCCGGTGGGAGTAAAAAGGATGTTCCGTAGTTTTTGACTGGGCAGTAGTAAGCGCATCCTACACTGTGATCTGTTTTCGAACCATCCGTGTAGATGTGGGTGAATTCCCCCCAGATCGCCGATAAAAGGAGGGAGGCAAATTTCGGATTTAGTTGGGGTGGTAGAATATAGGTTTGCAGGGTTGGAACAGAGCATTCATAGGGTTTCGAGAAGACTGGTAAGGTGGGTTCCTTCGTTATAAGCGGCTCTGTGAGTTTGAGGTTGAAGTAACTGTACACCAGGAGCGGGCATCGTGGAGGGCGTTTATCTCCGAAGGTTCCCATGCTATTAATTAAGAGTTGGAGTTTAGGGAGTAAGGGAAGTTGTGTGAAGGAGAGCCTTTGGAGTAAGTATTTGTCCGCGAGGTATTGACGGCGGAGTTCGAGTGGAAGCTCGCTGGTTTCTATGAGTAACGCGTTCGTGGCGGAGCTTTTCATGGCTCCTATGCAGATGCGGAGAGCGCGATACTGTAGTTGATCTAGTTTCCGTATGTGCTGTTTCGGCGCATTGCCATACACGATACTTCCATAGTCTATTCGTGATCTAATTAATGACCTGTAGAGTAGTAGGCAGGTCGCAGGATCTGCACCCCACCATGTGTGAGCTGCTGCGCGAAGTATATTTAAGGAGCTGCTCGTTCTGGCTATTATATCCTTTACATGTGCGATCCAGGAAAGTCTGCTATCCAAGATGAGTACAAGGAATTTTACTGTTGATCGTACAGGAAAATCGTATTGTCCCAAGTGTCCAATGTGTTCCAGCGAGAGTGGGTGATCATACTCTCGAAAGGAGGTAAGGTAACCGATGGAGGGGCAAGTACTGTGGCAAGGTCTTCGACATCGCAGGTGATTGTTGAGGTAGGTGATGGTTTCTTCTTCATTTTTCTGATCATGGACCATATTTCCTTTGTTGGCGTGTCCTTAGATATTTTCGAGCAGTAGGTTTTCCAGCTGTTGCGTTTCTGCTGTTTGAGGAAACGTTTAACTTCCGCGTCTATTTTCTTATATTCCGTGTATGTCTCCCATGTGGATTGTTGTTTATATTTTTTAAATACTAAACGTCTCCTGGCAATCATTTTTGAAGCTTCTGGGGACCACCATGGAGAAGGTGTAGCTGGTTTCCTCACATACGAGCGGTTTTGGGGGATCGATATGTTTGCTGCTTGATTGATTAAGGACATGAAAGAGTTGTAATTTTCCTCCGGTGAGGCATTTTGTACACAAGTGTGGAGCAATGAGTCTACAATTTTGGAATATCGACACCAGTCTGCTTTATGTATGTCCCATTTGTTTTTCGGGAAGCTTACAGTCTGTTTTATTGGGGTTAGATAGGACATTGTAATGGCCAAATGATCAGATCCCAGCGAGTACGGTACGATACTCCATTGGAAGTCACTTGAGATGGATGGGGAGGTTAAGGTTAGGTCCACTGCTGAAGGTCGGTGTCCTGGTCTTGGGATAAGAGTGGGTGAACCGTCATTGAGGATTATCAGGTCGTGGTCGTCCAATAATTCTTTAACTGCTTGGCCCGGAAGGTCTTCATATACGCATCCCCAAGATGTACTGTGTGCGTTGAAATCACCGCAGAGGATATAGGGATGCTCTAGTTGTCTGAGTAGGTGATGCCATTCCTGTAGATCTACCTGCGTGCGTGGGGGACGGTAAATAGAAATAACAGTGAGATTGTAAACTGGCAATACAATCTGGGCAGCGACGGCTTGGAACTGATGGATATTGGTTAAGTCTAGTTCGATCTTTCGGAAATCTAGAGTAGTTTTAATCAGTAGTGCCACTCCGCCGTGGCCGTCTATGCGATCTTCTTGGAGAGTTGAATATCCCCGAAACTTAGTTGCTTGGCGAAACCAGGTTTCGCTGATTGCAGCTACTGATATTTTTTGAGAGACTAACTCTTGTTGAAGGGTTTCTTTATTTGCTATCGCTGATCTGGCGTTCCACTGTAGTATCTTAAATTCCTCCATTTGTTGCGAATAAGTTTGATAGAAGCTGACGGATGACACCAGTTGGAAGTGATCGGTCGGGTGTGGAGAGAGCTTCGGATATGAAATATGTAATTAACTGCAGGAGTTGTTCAACTAATCCTTCATGTCTTGCATGGTTAGTTGTATTATGATATAGAGGGGGATATGGATTTTGGATCATCGGACTGATGGGTAGTTGTGCTGGGATATACGGCTTTTGTTGCCAAGGGGGGGGGGGGTGGCATAGATGTGTTGTGGATTGGTGGAAGGGGTAACAGAAGTTCTGTCAACTCTAGGTTGTATGGGTTTGCCGAGAGGTGGTGAGATTGGGTTGAGATTTGGGGTGGATGCTGCTGCGTTTTCTTGTCGCAGCCTATGGCTTTGTAGCCTCATTTCTTGCGCTGCGTTTTCCTGTTGAGGTATAGGCTGATGTGGCTGCCTCGGGGTGATAGGTGGAAATTCCTCTTCGTTCTTCTGAGAGGGTGTTGCTGTAGCCATATGTGCATAGCTGTGGAGTCTTGGAGGAGAGATTGTTTGGAGTCCTGGATCGTTATGAGCTGCGTAATATTTTAACTGTTTTTGTTGTTGATATACCGGGCATGTTATATCTGTGGCGTAATGGGGGCCATGACAGTTCACGCATCTGATGGTAGTAATGTCGGAGCAGCCTTCCATGGGGTGGGGTCCTCCGCACTTATTACATCTAACAGCGCTCCGGCATTGCTGTATCTTATGTCCAAAGCGTAAGCATTTTTTGCACATGATCACTGGTGAGATGTAGGGTTCTACAGGACAACGCATGCCGAGGATGTAAACATAGCTTGGTAGACACTGAGAGCGGAATGATAACAGACACACCGGTATGGCTACGCGTTCTTCGCTTTCCTGGTGCGAGCGTTTCCTCGTGAATCGTTTAACTGATATCACGGGATAGGCTGACTGGATTTCCTCCATAATTTCATTTTCGCTCAATGATGTGTCGACATTTCTGATGATTCCAAGTTTATGCACAAGAAAGTTAGGAATATAGGCTTCCAAATTTTTGGAAGTCATTATGGGTAGTTGAACCAGTAGGTTCGCTGCAGCCGCTGATTTCATTTCGATTCTTATTCTGTTTTTCCCTAATGAATTGATGTTTATTACATCCTGCTTGATTTGAGGGTTATGTTGGAAAAGCAACTTCCCGACTGCCATTGGATGGAGCATGACGACATTTTTCTCCATGCTCTCGACGAAGACGTAAAAAGGTCCTATGTCTGTATCATTATACCGATTGTTTTTGCTTGGATGTTTTTTAGTTAGGGTTGCTGGAGGTATGTTCACTGGAGGAGAGGACTGACTATTTTCACCTTGGTGGAGGGGATTGGAAATGCTTTCCTCTATCACTACGTTATTCGTCACTGCTGTACGTAATCTTTTACTTGGTTGCCCGCCGTTATCTAAGATATTTGCTCTGCTTTCGTCTACTGGGGGAGTAGCCATGGCTAGAGGTGTACTTGTTGTCCTGTGTTGCAGGTGAGGGCTGAGCTGGATGGCAGTGCTGTTTTCTTCCCCAGTTGAGAAGTCCATCTGGTCGTTCTCTTCTGGGGGAAGCCCTTGCTGGTAGGGCATCTGTGTTGAGTTTGGTAATAGGGCTGCACACATCTGGTTGTCATTCCCGTTGTGGCAGGCCTCCAGAGCTTGGCGAATTGATTGGCCCGTGTCCCGGACCGTCTCCATTGGGGATTGCCTCCCTACCCTGTTTTTCCCGGCACACGACACTGATTCTTTTGTTGGCGTTAGAACGTTACTTTAATATTATGTCACACGCAGATAAAGTCTGCTATTCACAGGTAAACACGATGACTGCACTGCACGTACGAGGAAGTTAACTCCGCGAGCGCTCGCGCTAGACTGCATTACAGTGTTGAAGAATCTCTTTCGTCTTTGGGATCACTGTAGGCATGAATGAATTCATCGGTGGCTCCAAAGTAATGTAAGTAAGGAGAAAATGTCGCTTGGTGCCAGTTCTGGAGAACTACAAAATGGGGAAAGGTTTTAAATTTCTTTTGAGATGGATGCAACGGCAGCTTTTGGTGATTCGTTGCCTGCTATAACGGTCTGGAAGATAGATGCTAATTAGTCGGAATAAAGGAATACGGCGTTGTTAAGCAAATAAACAAATTTCAGACTCTCGTGCGCCCAGTTGGTGGCCTGGTCTTGCTTCCGTATTCCGAGCAGGCCGTGTTGACACACAGAGGGTTTACCTGGTGGCGGTTTGTTTGCTTGCAGTTGGCGCCGCTCTGTTTTACCCCTCACAGAGCACTTCATCACACTGCGCATTGCTGGCACACTTGTAATATGACTAGGAGTAATATACGCTGATGTTTAATTAATTTGATAATTGCAGACTGAAACGGTCACCGAGTGCATATTACTCAACACTAGAGCTATTAACTTTCTCAGTAATTTCTGATGTTAAGGTATCATTGGAATGAAAAACACCGAAATGCACTTTATCTGATATTTATCGAAGAAACTATTACAAAAATATATATTAGGCTTTTCTTCTAAAGTAAGAAATCTCTATAAATTATATATTTTATCAACGACGTCAAACAACTATTTGCGCAACATCGTTCCGCTACTAGTTGCTAACCGTATCATTAACATTCAAATGCATTAGACACTATTTATTCCGCACTTTGATCTTACAATTGTCAGATTTCTCATGAATTACAAAACAAAGCTTGTTTAAAATAATAAATAAAACTGTGCGTTTAAAAAGTAAAATTTAAATGCAAGAGGATTGCAAACTATTTCTTACGAATATTCATCTCAAATTTCGTTCACACTCTCCTATTATTGCTGTCGTTAGCGCTTTCAGAACAGTCTGTAACTTTACTGGTTGTCAAAGCGCATGAATTGGTGCAAAATTCTACGGTAAGACGTTATTTTCTCTGCTCTGTGGCTTTCAGAAACAAAAAGATAACTTTTCTCGGAACCTGCAGGCTTCCTACATAGGGTTCCATTAAAACACCGTTAAAAGTGGAATACGGTTCATTTCTTTTCGCACATCCACACATGTTACATTTGAAACACATAGTTTGAAATATTCTTTAGATTTTTAATATCGAAAGTTGTTTTTGGATTCGAGTTTCGTTTACATCCTGATCATTAAAGACAGAACGCCGTGAGAAGACTTGGGGGAGGGGAGCGGCAAGAAAAGGAATACATTCTGGCAAGACTTTTTGAAAAAAGCATCACCGTCTTTGCCTGGAACGATTTCGTAAAAACCGATATTTGGAGAGGCAGGCCGCCGAACAGTTCCCCTATTCTGCGGTCCCTCTAACGGCGAAAAAGCTTTTCAGTCTTTGCTAACAACTTTTAACACTATTTACCCAACTAGTATTCTTATTGCAGTATCATCTGAACTGTTTTTATTACAAGCTCGTTTAGTTTATGATTGGAGTTAGTATAAAAAAATTCCATTAATATTCTAGAGAGCACATTTCCGCAGTACTCCTTAAAGCGCTTCGGAAAGTTGTTCGTAATACTTTGAGTTTCAATTTAATCCTTGACCTTTTTTTAATGCACCAGCTTTTGTACCTTTAATGATGATGTTTCAATCCTCTTTATCACCATTTTCACAGTTTTCTCTGAGATAGTTAAAAAGTTGTATACACAAGCAAAAATAGTCAACAGGTCCACGAATATTTCTAAGAAGTTACACGGCGATAAAGTCTGCTTTCTGACGTTAACATTTTATCTATTTGTGTGAATAGTATTACAATCCCTAACCAATTAGGTTGTTTCGTAGATTTTGCTCTGATATCAACTCTTCTTTTATATCTTCATTAAAGCACGTGAAATTGTTTCCCCTTCTTTGAAAAATAAAAGAAAAAAAGTTGAGTTAATGTTTTTTGTTTTAGTCTTTGAAAGAAAGGAGGTAATACGGTCCCGTAAGAAACTAAACCCCTCCCTACAGTTACGAAACTAAACGTGACCTTCGTAATTACTTAGGTTAAAATCAGCTCAACGTATATTACATTTCAGTTATTTGTTACATTTCGTTCGTTTGTTACAGTCAGCTCCCAAAGAGGGAAGGAGAAAATAACTTTAATTGTACATATTGTCATTCAAGCCATTTGTCTTTGCCGATTATTTGTGATAATCACTGTAGGTTAGTTTAGAACATTTGTACAGTTGGTAGTGTCCCCTCTTGTCTGTGCAGCTACACGGCCTGCGGCACGAGAACGTGAACCCGCTGATCGGGTGTCTGGTGGACGGGGCGCGGCCCGCCCTCGTCTTGGAGTGGTGCAGCCGGGGCTCGCTGGAGGACGTGCTGGTGCAGGACGAGATCAAGCTCGACTGGTCCTTCAGGCTATCACTGCTCACAGACCTCGTCAGGGTGAGTACCACGACACATAGCGCTGTTATACTCAACTACGAATCATTACATTTTTTGTTTCTGTAATGGTTTAAAAATTATATTGCAACTAACCATAAAAAATTATTTAGTTTATCTTAAATCCTCGTGTTAGTTACTGACAGCTCTGCCATCTTTGGATGCTGTGGCTATACTCTCTGGTTCATAGATGGCTCTGTTGTAACAAGATAATTTAATTTAATTGCAATGGAGCACAGGCTTCGGTGGCAATTTCCCTACACACCCATCTTCCCCTATCCTGCACCCACCTACATTTACCAATAATGGAAGTTAGTTGTTTGTTTGTTTTCTTTCTAGTAGTTCAATAATCCCCCTTTTAACTGAAATTTGAAACCAACTGTAAAGAAAGGTATCCAGTTTGCTTACGTCTGCACGTTAATTATGAAGAGGATTGTGTAGTTGAACGAGATGGAGCCCAAATATGACGCTTCCTACAACACTACAAATCTGTTCGCGTTATTTAATAACAATTCTATAGAGTGAAACAACTGTGAAGACGAATTACCAAACACTGCGTAATGCAGTAAATCACATTGGCAAATTAGTCTCCACTACGTGCGAGTGTTTGCTACGCAATCTAGTGGCGCAAATTAAAATCCAAAAACAAAATACAACCCTCTTCTCCAACCTGGGCAGAACAGAGTTTTGTAGAAATAACGTTGTTTCAATAGTGAATCATAGAAACTTGTAAAGGGTTTAACTCAGAAAATGGACACAGATACGAGGAACAGCGTTCTGAAAAATTTAAACTACTTAACTACAGTACTATTAAAATGTTGTATGGTCTACTCGAGGTTTTGCCATATCTTTAGTGAAAAAAAACGTACTATATATAAAAAAAAAAACCTGTTAAAAACACTGAAAATGAGATATTATTGGTTATAATAACTGAAGTTTATTTTAAATGTTCCCGGTTTTGATAAATCTGAAAAGAAAATTTCATAATTCCTAGATATAATTTTCCACACGGCTAAATTCTTCATATCTAACTTACCGCAGCAGTGGCATCTTTTATTATTTTAAAATGTCTCTCTCTTACGTGTGTTCCATTACTCTAACAATTAAAATCATCTCAACCAATTATTTTACCGAGCGTGGAGGGTGAGCGGTTAACATTCTGGCCTCGCATTCGGGAGGACGCCGGTTCGAATCGCCGTCCGGGCATCCAAATTTGAGTTTTCCACGATTTTCCCAAATCACTCCAGGTGAATGCCGGGATGCTTCCTTCAAAAGGCCATGGTCGAATCCATTCCCGTCCCTTATCTCCCGTCCCATCCCGCCTCTAATGACCTCGACGTCGACGAGGCGTAAAGACATAAGTAAAAAAAAGTGAACCAATTTTTCTCTGTCATTGCTTGTATATGTTCTGTCAAATTCTGCCTTGCGAGATCTCCTTTGAGTTTGGTCATTCCCAGTCTCTTTGTGTTACTTCTTCATACTCTTTAATTTTAATCAAATGAACCATAAACAGAGCAAATAAAACAAAGGAATCAACTTAATCAAAACCTTAAATGAAGAACTTAGAGAAGAGGATTGGACAATTTCATACAAAATTAAAAATGTAAGCGGCAGCTTGATTTATTCGCAGCAAAGGTCAGCAAAGGTTTCTTTAAATTTGTTTTAAAAATCTCTCTTCGCACTATTGTTTGTTGTTATTCAAAAGAGGGCTTTCAATGACCTGCTTGCAATTAGTATAAAAACATCTTGCACTTCCGAAGAAGAACATAGAAAAGGTTTTAATTAAGAACATGCTGATGTTGTAGATAAAACGTTCTGGAATCAATAGTTGATTAAAAACAAATGCCTTGGTCACAGTACAGAACGTAACATATAAAATAACTAGATAAGAAGAGACTGGATTTTTTTTTAAATGTGTCACTAAGTCAGTATTTTTTATTTCTTTTTTTTAAATGGCATTAGGCCATGTTAGCCATTCAGCCAGCTCAATGTGTTTTTTCGTTTTACAATGTATATATTTCATCCAAGTGTGTTGTATTCTCTCTTTTGTAAGGACGACACAAGACGAACCCAACACTTAATTAAAACCACCCATGCCCTCGGCCGGACTCGAACTGGCGACCCCTGCAAAACAAAGCATGCACGCTACCCCTACGCTGCCGGGGTCGGCACTAAGTCAGTATCAAAATAAAAAAAAAACTATAAGACTAACAACTCCTACGTTATAAATAATCCGTTGCATAACCTCCTTTATTAATAATTACTATTTGACAGTTGCAGTTAACACCTTCAGTATTGATGGAGATGTTTCAGTTTTGCTTAGATCGTGGTCACCGTGAAATTGTGACTCTATAATTGATGGCCAATAATGAAATGGCAAATCATTAAAGTTTCCAAAAACAAAGATAGTTTCCTTTTACTCGAATAAGTGCACTTCCATTGTATACTTTCAACAATTCATTAAAATACTTTGAATATGCTCACTACTATTATTATTCAAGCTGTCACTAACTAAGCACGTTATCAGATGTTCACTACAATTCTAAACATTTGATGATGACATGAATGAAAGAGTTTATGTTCATTTAGACAATAAAGAATTACTTATGAAAATTTAAAATTCGTAAAGAACAAAAGTACGTGGGATGGGGAGGGGTAATCACATTCAAAGAATTCAAAATAAAAACTACTAAGAAAAGGGAAAATGTGGTTACAGTAAGTTATTATCGGAAGAGTCTCTTAATCACAATTAAGTTAAATTAAAAAAAAAAAAAAAGATTTCTTCTGGACGAGTGTTTTGACCTCTACACATAGCATACTATATGCAGATAATTTGCGCACTTGCATCTCTTATTTGTTGCTAGCTAAAGTTTCTTTATGGCAGGACCATTAAATTTTTCTGAATAATTTAGAGCAGTATGGATTTAGTAATACCTCAATCCTCTGGCCACGTTACGAGCTCTGCGCAGGTTAAGCATGGCGTTGAGGCTACCAAGAATGCTGAGTAATAGTTCCAGTTACCATTCCACATTGATTATTGGAACAGATTTATAGCTAGTATAGAAAATTACATTCATGGAAGAAAAGACTGCAATAAAGCGCTAAGACCTTTAAATAAAAAGAGAAAGATGTTGCAGATATACAGTTGATTAGTGAACAACACTGGAAGTAATAATATAGGAACTTGAGGAACACAGGAATCCCAGATCCCCAAGAGGAGGGACTTCAGTATAATACTGTAGAAGAATTACAGCTGGTGTTGAGAAATATAAAAATAGGAAATCTTCTGGCCATGATGGCATCAACATGAAATTATTAAAATATGCAGGCCCTCAATGTGAATTTAGAATATTGTGTTTACTTAATGACTGCTGGAAGATCTGCAAAATACCAAGCATCTGGAAAACGACGAAGGTTATATCAAACTTTAAAAGGGGATAGAGGAATGAATGTAAAAATTATAAAGACATTAGTGTAAGTAATGCTGTTTATAAGATATTTGCATAAATAATGAATGCCAGACTGAAGATCATAGCGGAGGTCAAAATACAAGAGCACAAGCAGGTTTCCGGAAGGGACGGTCGATAAATGACAACATCTTTAGCATTAAGAGAATTCTAGAAACGAAACGACCATAAGGAAACTAATATAGCTTTCTCTGACTTTGAAAAGATTTTTATAGTGTGGACAGATGCAAAATGTGGGACATAATGACAAAAAACGGATACCCTGGGCATTTAATTGGAATTTTAAAAAGTTTATATAAAGATACAAAAATAATAATAAGTACTGTCACCAAGAAAACTGAACAGATGTTGATTAACAGAGGCTTTAAAGAAGGCTGTAACTTATCCCCAACTCTATTCAGCATATATATTGATGACTGGAAACAGATGGCCAATCCTGGAATACAGCTGAAGAAGAATCAATATATAAATATTCTCCTCTATGCAGATGTAACATCAATTAGCCAGAAAGGAATATTACCTCCAGATATCCAAAAATAAAATAAAAGTGAGGTCCCATTACGGTAAACACACCATTCGCTCAAAAATAGTAATTGACGACACAGTTATAGAACAGGTTAGGAATTTTAACTACCTAGGCTGTGAAATGAGTTATGACTTAAGTAAAGAAACAGAGAAAAAGATCAACAAATTTCAAACAGTGTGTGGTACAATAAATAAAGCACTTCAGAATAAAACAAGAAAAGTCACAAAAATAAAATTCTATAAGTGGGCATCCATAAATTACGTGAGTTGTATTTCGGGATTTCCGGACCCCCCGCCACTCTGGTGAGACTTGGTGAGGTCTGGTCCGCCCCCCTCCCCCCCTCCCCCCTCCCGTCTGGTGAGAAGCAGGTTACACCCACCACACTTTTCGACGAAATACCCCCCTAAAATCAACTTTCGCGTCATTTGTAGTCCTTTTTTAGTCCAACAAAAGTTTCTAAAATCTCACGTGAAATTTCCGTTGACCCCCCCTCCCTCTTGGTGAGATTTCGCCGGACTCTCCCCCCCTACTTCACCTCACGTAATTTATGGACGCCCCCTAAGAAGATGGCTGTTCCGACTCTGCTATATCGAAGTGAATTTTAGATAACTAAAGCTAATTCAGATTTCTTAAGAAGGTAAAAGACTGCACTAAACAAGACCGTATAAGAAATGAAAAACTTCGGGAAGAATTTGATATTTACAATATAAACAAAATGAATACAGAGAATCGTGTAAATAGCCTATTGAAAGAATGGACGGAGAAAGAAGTCCATTTCTGGCGTGGCACTACAAACCAGTGGAACGTAGATATGTTGGTAGACCTAGGAAGACATGGTGTAAAAATAGAAAGTTGAGCCTAATCCTTGAAGTGAAGAAGAAGATGGATTTAGTAATATATTAAAAATCTTTGGTAAAGGTTATATTTAGATAACCGAATACAAAGTGCATTCCTAACCCCATAAGAACAGTTCCAAGCTCGACAGCGTAATCACACTTTATCCCTGTGTTTAGTTTCAAGAACTCTCCAATTAAACTCACTTCTGAAACATTATCATTAGTATTATGTATAATATCTCATGTGGAAACGAGGAAGATCGTGTATGTTATCGTTCTAATTTCTTTCGAGTTATCTAATTATATGAAAGAGGAAATAATGCAAGGCAATAGTATCTGAACTCTGAAAATCAGTTTGGATCTACTGGAAGCAATGATCGGGAAGAAACGAAATTCAATGTGGAATTATTTTTATTATTATTATTATTTTATTATTATTTTTTGTAACTGCTTTACGTCTCTTTTATCATCGAGGTCTTTAGAGACGGGAAAGGATGGGGGCAAGGAATGGGAAGGAATTCGGCCATGGCCTTTTGAAGGAAGCATCCCGGCATTTGCCTGGAGTGATTTGGGGAAACCATGGAAAACCCAAATCTGGATGCCCGGACGGGGATTCGAACCACCGTCCTCCCGAATGCGAGGCGAGAACGCTAACCGTTACACCGCCCCGCTCGGTAATGTGGAATAAAGCTTTAAATTATAGCTGAAATAATTTCTTCTCAATAAGTCATAGCGAGTGAAGGTGCTACCCTCGTGTACTGAACAGCACGTTTAAATTTAAATCAATATCTTAAAAACGGTGTAATAAAACTGCTTAAAATTATTTAATACTGCCAACTTTTAGGGCTGCGGAAATAATCTTATAAGACTTTTTTTTACTCCGCAAGAACCAAACTTCGGCAACATGGCTATATGATGACAACTGGATGAGGACTGATCTTATTTCAAAAGTTACTTACGAAGAATCTCGCCACCAACCTGTTTGGACGCTCTACAATAAGTTTCAGCTGTAGTCAGCAGCCGTTTATTATACCGAGCCGAGAAACGTGTCTTGTTGTTTTGTAGGACGTGAAATGACAAGTCGTGGGCGGAGTGAGTTGGCTGAGCTTTTATCAGTTCCTCTTTAAAGTAAGTCTCAACGCGCCCGGCACACGACTCGTTCCTTACTACCTGTGGCAGCGATAATCGATATGGATAGCGGCACCTGCGAGCTGCCGACTTCTGTCTCGAAATGGTTCAGAGTGGCCTACACCCAGCCGAAGACTTTTAATCTCCTACAACAGAGGCTAGGGCAAAGTTCTGCCAAATATTTACTTTTAGATATAACCCAATCCTTCGCACTGGTCTTAACCAACCATCGTCCTTTTACACCGTCCACCGTCAGCATGGTGTTCTCAGTTCCGAACTGTAATATCTCGCTGTACGTGAGACGCACTGCCCAAAGTATTCTCGCTGATAGTGTTGAAGAACGAAGCACAGGGCTTTATCTGACACAGAGAATTCATAAATTTACAAAATATCTGTTGAAATTCGTCACTCAAGGTATTTAAATTATGAAACATAAACAAACGCGATCTTAATAACAATTTTTATATTTTTTCTCCAAATCATACTAACATTAAAATTTAATAGGTGCATCGATCTGTATTTCACTGGGCCTACTGAGGCAAACATGCGTTCTTCGGCACGGAAACAGTACTTTCAGAACAGTTATTGATAAATCCGGAATGTTTGCTTTTAAGGGAGTGCTAAAATTTATGTTTCAATGTATCTTTATGCTGTGATAATTTTGTCACAATGTGTAAACAGGTAATCTGCTCAAATGGGTCTCTGCGTCCACTTCTTGCCTTCATCCAGCACGTTAAATTATTCGTGACATAAATCGCGAATCCTATGGCTGCTCTCAGCTGACAAATCTTCCTCAGTAGTGGCAGATCCAAAATTATATCTTACGGTTATCACGTCTGCTCCAAAAAAACTGTAACGTTTAGTACTTGCAGATTCATTTTCGGTATATTTAAATCAGTGAAAATCACTCAGACAGTGATTAGTGTGAAATTCTTTCTCAGCTGGAAACAATCCTACCCTTCTGCTGGGAAAACTGCGACATTGCTTACGACGTAACAGACTACGAACTTCAAAATTACAGTTAAACTATAACGTTCACTGCTGACTTTTTTTACATTTTTTCTTTTCTTTCTATAGAATGAACAATTTATATTGACTGCACCTTCATCTGATTTTGTATTTCTGGTAAATCAGTGCCAGAAATACGAAATTAATAAATACTGATCATATTTGCCAGAAATGTAATATATTTTTTATTGATGTTTGTGTCCAGCAATTTTTGATAGTTTACTCGTACCCGGCTTTTGCTGATTCCAATGCGTTTCAATAGAGCCTGTACTCTTTTACTACGCGACATGAGTTATAAGGTTATCAGCTATTATATACGTTTATGAGTTATGTCCAAATTAACTCTAAGTAATTTCAACACTTAGCCATAAAACACAGACAATAGCAAATTTCTCATCACTTGTGTTAAGCTGTGTATTGTGCCAATCTGATGACTGACTCTTGGCGCTATGTTTCTAGTATGCTATGTAATCCAGCGCTTTATTCCTTGCATCTGTACTTTTGCCGAACTTTAGCGTATAGCAGGGGACTTACGAACTCTTTACAACGACTGATCTTTGTTGATTTACTCGCTGACCAACGCAGAAACCATTCTTTTTGCAGTTAGTAAGATCCCTTCTGCTGTTACTCTCTTTTTTTCAGGTTTTCGTGATTCAGTTCTCTTGCTTGGACTATTCTTTATTCCACTGCAGCATTTTTTTACCATTTCCCTTAATTTTCCCAAGTTTTTCCTTGATATTTTTGAAAAAAAGATGTACTTATCATTTACTGCATTTATAAACCAACTATGTGCTCAAAGTTTTGATTGTTTGATGCCAACAACTGCCCATAAGTCGTATCGTACTTGTAAAATCTCGTCGTCTGTTGAATCATGCAATTACTGGCAGCAGGGACATTTTATGACTGGAATAAACTTCATCTCTTTAGACCTATGAAAAATACTCACCATTCTCAAACCATTTAAACTCATCTGACAACAAGGTTCCCAAATCACTGGTACACTTTTCAAAACCTGTTTTCAGAGATAGAATGACTATTAAAATGTAAATCCACAAGTACGCCGAACCAAATTAACAGTTATAAATGCAGCAAAAGTAAATAGGTTCTGCTGTACTACGGAGATTTTGTTCTTTTAAGTAAAACTGGCAAAAACTCTATTGGCATGCGAAGGTGTGTTTTTAATTCAACTACGAACATTTTTTCCGCACAACGATCCTCTCATAAATCCATGTTCTCAACAGGAAAACGAAATAGAAACTTTGTGTAATCAGCGTATGCTGTTTTAGTCCCTTCTACATTGTACAAACTTACATCACATTGGAATGAACGTTTATTTCATTACAGGTGTTCAAAGTGGATGAGATATACGTTTTGTCAGAAATAATAAAGAAAAAATAAAACTCGAACAACGATTCAATATTTGTGATGAAACCAAAGATTATAAATGAAAATAACATTTCGGGAGTGAATATTTATGGAGGTGGCCTCTGAATTTAAATGGAAGAACCAGCACTGAAGATTAGCCCTAATCAAGAAGGTGAGTGGAAACAATCAATCAGGATAATGCGGGCTGGCTACATTACACAAAAGGTTTAATAATTCGGCAGTTGAAGAGATATAAGGCGTTACAACAACAGAGAAATACCACTCTTGGATATACTCGTATAACTCGCACATGAAAGATGTTTCCTGCCTTTGGGAGTCGAATTTTTTTGTAGAATAACAAACAAAATTCTCTTTGAAGCCAGTATGATAGGTTTTCTGGAGGGATTTGTGACCGTCTGCGAGATCTGGAACCATCATTTAGGACAAAATGAAAGCGGCATTACAATAGAATTAGGCCAATTCCCCTCTACAAAGAAGTGCAGGAAAAGTGATGTTGTGTGGGGATATGCTGCTTCTCGTTTTCTTCAAGAAAAATGAGGCGATCCCGAGGGCATATTATCTGTGAAGCCACGTTTAAACATATTTCTTTTACACTTTCTTTGGTATCAGATATCTAAAACGTAGAAAACCTCTTATAGATTTTTGAATTGTTAAAAATTTTGAGATTGTTTTATGACCTTGTTATATGTTTCTGCATTTTTCCAGTGAGAAGACATTCAAACAGGAAACTCAAAGCACTAAGTAGAAATAAATGCCATTGGAATAATCGTCTGAATGTCTGACTATAGGGATAGCTGAGATATAATTATGTTCAAAAAATGGAAGGGTCGTGCAATTTTTTACCTTTTGAATAATGTTTAGAATAAGTGGAAAAATTCCAAAGTGAAATATCCATCGTTATAGTCTGCATGGAGTGGGTGACACCTTCCCCAGCGCCACTGTAGCAGGTTGTGGGGTCGAGGCTGCTCTATCTGAGCCCCTGCAGGCCGCAGCGGATCAGCGGTATAAGCGCTTTATCTCTCCCTCGACCAGCACTCGTCTCAAACCAAACACTGCCACTGCCTCGTCTGAATAGCTGCACTGTCTCTATAGGCAGGAGTGTCTTTTTGAAAAAAGTTACGGTTAATTCTTTAACATACTTGATATTAATCATTCAAGAAAGCACATTATTTATTCATACAGGCTTAAATACTCGTTCCAATCATCACACACACACAAATCGCTAAAAATTTGCTCAAAACACTGCGTACCATTGCAGTATTATTTATCCACTAGAATAATTTTATAACCTTGGGAGTGGTCCGTTGAAATTTTCAACATTAATCTATTATTTACAGAACATGTGTTCCAGTTGCTTAATTCTTAAAACTTATTCGCCTTTGACCACTAGATTTAGCACCTTCATGAAAAGAATTTAAAGTTTCCTACGAATCTATTAAAAAGAAATTGCAATACCTCTTCCAGTGGTCGTCCATTCAAGATGAAAAAAAATAAATCTTCCACTTGAGAAAGAGAAAAAAAAAAAAAAACACAAATGACTCAGTGTCATCCAGAAGTTCTCTTATTTCTGGACTGTTTTGATTGCTGATGTCGCAGTGAAACCATTTAATTGCTTTTAATGCTGCTTCAATAAATAAATTTGATACTTTCTTAAAATGGTTTAGGCTACATCAGTAACTGCAAATTACTTATGCATAAAACGGAGAGCGATAACGTCTGGCTTCTCATTACATAGGACGTGGGTTCGAATCCCCGTCCGGGCATACAACTTTAGGTTTTCCAAGGTTTCCCCAAATCACGCCAGGCTAATATCTGGATGCTTCCATCAAAATACCTTGGCCGAATTCCTTCCCCTTCTTTGTTCGCAGTTTTTTCCCACATCTCATGAGCTCGACGTCGACGAAGCGTAAAGCCGTAAGCCAAGAAAGTCGCGGTGGCAAAAAACAAGGTGTATTCTACTTAAAATTGCTAACATTTATTTGGTACTTCTACATGTACTGGAGCACTCAAAGTCAAAACATATCTCTCAGATAAGTAAATTTTGTAACTCGGTCAGAAATCTTATTACATGATTTTATTATTGTTATAATTGTATTAACATATTAATCATAAAAAGAACGATGTGCATACTGTATCAAGCGAGGACCACTATTATTTACGTGAATGTGAATAAATATGTAAGGTTAGAAATAAATGAGTCTCGATTTCAGTTGAACAGTTTTAGTGTTGGCTATCTTACAACATTTTATGTACTTAGGGCTCCGTAAATCTGTACACGAGTATTGCTAGTGGACGCTGTGTCTACGAACCTCTTAAAAACATTTTTTAAACAAAAAAAGTTGTTGTTGATCGCTTCATAGAAGAATAGCCCCGTACTGTTGCTGTTAAATAAAACTTTTTTTTTTCGAAAAGGAATTGAAGGCCAAAGAAGTTTAGGAACTTATGTGCTAGACACGGGTTTCTCGACTTGTGGCCCCAGAAGATAGTGCAGTTTGTCCGCAGACGGAATATTAAAAATTTCGTACTGTATAATGTTATACGTAAGTAAAAGCTATAAGCACAAGTATTTAAAAGTCGTGAATATTTCAGTCACCATGAAAAACTCTGCTATTTCCAGGATGCGAAGATAGGACAGCATCATTCCTAAAACAGACCATTCACTGAATACCTTTCCAGTCGGCATCAAAGAGAACCATGTTAGTTTAAGGATTATCTTAATGCCCTATTTCTGAGGGTCTTGCAGTTGATGTGAGAGACCGCGGGACGTAGTAGAGTTAGTAATATAAGAGTGCTGAAGTAAAAGTTCTCAGGTCCCGTTTCCTTTATTTTTGTGACTGTTGGCAGGTTGTATAGTGAAGCGTTCAGCTTATTATTCATTTGATTATTAAATATTAAAAGCCTCTTCTATATGTAATTCACTTTTAATAGTTCACTTCCATCTTAATTACTGTATTTCGGTAGAAATTCAAATTATGCTTCTAGACTTATTACGTTATAACCGTACAATACAAGATGTCCCAGATATTAATAAGATACAGATAGGTAACAAATAATGCTCCTATATGTAATCGTAGGTTCTTGCGGAGAATGTACGGTCTGAAGATTTCTCGCACATGCGGCCGGATCAATTGATCGTTGTTCAACGAATTTTGGACTGACCTGAAGACAGCGGCACGTTTCGCTGTAGAAAATTCGTCGAACAACAACCAATTGCTCCGGTCGCATGCCCGAAAAAATCATCAAGCAAGGCCTTTATATGTTAGTGGTACACAGGATTTATTTTTACTGTTCCACGGGTTGAAAAAGGTTGAGAAACGCTGTGCTATTTTTCTGACCGTATCCAATTCCGATCCGGTAAAGCACGTACGTGATTTTAAATGGAGTTTATGTGTTGTGGTCGTCTTATAGTTAATGTGATGTAGTGGTTTGTGCATGGCTCTGGGCTGCGGTTGGCCGGGCATTAACTGCTCGGCACATCGATCAGCCTTCGACACCACAGTAACGCCTCGCCTCCTCATAGCGCATGTGCGGCCGCAGCTGTGATATTTCAACCGTCGTGTTAGGAGCACGTAATTAAGCGCTGTGTAGACAACACGCGGGGGGCTCACTGTTAAAAGCGAGCTGCGGAAACCTCACAGCTGTCACTGTGTCAGGAAGGCGACTCATCATCAACATCGGCAAATAGAAGAATTAGAGATGTAATCAGAGGCTTCCGCGGCCAGAGTCGGTTGATTCTTGGCTGTCCGACTGACGCCACGTCATATTTCTTGTAGCCGACGTTTCGACCATCCTTCTGTGGTCTTCTTCCAGAACTGCCTTTGAAGAATACAATAGGAGGATGGTCGAAACGTCGGCAACAAGAAACATGACGCGGCGTCACCCGGACAGCCAAGAATCAACGGTGATGGGTGGCTTTCGTTTGACGGATGTCAACAGTGATGCGCGTGGAAAGGCAGCCGATAGAAGAGAATAGAAAAGCCGAGTGTCTACTCGCATCCAGATCTCGAATGCTACACATTGGTTGAATACGTTTGCGGCGGGTTACATTCACCCTGACCATCAGCAATCATGAAGTTACAGGACTTATTCACGACTGGTGTTTACAGATGATTATTGCTTTCATGTGAACTACATTACACGTTATGCCTGTTTAAGCAAAATTCATCTTGGAGGTTGATACTGCTGGAAATTAAGGGAGTCCTGAAGAGTGACAGCTACATCATCGGTCTAATACCGTAGAAGTGATGCGCTCGGAGCGCTCTTGACACTATATGTCGCTCTACAGAATCATACAGTGCTCCAGCAGTCAGCAACACTGAACAGTGGATTTACGCACAACAGTTTTGCATCGAAACATTCGGTACACCTTCCAAAGCGTCTTCGGTGTAGCCACTGTTATTTCAACTCGTGGAGGCTTTAGTTTATTAGCGTTCCGTAGTCAAATTGACAAAAAATGGAGCCATTATAATTTTGACATTTGTCACACACTCTTAACATTACAAGAAGATCTATTCAAAACATATTAGTTGGCAAATTGGAAGAAAATAGAGTATCTCCTAAACCAACATAAACAGAAAGGAGAAACAGATTTTACTCGCTCCATCATTCAACGTCGTTGCTGGACATACGTAATAAGTTGTGTATTTCGTCATGTTAAAACTACAATCCCCTCTAATTTTGTAGCCATATGACTGAAAAATCTGAAAAAATTCAAGACTGCAGAACCAAGCGAAAAGTGGTTTGTATAAGATGAGTTGAAATGGTATTTTTTTTTCATAACAATAAATACCCTAGTAATTCTGCCACTTTTGAATCATTTATGATGAAACTTAACAGTAAGATGTGTTTTACTAACTGTAAAACAAATCCATAGAATTTTACATAAAGAATAAACTTTTAGTAAACCTATCCCTCATCTCTAGTAAAGTATCTCTATCGCAATGGAAATTTAATCAATGTTTTGCTCTATTCATGCAGATTACGCTAGGAGGCTCTGTGGTTTGGATTCCACGTTAAGCAGTAGGTGCAACCACTACACAGGTGGAATGCGACAACATGTCGTAAGGCCATGCGAATTTCGTTTATTTGTTTAAACAGGATACACCGAGAAGATACATATTGCGCAGATATTAAATATTTAACTAAAAAAAAACTTTATATTAGCTGCGGAAACCTATAGCAAGCGTGCAAGACGTACACTTAGCAATTTTGTTTTTCTTTCTTTAAGAAACAACTCTTCTATTACCCTGTATATAATTACGTGTATGTTGTTATATGTAGTATATGTAGTAAAATTTCCTTTCAAACGCAACATTATTTTGTGTTACTGGAATTTTGTTGCTGCTGTTTTACTTCATTTCGACTGTGGCACGAATCATGTGATGCCTGCAGGCTGGCTGGATACCTGGAGAGCGGCCTTAACCCCAGTACTAAATGTTGCAATCTCGGAAATCCCAACAGAAAATGTGCCACTCTTATTATTATCATTTCCATATCCTAGTTATGCAATTGTGTTGTTGAAGTAACAGTGTCGTTTAAAATTTCGATTTCCGCCGTTCCTCGTTGAGTTTTATTTTCATTAGTCTTTAAGTCAAAGATATTATATAAGTGACAAAGCAAATTTCAATTAGACTCAAAAATTAAAAACCAATGCATTCAGGAATGAAAAAAAATGTTTTAATGCCCCTTTCTATTTACTGCGCAGTTCCCCAGTTGCTACAGCGTTTACATTCACCTCTGTGTTCCGTTCAGAGTCGGTCGTCCTTGCTCGCTGGATTTTGCGGCAGTGGTCGTTTGGCTTCCGTCCAAAGCGCGAAGCCTAATCTGTGTAAACAGAGATAAAAAGTAAGTGGCAGTTAACACCAAAAGATTCTTCTTCAGAAATACTATTCGCATAAACTCAGACCTTCGCACCAGCCTCCAAACAACTGCAACCTCATTTAGTTCTTTAATTTTGCGTTTTCAGCAAGCTCTGCATAATATCTTCAATTTGTAACTGTTATTGGCATACTGTTGTAGCGGCTTTCGTTGCAGAATTTGTTCTTCTTTCAAAGTTTTTGCTTCATCGCTTTCCGTAAAAATTTTACTCTCACGGACTAACATTTTAAAGATAAAAATCATTTCCAGATAAATGTTTATCCACCGAATAGAAATTACTACTTGCTAAAAACATAATTTTTCCCCTACGAATAAAATATTTTATACCAACACCCAATCACAACAAACAATCACCCATTACATTACTTTTTGAATACTTGGGCCGTTATCCTTAGCTGCTATACTAATGTTGGGTTTTTTCTTCTCCGTCTAGTGCAGCTAACAAATGAAAAACTTTGTTATGACATATGCGTTTCGGTTTATTAGACCATCATAAAAAAAACTTGTATATAACTTGTTTTAGGCCACTGATGATGGTCTAATAAACCGAAACGCATATGCCATAACGAAGTTTATCGTTTGTTTGCTGCACTAGACGAATAAGTAAAAACCCAGCATCATTACATTACTGTTTGTCTCACTACCACAAATATTATGACCGTTTTCTTAAATGCGTAATGCCTGACTAGTACCTAATATGTTTTTGTTTCAAGACATTCGGTTCATATTTTTCAAGCAACCGAATAAATAAAGTAGTTAATTAAGTGCCTTTCTGGGCGTAAACAATGATGTGCAAATATTTATTTATTTTTTAAAATTTTGTTTCAATTTTTGTGTGAAAATAGCATCAGCTTGAAATCACCATTTGACAAGAAGCAAATTCATGCGTTGACCTCAGAGTTGAAAACTGCTCCTAAAAGCGAGCGAATGATCAGGGGCATGGGCAGGCAGAATCCAAATTATAATTTAATGGCTTTTTCCTAAATACAAAATTCCGGAACCATCAACACGGACCTATGGGTTGCATCATGGATTGTAAGCGGGAAGCCATGACAATTGTTAGAACATAGTATTCTGCAGTATAAACTTCTTATATTAGAAATTTGAATAACGCAGGTACGTTATAGAAGAAGATGGAACAATTTTACTCATTTATATATGATTACAAATATGTGATTACGCAAGATTCCTGGCCCGATAGATACAGACTAACTAGCACAGAAACTACCGAAGGTTTATATTTAACAACAATATATTAAGACATATTAATTAGTATAAACAAATCAGTGACACTGGTGAGGATTGAATTCAAGCCTGAAGTAGTTATATTAGTTCAAACCTATATTTAATGACGAAATAGAGAAAATATATGCCGAAATCATAGAGCTAGTTAAGTAAGTTGGAGATGAGGAAATTCTAATAATCATCGGCTATTGGAATGTGTAATAGTGGAAGAAGAAAAAAATGATTTCGTTATTCGGCCTACCAGAAAGAAGTCAACAAGGAGGAATAGTAGACACCAGCCATTAGAAAAACACTTCTTGATAATCTCATAAGAAGAATTTTAGATGGAAACATCCAGGTTTATACGCAGATATGAGCTGGATTGAGGCATGATTGAAAAGATATTGAGAAATACAGTTCTAGAGTGTAAAGCATATCCCGGAGATAATATATTCTCTGATCTCAATGTATTGTTTATGAAATGGAGATTAAAAATTGAAGATGACAAGGAGCCAAATACCTTGGAAGTGTAAAGAACTAAAGCAATATGAGAATGTTTGAGAAAATCCTTTGGTTTTCTTAGCGTAGTGTAAATTTGTGCAGTAATAATTAATTATTATCTAGACCAGTTTTATCCAGTTAAATCACAAACAAGGCGTGAGGTTGCCTACTTGGTTCAGCGTCACTTTAACCTTTAACACAAATGCTGCTGGCGCCACTTCCAAACTAAACGTGGAATTCGTCACGACTGTAGTACTGTTCGCTACAGAAATACAGCAAGTCAGCTGGGAATCTCGTAAGATTTGCGTGACACTGTTATATCGATGAAGAAGCTTCTTATTGGATACTAGCCAAAACAAAACACGCAGCTTATTTGTGCATCGCATGAAGGCTGATTTTTGACATACAAAATTCACATGACTATAAATTTATTAAGGAATTTAGGAAAAGATAGAAAACAAATATATTCTTATATTTTTTCAGTGAGAATTGTAATACGTGGTAAATTCCATAGCAAGTTTACGGTTTTTAACCGACTTCAAAAAAGGAGGAGGTTTTCAATTTGTGTTTTTCTTTTTTTAATTTTTTTATGTATGCTTAGTGATATCTTCGCTAATTTTGAACCGATTTAAACTAAGTTTTTTTAGTTGATAGGGTATACCTCCAAAGTGGATACATATGAATTTCATTGAGAAACCACCCCTTCTACCCAGTTACACCCCTTAATTTTTATACTAACCCACATTTGTTATCCGAGTTCGATGGAACTATGAACATGTATAGTCAAAAATAAAAATACTGACAACTATTGGTGTGAAAAAACTGAACCCCCTCTCCCCCTACCCACGCCCTTAATTTTTGTCAATGTTCTTTATACAAAGTTACACTTGATACCATTTAACTGATCTCCATTAAAGTTGGCAGATACATGTAATTTTTCATGGCGACGGTCTGTGGCCAAAAAAAAGAAAAAAAAATATTAAAAAATACCCACCCCCTTTACACCCCTTAATAAATGTAGGTTTGTATAAAATTATCTGATTTTCATTGAACTTTGCACATGTTTGCTTTAAAATAAAGAGAAAAATCCTGTCAACATTTGGTCTGCCAAATCCCAACCCCTCTACCTCCTACCACCCCCTTAATTTTTGTCAATGTTCTTTATGAAAAGCTACAGTCGACACCGTTTGACTGATTACCATGAAAGTTGGCGCTTATATGTATTTTTTCACGAAGAAAGTGTGTGACCAAAAAAATCAAAAAACCACCCCCTCTCCCCATTAAACCACTTAATTTTTGTACAAACCCACAGTTTCTATCTGGTTTATATAGAACTTAGCACACTTTTACTATAAAACAAAGAGAAAACTAAACTCAACTTTTGGTTTGCAAAAACTGAACCCCTCTCCCCATTTCCACAACCTTGATTTTAATCAATTTTCTTTTTAAAAAGCTACAGTCGACACTATTTGACCGATCTTTATGAAAGTTGGCACATATATGTATTTTTTATGGAGAAGATTTTCGACCAAAAAATCAAACAACTACACTAACTCCCCTTTTACACCCTTAATTTTTGTACAAACACACATTTTAATCCGATTTCGGTGGAACTATCCATGAATATACTTTAAAACAAGATAAAAAGAAAAATACTGTCCGCATTACTTTCACAAAAACGCAAACCCTATTTCTCTTTCCACCCCTTTAATCACAGTCAATGTTCTTTATATAAAGCTACAGTTTCTACCTGATTTTGAAGGAAGTATGCAAATGTATACTTCAAAACAAACAGAAAAATACTGTCTGCATTTGGTTTAGAGAAGCCAAACCCCTGTACCCCCTTTCCATCCCCTTAATTTATACAAAGCTACAGTTTCTACCCGATACTGAAAGAAATTTGCACACGTGTACTTTAAAATATACAAAACTATGGTGTTTAAATTTTGGTTGCAGAAGCCCAACCCCTCTTTCCTTCTACTCCCACCCATCCTAATTTCCAATTTTCTTTATAGATACCCACAGTTTTTATCAGATTTTGATGGAATAGTGGAACTTAAAAATAAAGAGAAACATATTATCTACATTCTGTTTACAAAACCCAACCGCTCACTCCCTTACCCCATTTAATTTTTGCAAATGTTCTTTACACAAAGCTACAGTTTTTATCTGGTTTCGATGGAACTTTAAAACAAAGAGAAAAATACTGTCTACACCAAATTTACAAAAACCAAACTACTCTTCGCCCCTACACCCCTTAATTGTTTTTTATACGTAGGGCGTACCTACAGTTTTTATCCGACATCAATAGAAATTTACGCAAGTATACTTAAAATCAATTAGAAAAGACAGTCTACGTTTGGAAAACAAAAGCCCATCCCTCTTCCCTTTTACCTCACACCTTTTAATTTCCAATGTTCTTAATAAGAATCCACAGTTTTAAATCCCATCAAAATCAGTTAAGATATTTTTAAGTCATGATAGAATATTCATAGAAGAAATTTGTCCTAATGTCTCAACATGAACCTCAGATTTCAACTTGGACCCCAAGCTTTCACGCATATATATTCCAGAGACAGATTTGTATATGTGGTATATATTAATGCCCAGATGTTACATTTTTCGATTATCGAGCAGCTGCTTTAACAGATATTATCATTAGGTCGAAACACAGTCTGGACCAAAATGTAAAATTACATTCCTTAACACAGCATTCTGGAAGTTATTGGGTTATATAAAGCCAGAATTAGTTCTCTGGCGATAAAAGGCGACTGCGTGGTTGCTCGCATCTGGGGTAGCCGTCCACACCGAGAGTAGTCGCTGGTTTGTATCCTGGAACTGATCTAACTCCCGCTGCTTTTTTAGCGACACGTAAAGACCAATGCGTGTATGGAAACAGATTCCTGATATAGCTCTTACTGTCAGAAGCTTTGAACAGGTGTCTGAATGACTGTTCAATCTTGTTTCCATCCAGCTGATCTCGTTCTTCACTGTTTTCAAAACAAGAGGTTGTATTTAGCTAGTTGGAATGCTCTTTCTTTCCTTTTATGGTTTTTGGAGACATTGGGTTCAAAGTAAGAGCAGAAATTTTGTCTTTACGTTTTGAAGGAACCATCCCAACATTCGCCAGTAATGATCCCGGGAAACCAATGAAAACTAAAATGTGGATGTCTGGATGTGAATGTGAATACGCTTCCTTCCAGTTGGCAGGCTTGAGCTTTACCGCTCACCCACCGGGTCCTGTTTGAATCACACCTTGGCTCCTGACTTGTGACTGAAACAGGCAATACCAATGGTGCACGTTGTCTAAAAGAAATGTACTGGATTGTTTTGTTCGTCATTTTTCAAAGAACGAAAGTATAATTGACACTGGAATTACTAGCTCATAAAAGAAGAAACATAGCATTGTTCTTCTCGTAAGCATCGTGAAATATGCCGCGTAGTAGACAGTTGCCGCTTTCATTTCTGCCAATTTCTTTCCACACTTTCGTTGATTAAGACACCTTAGACCTTCGCCTAAGACGTAAGTTGATCTCTGGTTGCCTTCAAAGTCGCGGACTGAAGTTTTACACGCCGAATACAGTTCCTTACATATGCCCGAATGTTATTAGTTATAATTGATACTAAGTCAGACAGTACAAAGTCATCTTTTTAGTGTTTTTTATGTTTACAGAACAATTCTAAATATAATTACAGGACACGCGAAAATGAATCAGTTGTCTAAATGGACTAAAATCAGAATCCAGTTAAATATGATTTCAAGAGCTACTGCGTTAACCAATTGATAGCGAAGCATCAGCCGTATTAATGGCTGTATTATGCAGACATGATTCAGGAGTCAAATGGAATCTTAGTAAATCACGTCTGATAGGAATATAAATGTTTATTTCATAAACTCCGTTGATATGCTGAAGCTCTTTCGTTAACAGTAGAAATTTTTGTATAGTTCGTAAACGTTGCTAGGAGCAACTCAGTAGGCCCTTGTTCTGAGCAAATGTGATTCAGTTTAAAATTAGAATTCACCATCTCCATCAACGAGTTAATAATAAGGAATACTTGTATTCGTGCAAAGTTTTGATGGAAAGCGACTTTGAAGGCGGAAACTTACTTCAAAGAAAATTCTATTACAGCATGTATAATATGATGTGCAAGATGGAGAATTCGGTATTATTTTGTAAGTATTTTTTATAATGCCGATTAAATGGAAACACACCAAGTAACTTTATTTAAAGGAATTCTAATTTTTCGGATAGGAATTTTTTTACACGGAAGCATCTTAATATTTCAGCATTTAACAGTAGCTGTACAATAGTTAAAGACAAATCTGTAATGATTAAAAAAAAACTTCAGTTTAACATTTCTACTCCCAAAAAGTTAATCTCTGTGCACTTCTGCAGTCGTTTCTCGTCTGATAAGTTCTACATTGTTAAAAACCGTCTGCTAAAATAAAATTCTAATGATAATTATTTCTTAACCTTGCTCTTACATCATTTAAATGACCTCATTGAATTACGTTGAAAATATTTTACGAATTCTTATTTCTGTGTGATTTCCACGGAAAAGTCATCGCTTTTGAGGAACTTACTGTTTCTTGATTGGTGAATTCATAATCTCTCTTCTTAAAACCGTACTAAAAAATAAGTTAATTATTTTTCTGTTGCTGACGACCTTAGCGTGCTGCAAAGCTTTATCTTCTTTCACACTACTGAAAAAAACTGATTCTACGGAATTCGGTAATAAGCTCTGTCACAGTTTTCTATTTAAATTTATTTGATTCTTGTTGTTTAACTTTAGTTTTCTTGAATAAAATGTCAAGAGCTTTTATGATTAATTATTTTTCTTTTCTTTACATTTTTTGGAAATTCTCCTCGTCTATAATTATTATGACTAGGATTGATTTAAATCTGGAAATCTACGTCAGCAGTTGCTGGGGTGAAAAATTAAGATTTGTTCTTAACCTCAAAATGTTGTATACCAATTTTTCGTTTCTTTCTGTAAAGTCGTAAGAGACGTGTTCAGTGCTGGCGTGGGAATGGTGTTACGCTTATATCATTCTAATTCCGGGTGGTCGTTTATGAGAAATCGAACGTTAAAAATTATAAATTTCTGCAACGCCCCCAGCATACCAGTAGAAAGCCACTTGATTTGTAGTGGTAGATATCCGAGCAGATTGAAACGTATTCCCGTGATAAGAGTCATGGATTTGGTCCCCGTTCGGAATTCAAGTTAGTTTTCCTGCGTACGTTATGTTTAGATACTATCGTCAGTTTTCTAGCTTTAAAAATTTATTTTTACAAAAACTCACCAAAATACTAATTAATCCATCAAGTCAGGAGAATTTCATCAAAATTTATTTCTTTTGAATTTCAAAATTGCTGTTTTTTTTTTCGTTCATTTCGCACCATACCAGACATATTTTAAATTCGTTCACACACAAAAATCTACTCGGCTAATGTCCAGGCAAAGGCCAGTTTAAAATATACCTGGCATAACGCAGGAGAAACTGGAATTTATAAAGGTCAATGAAACATGCTTACATCAAAAGTTTCTTGTGTAAAAAACAAAAAAGTGTTTAGGTGAAGCTCTGTAAAAATATGATTTTAGTGTTATAAACTGCGATTGGTATCAAATAAACTCACTCACGAATAAGGAATAACGTTCCAAGTGTGAGTGAAACCTCCGGTCCTTAGCAATATTACTGCGACGGCTTAATGCGCGGAACTGTTCATACGTTACTGTACAAACGGTTTTTCTACTGATGGAAAACTCTGCAATTTTTAGTCTAAAATTTCTGACTCTCGATTTATCATGAACGAAGATCTCAAAGGCGTAAGGGCATTAGCGTGAGTTACCTGAGATGTGATATTACTATTCACTGTAACCACTGAAAGACGTCTACTTGCAAACTTACGGAAAGGAACGAAATACTGCGCTAAAATTTTTTGAGGTTCGTAACAGATTTTCATTTACTACTGCAACGTCCGGTAACGAAGAGTCATAAGACATATCTCCATTTTAATTCAGACCTTAAGATTACAAACTGTCAAAAGTACATCAAAATCTGTTTGCGTGTTGCCACTAGCTACGGACGGTTACTGTCCATTACAAGTTCATATACTATAGACAGAGAGATTATTCAACATTATCATCCCTGTGATGGCGTTGTGGGGGTGTTATCTATTGCTTCCTAATATTCTAATGACTTGCGCCGATTATCTTCTTTCTTTCGTATCTCTCTCTTGAGATACTCTAACACTTAAATACAGTGAGCGTGTTGGGTTCAGTCTAGGACAGGACGCGTAACAAACGCTTAATTGCATTCAAAGACACAGCTCTTTTAATAACAGAGATTGAAAAAAGTTTTACACATACAGTTGATGATGCTTGTCAATGAGGTATCTCGTAAGCCGCTACCTATGGATTCAGACGGATGGTTGGCTTGACCTACTGACGTTACTAATAAATTCTGTACCTTACACAGTTCGGCCAAGAAATTATTTACTGAACTGACAAAAGGTCTCGCGTGGTTCGTCTGCTGCGAAACCTCAGGAAACCAAAATAACGACCCGTTACATCCCCACTCAATTCCATAAGTTTCTAGTCTCATATATATATATATATATATATATATGTGTGTGGGCACATAAACAAGATTTACCCAGTCTTTCTGTTTAAACTTTTTTTAAAACTGTCTCTTCCTTTTTATATATATTATCTGCGCTACCAATGTGGTTTCTGGTGTGTGCGGTTGGTATCTGATTCGTTTATAGCGGTACCGCTTCTAAACCCTGTAGCGAATACCAAGACATTTATAGGCTAAGCCGTAACAGCCAATCTCTCTGTTTTAGGATATCAGTACGTCTCTGAGTAACAGGATATCAATCAGTGCTGACTGTTGGGTGAAGTTCCGTGCGGTTATCGTCGCGGGTTGCGATATGTGTGAAAGCTGTGAAGCTGAGATCGCTCCGTGCGCCAGATAGCATCCAGAAGGTGCTGCTCGACGTATTCTAAGAGCTAACGAACTGTAGACATCGAATGCAAACCGAATTTCCTCCTTCGATATCCGCCTTCGCGGGCTCCATCATTCGATTGAGGAAGGAGCCCGCTGGAGCTGAAGTTATCGCCGTTCGGGGGATGGTATGGCACTGGGCGCGCACTGCTTGTTCTGTGTTGTGGGCTGGGACTTTGACAAGTGTGCACTTGCAGGGGATGCGGTATCTGCACTCGTCTGCCGCGCGTGTGCACGGCAACCTGACGTCACGGAACTGCGTCATCGACGCCCGCTGGGTGCTCAAGATCACCGACTACGGCCTGCCGGCCTTCTACGAGGCCCAGAACATCTCCCCGCCCACCAAGTCCGCCAGGGGTGAGTAAGCCCACCCTCTTGTTGTGTCCTCTCCACACTCCCTCGACCAGCAATTTTCCTTCCCAAACAGCCAGTTGATGAGAAAAATTATTAACAATAACAGCTGTATTTCACAAAGGTATGTATCTAATGGAGGCAACTGCAATAGATATCTTGTATATAATTAATATTTTAATTTTTATAATATGTTCCACAAATGTGTACACACAGCGCAAAGGTGAAGTAAATTTTCTTGTTTACTGTATATTTCCCCTCTCATTCTGAGTCTGTTTTCCTTAAATTGTATTTTTTACAACTTAAATTGTATCTGCTTGATTTTTTTTTAAGTTCTTTAATATGAATGATCATTTACGTCCCGTAAAAAACGTTCTCTTAATGTTTTAATTTTATAAAGATAGTTTGTTGTACTCTAAAATTGACTGCCACTCATACTAGTTTTTACATTATATTAAACATACACACATATTCACTCTCACACGAGGATATATAATATTTTATGATTGAAATTATAGGTGAAGTCCCATATTTGTAAAGTTGTGAAAATTTTTGTTGACTTTTACGACACTTATTTCCACTGTAGAAATGTAAATTCCATTCTCCACATGTTGTTTTGAATGTTATACTGAAATTTACGCAGTAACCAACATCTGTTTAGTAATGAATACCCATATCTACTTGCTCTTACTGCTAATACTGTTTGTCTCATTGCGTAATTGAGAAATCATCACTTTGTCTCCCGGTCACTGCCTAACCTTTACCTTTTAAAAGCTTCCTTTGGTTTTATGAAGATCGCTCGGAGAATCAGAAAGAAAGAAATTGTCCATAGTACCTGTTTTTAATTGGCTCAACGTGCATGATATGGGGGACCAATCTGTCAATAGTGGAGTCAGAGATTATTTGGTCCCTACACCACAACCGCGTTCTTTCTGCGTTTGTCTGAACCGGTAATGCGACAGCTTACAGCAGTTGCCAAGTCAACAGATAAGAATGATTTTAATTGGATTAATGGCAAGTAGTCCTCAGCCTTCCAATCCGAAGGTGCGTCTTAATTAGTGAGGTCGGTCTTCCGGTGTCTCATTTCAACAATGCAACTCTGGTTCTGGCCCGCAATTCATGACTTAGTTCGTAATAGTAAAAATGTTACTTGTCCTATTTTCGGAGAGCCCTATCAAAAAAATTAAAACTTAACAACAGTATCTACAACAATAGACAACCTCAGCCAGCGGGAGACTCGCCTCCAAAATATTTAATACCGTCTCCAGAGAGAAAGAAACATACGCAAAGGGGACTAATCTAGTCAAAAATGAAAAGAACCACTGGAAATTGACCGCAACGAAGATTACAACAGTAATAAGTAAAAAATGTTGATTAAAGCATTCGATTCTCTCCAGTCACTAACAGCCAAACACTGCGCCTCGGATCTGGTGTGAAATGGACTCAGGAAAGAAAAGACTACCACAGTGCAAGGATGAAGGATTACTGGGCTGACAAGAAAGTTCGCCAGAGTTAAGAACCACGTAGTGTATAGTGGGAAAAACGAAAAACAGTAAGCATTATATTAATCCAAATATTGAATGAACATGTTGACGCAAGTAATACACGACGTCTTGTGTTACTTGTAAGCGCAGTCAGGAGCTGCAGGTGAGGTGCTGTGTCGGAGCCTTTGATCTTTCGCGTGGGAGTTGCCGTGTAATGGCTCCTTCTCTCCGCTTAATGTGGCTGCAGGTATCACTAGCGCACCGCGTGTTTCATTCCTCTGACGTATAACTGTGATCGCTTCACTCTGATATTTAACGAGGACTTGATCTTTTAACCTGACTTCTTTGTCAGTAATTTTCTCAGACCAGTTACCTGAAATAATGTCATGCCCACCAACGGCAAAGATATTATGATTCTTCTTAACCAGCGGCGTAGCTATCGGAGAGCTAGGTGATGCCGTGTACTGGGGACCCCAAGCTCAGGGGGCCACCCAAAGCTGTGGGAGGCCCCTGTCAGAGAACCTCACAAGACTTGGTAGAGCTTAAAAGAAATATAGGTCGCCCATCTGGCCTGAGGGTCCAAAATATTATTATTATTATTATTTTATTTTATTTTATTTTTTGCGCCGCGGCCCTTGCTACGCCACTGTTCTTAACGCATCCAATCACCTTCAGATGACAAAACCGCCCACGATTATTTCCTTAGTCCTTCCTCTTAAACTGTTCGCACTCATAAAGGAAAAATTAACATACTTTTAAAGCATTGTGCAAAAGTGAAATTAAACAGATAAAAAAATGAAACCTTGCCGATGATTTAACAACAGGACTATCAGTTCATTGGTGTTATGTTTGAACTACAGCTGAAACCGAAATATACAGCTTGATTTGACAACCTTGCCAATTTAAGAAAAAATATAAAGGCAAATAAAAAATACAACCATACAGAAATTAAGATTTTATTTTCCTGAATACAACCTACGTAAAGATGTAGTACCAAAAATATATCGAAAAATAAAAAATAGGCATATTTAATCGAAGTATCACTTAACCAAATATTTATATCGTTAAAGTACTCTCGTATATTGAGTTTCAACCCTGCAAAAACGTAACAATACCTTAATTCAGCAGCTGTCCGTTATCTTACTGACGTGGGGGATTTAAACAGTTCCAATTCTGCAAATGGAGACATTCAGGACCACTTGATGATTTAAGACTGTGGAGCGGTTTCTCTTATACGAGGTGCAATTAATTCGTTATGCCAGGTAAGCAAATTGACTGTGAACTCCGTCATCGACTCAATGCGACCTATCGCCAGAACTGAAGTTGGATGAAGGGACTTTTCACTAAACCATGTATGAGAAAATCTGTACATCACTTGTGGTAGCACTGTAAGTAGGACGGAGATGACACTGTTACAGCATTGTTTCCGGCTAAAAGGTATCTTTTAATAATTAGGGCCTTACGGCTCGACGGAGAGCTGGTTGTGTGCTGGTAACAGTAAAGAATGTAGCCATGGAGTTTTGAAGAAACTTTATCGACATTTTCTGATATCTAGATGACCGGTGCTGCGATCGAATCGTCGTACTGCCGAAAGGCATGACAAAACGATAACCTCTCACACACAGGGCCAGCTTTAACCAAAGAGTGTGTTGATGATTTTTGCACTGTTGTAACAACAAAACAAATTTCCATATAATTAAAAGATTGTTATAAAAATTTTAGTCTGATTCGATACCAGATGTTAATACAAAACTGGAATCAATTTAAGGTAAAAAAAATGAATCCTTGACCAGTTTTCGCACTGCCGAATCTAGGAGGGGAGGGGGGGTGGGAAACCGGGGCGCTCGCCCTGGGCGGCAAAATCATGTTTGAAGGGGGCCGTAACTGGCAAATTCGTGTTTCGGTTACCTTTTTTTAGCTCTACTGCCCCGAGCGGCAACCATCAGTGGGGCGACAAAATTCGTGTGTGAACGGGCTGCAATCTCAAGTTTTTGTCCCGGCTTGGAAAATTTGTAGATCCGCCACTGAATTTGGCCGACTTGACAGTTCCATATCATTTTGTAGAATTTTCCCACGACGGAATAAGTTTCGGAATAAGTGCTGAATATTTTCTGCTTTGTACAGTATATTTCGTGAGCAATCAGTTATAATCTCTTTTTATTTATTGGGTTGCACGCGTTATTAGAGGAGGAAGAGGAAAGAAACGGGGAAGAATTCAGTCATGGCCTTTTGAAGGAACAAAACCTACATTCCCCGGGAGACGTTTTTGGAAACCATAGAAAACTGAACTCAGGATGTCCGGATGGGGATTTGAACACGCGTCCTGCCGATTCCCACTGGGCTCGGTTTTTATTTATAATAGTTTTCTTGCAGCAGTCTCATATTTTTTAATTTATTGGCATTTAACCTTTCGGTCATATACCGATACAAAGTGAATTATATACGTCAATGAGTGTCGACTTAATAGTCTTCATGTGTTTGTTTAGTGCCACTTCGTTGTTATTTCTCTCCTTTACCGACCGAAATGTGTTTTACACAGTTGCACAAAAAAGGACAGCGTTGAACAGAGCACGACATTCAGCAACGACTTAAGATTAAGTGTTATGAAATATATCCATCCCTGTGAAATTATAAAATCCACTTGTTTTCAGGTACTATACAAGTTTTTCTTAATATATATATATATATATATATTTAAACATCTTTTTTCTTTGTTCAGTTAGATGCACTCTCACAAAAACTTGTATCAATTTTTTTTTGTTATTCAGTACGTTTTTATACAATATTATATAAAAAGAATCCTCGAATATCGGTCGATTACCAGACTTCAAATATACACTGAAGAGCCAAAGAAGCTGGCATGCGTATACAAACTCAGAAATATGTAAACACTCAGAGTACGGCGCTGCGGTCGGCTACGCCTATATGAGACAACAGGTGTCTGGCGCAGGGGTTAGATCGGTTACTGCTGCTACAATGGCAGGTTATCACGATTTAAGTAAGTTTCAACGTGGTGTTATAGTCGGCGCACGAGAGATGGGGCACAGCATCTCCGAGGTAGCGACCATTTCACGAGTGCACCGTGAATATCGGGAATCCTATAAAACATCAAATCTCCGTCAGCGCTGCGGCCGGAAAAAGATTCTGCAATGACGGGCCCAACAACGACTGAAGAGAATCGTTCAGAGTGATAGAAGTGCTACCCTTCCGCAAATTGCTGTGGATTTCAATGCTGGGTCATTAACAAGTGTCAGTGTGCAAACCATTCAATGAAAAATCATCGGTATGGACTTTCGGAGCTTCGCCGGGGCCCGTCAACTCTGACATTGGACTGTTGATGATTGGAAACTTGTTGCCTGGTCTGACGAATCTCGTTTCCAATTATATCGAGCGGATGGACGCGTACGGGTATCGAGACAAAGGACCCTGCATGTCAGCAGGGGTCTGTTCAAGCCTGTCGATGCTCTGTAATGGTGTGGGGTGTGTGAAATTGAAGTAACGTGGGACCTCTGATACGTCTAGGTGATACGTACGCATCCTGGCTGATCACGTGCATCCATTCATGTCCATTGTGCATTCCGACGGACATGGGCAATTCCAGCAGGACAATGCGATACCCCACACGTCCAGAATTGCTACAGAGTGGCTCCATGAACACTCTTCTGAGTTTAAACACCTCCGCTGGCCACCAAACTCCTGACATGAACATTATTGAGCCTAACTGGGATGCCTTGAAACGTGCCGTTCAGAAGAGATCTCTACTGCCTCGTACTCTTACGGATTTATGGACAGCCCTGCAGGATGCTTGGTGATAATTCCCTCCAGCACTGCTTGAGACATTAGTCTAATCCTTGTCACGTCGTGTTGCGGCACTTCTGCGTGCTCGCGGGGACCATACACGATATTAGGCAGGTGTACCAGTTTCTTTGACTGTTCAGTATATTTCGGATATTTTTCAGAAATTTCACCACTTTCTGGCAATAATTGTTTACTTCACCAAATATCATGATCTTTCTGGCAAGGTTCCAGGAAATGTGAATATATTTCTGCAATGATTTTACAGTATTATCTCTCTTGCTCCGACTCTCACAGCTTGCCGTTTATCTGGTAAGGAAAGGCAATATTAGTTTACAACTAGGATAGTAGCTCGACCATACTGTTCCCTTACAGCCGATTGCAAAACAGGAACAGACAAGAAAGTTCAAATGATAACACGAAGAAATAACTGTCTTCTCAAAAAGACAGTTAAAAAAAAAACATGATGTGTTCAGGAATGTTTCATGAAACCGAAACACACAGCGAGCACGTCCGCAGCAGTGAAAGCAGCTGGCGCTCCTGGTGAAGGGATGGTGTATTGATGCACGATGCTCATCAAACTTGACGTCGTTTGCTACAAATTGACACATCTACTGATTCTGTAAGTTACGTCAGCAAATTTCTATATCATTCCAAAGTTGAAAAGTTCTTTTTGATTCACCCTATATTGATTGTCGCAGACATCTTTCATGAACCCTTTGGGGACGTTGCCGATAAAATGAAATCTTTTTCAATATCTACTCGTCCCTCCTATTTGAGGCAGTAGAAGTTTCTTTTCAAAGTATTCTGAAAACTCCCTATTAGTGATAACAGTATAGGAAAATTTGCAGGAGTTTTTATTCTGAGAGTAAAGTTTTACTTCGGCCATGATCTTACTGGATTAGAATTCGTCACTAACTTTGCAGACAGATTGATAACAGACAAATGCCAGCGGTATAATGTTGTTTTTATCGACTGTAGAGAGCTACTAGAAAAAAGTTGGTAACAGCTTTATTCACTTGCGCGTTAATATCTGCAGATCGATTTGGAGAATTTGACATCTACTTAAAACAGTGCTGTTAAGTATATTTCACATAGTAACGTTTCACCGAGCTGACGACTGTCAACCCTCCCATATTTAAAGTCGTCGTAGCAGAATATTCCATGGACAAAATTATTATTTAGATTTTAATGACAAGTAATTTTGCATTCAAGACGATACCACTTTCAGCCTGAAGTTAAATGTGCAAGTACAAAACAATGCCATCTTTCTGACATTGTTCGATGTGGGAAGACTATAGGGCATCCAGTGCTTCGCGTGACTTTATAAACTGCATTACGTCTATTTTTAGTCTCTTCAATATTCCAGTTTACGAGGCAATCGAAGCTTCTTTTCAGAAGTATTCTGTAAAATCCTTATTAGTGATAAATGTGTAGGAAAAGTCGCAGGAATTTAGTCACTAAACGTTTTTATTCTGAGAGTAAAGATTTGCAACGAATTGTGATTGAAACTATTGATAGCATTTCTGAGATTGCGAACAATCATAATGACTAAACAATTTAAACTGTTATTCTCTCATACCGCCTTCTCAAAACATCCGCAAACAGGTGAATAGAAATCAAAATTTACGGTCTACTGTAAGAGACGGTACAATCAAGTATGATTTGCAAAAATTTTCATTTTCTACCAGAACAGGAAAGTATCTTCTTCGGCAAGAAATAATTACAAGCTTTACAATTAAGACAACAATGTGGGCGGGAAAATTGCAAGGACTGGAATTTGATCAAATAGGCTTTGTAGTTGTTTACGGGGATTATTATTCTGGAGTATGACAATAGCGCGTCCCGCCGATGACAGGTAGCGAACTGAACCCCGCGACCTAATGAACCTGATGGCATTTTAGATTGTAATTTCAATCCACGTCAAACTTGTCAGCGTTCCCTTAATGGCGGCAGCGGCTGAAAGCAGGGCCTGACACGCGGGGGCGTGGCGTTCATGTTATATCCGTTGCATTAGTTCCCTGGCTGCGGGTCCCAATGCTTCGGCTTTGTAACACGACTACGTTGTTACGACACACCTTCTATTTGTCAGATTTGTGTATACAACACGCTTCGGCTGCGTCGGCTAATCACTGCTATAAAAACAATTAAAAACGACTCATGATACAGAAAGTACCATGAAATAATAGCATAATGGTTTGGTTTTAGGTAGTATCATTGTAGTGGTGCAGGTAATCACCCAAGTGATATTAGTTTTTGGTAACTCAGCTTCCACATGTTCACTGCTCTGACGAACAAATTATTGATTCTAAAGAAACAAAACTTTGCTAAACTTCAGTAACACCGAATTTAACTCTTTTGCATAAAAATTCTTACGCATTTACTTCGGCCAGGATACTAACTAGATTAGATAGTTAGATAATAGTTACATGCCAGCGATATAATATTGTTTTTATCGACTGTATGTAGCTACTTGTATCTCGTGTACGCAGTTTCGTGGTGGGTTGTATTAGTTCTCTACTCTTCAGTTTTATTCGTGTTTAATCTTTCCAACATTAATTTAGATCCGATCGTAGGGTCGAACAGTAACGATATCTGACGATAATTAGAGTCAAAGTGCCCTTTATACTTGGAGATGCAAGCTTTTCTTTGCAATTACAATCCCTCGGGAATTTTTTCCTATGTAAGGATTTCCTCTTGCCTTTCCCAGAGTTACCAATATTATCTCATACAGGGTGGTCAGAAATTCACTCATCAGCGGGTAAGGGCAGTGTTCGGGACGTTGCACTAACGAAATAAATACAAAAAAAATCTAGTAAAAGTCGTACCGTTTTTGAGTTATACGCAGCTAAAGTTGGCCAATAAGAGCGCTGCGCGGGCGAATTCAAACAGCCTTCCACCGGCGGTGTTGCCAGGCGTACTCGAGGTATGCGACCGCCACAGAAAACGAAAAAAAAAATTCTCTTCGGAAGGTGGGATCGAACCCGCAACCTTCAGATTGAGAGTTTGCCGTCTAACCGACTACGCTGCCAAAGCAATAGAACTTCTTTCTTTTTAGAAGCCACTAGAGCGGACTGTTTGTTCGTAATCGGAATTGATCGGTAATCCGCGACATTTTTCGGGAAGTCGGTGGTGGGGCTAGAGGATTCTTTTTTATGGGAATTGTTATTTAATTAGTTGATCTGCTTGCTATATTAATCTTTAATTTTTGTACAAAAATCGTTTAGTTACTGGCACAACAAAAAAAAAAAAAAAAGATCTGCAAACTTAATTTATTCGTTGCAATGAAGTTTTTGTATTCCATGTAATCGTATTTCCACTAGATTTGATCACAACATTTTTATTGATTAACGTGATTATCCTTGCTACTATTTTGCAACAATAAAACAAAAAACAATAAACTTTTGGAAAAAAGAACATTAAACCCATTCTATCGTTTGTAACGTAACTTTCTCTGCTGCAAAAAGTCTGTTCTTATTCAAACAAGTTGTACATTTTGGATTTTGGTAACGTGTTAGGATCCAGGATTTTGTTTTTTTTGGGGGGGGGGGGGGGGCTTGACTCGGGGAAGGAGGGGTTCACCGACAGAAATCTCATTATTCCAGATTGTCGCCCTTATTAAACCTGTCGTTAGGGGTGACCTTGGTGCTTTTGGGGCCATTGAAAGCCAACAGGGATTTACTTACAATAAGCGTCAAACCGCAACAGTAACCGTAGTAAAAAATGTATCCCAATAAACAACAATAACAAAAAAACACGGGTCCTTACATTTTACAGCAACTGCTCAAAATGTCCTCCCTCAACTGCAATACCGGCATGACAACGCTGAGTTACTGAATTTGCGAGTCTTCCAAAATTGTAACTTTCTCTGATTTCATCAAAAGCTAGAATTATCCTAGCCAAAAGTTCTTCCTCTGTTTCTACTTCAGTCTCATAAACAATGGCCTTGACAGCTCCCCAGAGATAAAAATCCAATGGGTTTTGTCTGGTGACCGAGCTGGCCAGTGAATTGGGCCTCCTCGACCAATCCACCTGTTAGGATACAATGCATCTAAGTGTTGACGTACCGGTACTGCAAAATGCGGATGCGCGCCGCCATGTTGAAACCATATGTCATTACGAATTGCCAAAGGAACGTCTTCTAAGTACAACAGAAGGACGTTTTCATGAAATGCTAAATAAGACGCGCCATTTAAACGTTGCGGAAGTAGAACAGGGTCTAGTATAAACTCGCCCAAAATACCCGCCCAATTGTTAACACTAAATTTGTGTTGGTATGACTCGACAAAAATTGCATGCGGATTTTCGACATCCTAGATGTGGCTGTTTCGGCTATTAAAACACTTCTCCCTGGTATAGCACGCCTCATCCGTCCACAGCACCTTCCTTTTAAAGTTTGGATAATCGTTACATTGCTGCAGGTACCACTGTGAAAACTGAACTCGAAGTGGGAAATCGTCTTCCTCCAAATCTTGAACCTTTTGAAAGTGAAAGGGATGTAACCCTTCGTCGTGAAGGACGTCCAAAACAGTGGCATGTGAGGCCTGGTAATTAAAAACAACAAAAATGACCCTATTGAAAGGCAGCATTTAAACGGAGAATTTGAGGATCACTTAGATTGGACGTATCTGCAATGCGTTGGCAATGACCCCAGTAAGTTGCGTTCTACTGCGAGACTTCTTCTGGCATGGTTCTTTAGCCCCACCACCGACTTCCCGCTCTAGTGGCTTGGCAGCGTAGTCGGTAAGACGGCAAACTCTCGATCTGAAGGTTGCGGGTTCGATCCCACCCTCCGAAGAGAATTTTTCTTTTCGTTTTCTGTGGCAGTCGCATGCCTCGAGTACGCTTGGCAACACCGCCGGTGGAAGGCTGTTTGAATTCGCCCGCGCAGCGCTCTTATTGGCCAACTTTAGCTGCGAATAACTCAAAAACGGTACGACTTTTACTAGATTTTTTTGTATTTATTTCGTTAGTGCAACGTCCCGAACACTGCCCTTACCCGCTGATGAGTGAATTTCTGACCACCCTGTATATGGATTTCACCCCCAAGGCTCGCTGAAAATTTTAATTTGGTACCTTTGGTGTGTTCTCAAATTTTTATGCCGCAAATACCATATAAGACTGTATGAAGAAATGTGGAGTGGTTTAAATGATGACCAAACTATAAAACTTTCATGCTTATAAATAGCATTGCAAGCTGTCGATAAAGGATTCGTTTAAAAAAATTTATCAGTTAGAATGAAAATTAACACCGGATGAAATTCTAAATTCGTGGGAGCTATTTACGGGAAGAGAATTTCTGCGGCAATTTGTGCTACTTGGGTAATACAATACATCGTCGAGTTTCTCAGGGTCCGGTTGTTCTACAGACGTAAGCTGTGGTTGTTGGAATTGACCAGACTGTGCAAGCTGACAGATTCGTGTGGCGAAAATGAATCACTTGTTCCCTCGTTGGACGGTTTCAGTGTGCGATCGGGTCTGTTAACAGAGCACAAGCTGTAGTGGGGAAACAAGCTCCTAACTTGGGAGCTTCGTGCCGGGAGAGAATGTCTGAGATGCGGCATCTGTCTTCTCGTGTTAGCGGCATCAGTCACGAAGAGCATTCAACATTGATTTGATACAGTACAAGGTTCATCCACTGATCTCAGACTTCGTTGAAGGTCACGCTCATTCAATATATATATATATATATATTCTTCGGGCTTTATATCTTATCATTGTCTACTTCTTTAGAGGCAGGAGAGGAAGGAGCCAAGGAACTGAAAGGATTTCGGTCATGGTCGTTTGTGGGAACTATCCCCGCATTTGAGTATAAGTTTTAAGATGATGTCTGAAACGCGCCAGGATTGAACATTGAAAAATCAGTTACCAGCCGATTCTTGAGCAGATTTCAGAACAAATGCAGGGGTAATGCCATTCACACTGCGGCTTTGGAGACGTTCACCTGCTCCAACGCGTACGTTCTATGTTTCACTTACGTCTCATCTCACAAAGCGCATTCGCCGGTAAACCGACTAACTGCGGCTGGGGAGCTCTGTATCGAGAAACAAAGATGGCGAGGACTCTCTCCGTTAACTGTTCTACTGTCACAGGTCCCTTCATCGAAACATTCATAAGTTACAGAGTTCAAATTTACATACTATACTTGTTTCTTTGACTCAAAATGTAATGTCACATTTAAAATTTTGCAAAATTATATTCTATGGGGTTGCAATACATGCATTCGAATATATATATAAACTAATCCCAGCATGTGAATTTTCAATGTATAGAGTTCGTCAAATACAGAAATACGAGTTTATTTTTCAATTTTTTACTTTTTTATTTTTTTATTATTTTGTTTTTACTAGAAATAAAAACATGAGTGGTCGTCAAAGACAATGAATTTCACACATTTTTGCTACCGGGTTCGTCTCCAAAACTAAAAACTTGGAATGAGCTCCTAATATCGATTGTATGCTATATTTAAATGACAAATACTAAAAACACATCTAATGTTCTTTGTAAGTTGTGAGGAAAATAAGTAAACGTTTTCATTTTTTATTATTTTGAGTTTTCATTACCATATATAAACATAACTTTGTTTTAAATACTCTAAATTAAAGTGCATTACGTTATTGAACAAACAGCATTTTGGTGAACTTACCTAGTGTTACTCGAGTGTTGTCGATGTGCAATGAACCGCCGTGAGCACTGCAGAGAGTCATTGTACCCAGAGGTGTCTGGCACGAGTCGGCGGCAGTCTTCCCGTCCTGCTGTGAGATACCACGCAGGCTGCGCTAGTCTAGCCATCTTCATGTCGTGTTTTCCGACTCACCAGTTTATACTGATGTTGTATCGGTACTGGGTGATTAGTGGTAGTCCAAAGGCACGAACCGAACACTCGTAGCCGGACAACCAAACTACTGTTCCGAGCTTGTTAGGTCAGTCACTCCCGAAACAGATAGTGTGAGCCATATTAGTTATGAGTGCTACTGCACACTGCAGCCGGTTCTGGTCGGTGTCTGCTTCAGTCGTGCGCCATGAAACTAGAAACGTCCTCTGTATATCGTCGCACCGGGGCCGTGGTTGCGTCTGCGGGTGATTCTAGCCAATGAGGTACTTCAGTGTACATTTGGCTTCGTGATTCGTCATTAAACACACAAAATGTTAAGCATTATTTGGGATATCCAACGAAAATTTTTCAATTTTGACCTACAGTACCATCTTGATATACGCCACGGAGAAACTTCATGTGTTCATAATTGCTAGGCTTGATATAAATAACTCGAGAAAGAGAACAATTAAAGTTTCGTATTATGTCTTCTTTCACTAAGCACAAAATAAATGTTTAAGTCAATATAGAAAATACTTTTTAATTGAACGTTGTAGAATAACACATGCAATCTATGAACGAAATTTTTTGTAAAAAAAATCGGTATTGTAGTCGAAATTTCTGCTTCTCTCTTTCTACTTGGTGATTTTTTTTTTTTTTTTTTTTTTTTTTTTTTTTTTTTTTTTTTTTTTTTACACACTAACTTACGATTCTACTTCACAACATTTAGTTATGGACCATCCATAAATTACGTCAAATGTTAACGGGGAAGGTGGTAAGGGGCGCGGTCCAAAAAGTGGCGTCACAAGAAATAGTGGAACGGTCAAGAAATCGCTACATTTGTATGACGTAATTTATTGAAGGTCCCTTAGCACAAATAACGTGAAAACATTTCTTTGGAGGTTTGCTTTCACTGTTGGTCAAAGCTAAACAAGTTTTATTTTAGACTTGTTATAAATTACTTTGATTCGTAGATGTAGGTTGGTGTAGAAGGGGAGTGCCATTTTGTACGTGTGTGTGACGCTTGTGTTGTGGCAGACCTGCTGTGGACGGCACCCGAGCTGCTGCGCGACCCGACGCTCCGCAAGCAGGGCAGCCAACTTGGCGACGTGTACAGCTTCGGCATCGTGATGCAGGAGGTGGTGGTGCGGGGTGAACCGTTCTGCATGCTGGCGCTCAGCCCAGAGGGTAAGGAAAGCCAAAAACGACATCGCTGTGCCGGCAGCGGGAAACGCGCCGCCAAATATTAATGGGACATGCAAATCTATTACAGTTGTCTTTACATCAAAGGATTTTCTTAAAAATGTCGTAGTTTCTTATCTAATTAGCTTTACGAGAAAGCCGTCGAAAGTAATTTCAGTAGAGCATCGATTACCCAAAACAATTTGGGGAAAGTGGGTGGTCGGATAACTTATTTTTTGGATAATATATCATTAACGAACAAATTTACACCAATGTCATAGGAGGAATAACACTGGTACATTTTATACAGAAGTATAATATATGTACTGTACTGTGTAGTACGTCTTTCAAGTAGGATAACACAAAATTTAAAATGTTAACTAGAAGTTCGAAATTTGCCAAAAAAAATTTGCTTTATAGCAGACATTAGAATTTTTTTTTTTAATCCGATAAATTACGCGAACGTTTCAAAGACAGGCATTGGCCAACATATTCTAGCCACTTACACAGCAGTGTCAAGGCAGTGAAAAGCTTCCTCACTGGACGGTCAGTGCTAGACAGGCTCCTCCTCGTCGTTGCAAGTGTCTCAGTCGTCGATGACACTGGCAATGATGTCATCGTCAGTCAGTACTTGACAGCGAGGCCTATCGTAATCGCATTTGAGCCGGAATTGAATTTTTTCTGGTTACATTCTTCAAATCATGATGGTTTTTTTAACCAATCCAGTCACATCTGATACAAATTGGCTGTACGATATTGCTTGAATTTACCAACTATAAAGCTCTCGATCAACCGACGTTTCGGTTGATCGGTATTCGGATAATAGATGCTCTGCTGTAATTCATCGACATTAACAATTATATACAGTTGATAGAACTAGGCATGTTTTCATACGTACTGGGTTGTTCGGTACCCTTGCTCTACATCTGCACTCGAATAACGACAATCTGTGCTGTGTACCTGATGAAATTCTGAAGCAGTGTCCCTCGTCGATTGTATCCCGCTACTTGCTGCCTGTGTGCAGAGATCCTGGAGAAGGTGAAGCGGCCGCCTCCGCTGATCCGGCCGTCGGTGTCGAAGGGCGCGGCGCCTCCCGAGGCCATCAACATCATGCGACAGTGCTGGGCAGAGCAGCCAGAGATGAGGCCCGACTTCAACGCTGTCCACGACCTCTTCAAGAAACTCAACCACGGCAGGTCAGCACAGCAGGCCACGTAATACACACTTACAACCAACCAAAGTTTGCACATCAATCCTAACAAAATCTACACTGACACCTAATACTTAATGATTACCTTTAATACAGCATCAGATAATCTATGTCTACCACAAACAACACTTTTATTTTTAGATAGTACAAAATCCATGGAATTAAATTTTTCTTAGATCCGGAAATAGAAAAGTCTTCTCTTTTCAACAGGATTATAGAAAATTTTAAAATAATGCCGTGCACAGTATCAGCCTCTTGCCATATACAAATAGTAACACCGCTGGAGGAAATTTATCACATTCCAGAAATATTTCACATTCAGACAGAGGAAATTTTGTTTTCTTCTGCCTATATCAACGTGGAGGTATTTACGAGTTTAAGCGGGAGAGGACAGGGGAAAAGGAATGGAAATGTATTCGGGCTTGGTCTTTTGAAAGAACCATTCACCTTGGGTGATTTTGGGAAACTATGGAAAACAGAAACCTGGGTGGATTGGACAGGGATCTGAACTTCTCAATGCCATTACCGCTCATCCACCAGACTCGGTAGCAGATGAGAGCGCGTAAGGTTCTGGGACTAGGGAAGTCAATTAAAGTTACGCATAAGTTAGTGAGCCACGATTTTAGGTGATTTTGCTAATCTGAAATAAAAAGAGAACCAAAAACAATAATTGCTTAACGTATTAAACCATCAGCATCCACAAATAATACTCAACCGTTATTGTTCTTATGCCGAAGATAAAAGATCCGAATGCATCGAAATAACTTTTATTATCAAAATACATATTAGCTTTATCGAGCCTCGTGAGTGAGTGGTAACGCTGGGTCCTGGCATCTCGAAAAACGCCAGTTAATATCACCGTCCGGCAATCCAGACTACTCCAGGCGAATAGTGCTATAGTTCTTCTGTTCCTTGCCCCCATCCCTTTCTCTCCTCGACGTCGATATGGCGTTAACACGTAACCAAACAAATTTTGTAGCAACGTACAAATGAAAAATACCTTTTCAAGCTACTTTATATATGAATGTTTCTGAGTTGCAGGTGCCACAGTAGGATGGTACGTGAATGAGACTGTATTCAGCTGGTTAACCAAAATAAATTTTCGTTATTAATATTTTTCGTGTTCTTCGATTATAGGCTCCACAGTGCAGTGCTGTTTGATGTTTATTATACTGCTTGTTTGATACCTAGTTTGAAATAGAGCAAACAGCTACAAGTGCACAAAGATAATGCTAATTCCGTACAGACGTCACCTTTCTCAATATTTAAGCAAAAATCATTCAGCAGTTTTCCAGTTTTCCAAATTTGTGCGGATTTTGGGAAATGGGAAAATATTTACAGCTTGCACTTATCATCCCGCGTATCTTGTCGTGTATGGTGGCGATTGTTCTGAAACCGGAATTAGACGCTTAGCATTTGCGAGAAACAAGTCTGTACTTTTGATACTTTATCTGCTTTAATCCAAACGCGCATCTCCAATAGGATTAATTGGTAGTTTAATCCTTCGATCTAACTTCAACAATTTTTGTTTTTGTTGCTTAGTACCCTTAATCTTAAGGCCAATACCTCATTTCAGGAAGGTTAATTTCGTCGACACGATGTTCCAAATGCTGGAGAAGTACAGCAACAACCTGGAGGAGTTGATACGAGAGCGCACGGAGCAGCTGGACATGGAGAAGAAGAAGACGGAACAACTGCTGAACCGCATGCTGCCCAGGTGAGCACGTTATACCTGGTAGACACGGCAGTAACCACACTCAGCTCCCAGCTCTCTCAAGGACAACGCGTACCATTGTGAATGACCAAGTCGGAAGTGATGAGCACTGTTAAGCGTACATATTCACGCTTAGTTTCCCATGAGATGACCGCAGCAAATACCCTCGCTGACGTCCAAGTTTCCAGACAACGAACATAACTGGTAATATCCGTATTCAGGTTCGAATTTCTATTTATCATTACAGCTAGTATCCAAATTACGATCGCATCCAAATCATAACTGGCACACTTTCCTAAATTAAAATGTGCAGGTTGACAGACATGCTACCGAAGCTAGTTGTCTCTCAACAGATCACCATCACCTGAAGATGAATACGAAGCACGCAATTTAACTTTTGATTTCAAAAGTAACATCCTGCTGTATTCCAAGAATATTTCTTACAATTCATAACTGAGAAAGTTATTACGATCTGACTCCTAGAAAAAAGAAAAACACGAGCCTTCAATTGCGTTGGAGCACCTTTTCCAATGGCAATTTCCATACACCTCAACTTACCATTTTATTATTAGTATTTTCTATGTCAAATTATTTCTGTGTCATTTCCCCCCCGCATCAACTCTCTCCTTTTAAAATTTCAATTTAAACCCTTTCAGTGTTTTTGATAAACTTTTCATCACTTCCCTTGGAAATTTATCCGAACCCCTGACTCCCTTACCTACAAATGAAAATTTTCTCACGCACTAATGCGTGAAATCCATTGCCAGCTTGTCGTCACGATTATCTTTTCCTTTCCATATTCTACTACTACTTTTTATATCAAAATTATTCCAAGTTTCGTCAACAATAAATGCCTTGTACCTTACCAACACTCTCTTCCATTCTTCCAGTGAATCCCAATTACTGCTACTTTGTCAGATCAGTTACTCAATGCTATTCTGCGGTAATTTCCACAGACAAATCTACTTGCGCTCCTTTGCACCTCCTCCAACTCCTGCATTTTATACTCAGAAAGTGGGTCAAATACTACACCACCAGATTCAAGCAATGGTATAACTAAAGTTTTTGTAACCCAATTCCCTCATTTTTCTGGTACATAGCCTCATCACTCCCTCCAGTAAATGAATGATTTTGAAACATTTTCCTACCGCGTACTGACTAGTTGAGTTTGCTATCATATGTTATGCCATGACATTTTCACAAGACTATTGTGCTTTCGAGTGACTGAGTTGTGTTTGTGGCTGCGCAGCTCTGTGGCGGAGAAGTTGAAGCTGGGCATGCCTGTAGACCCTGAGGACTTCCGGGAGGTCACCATCTACTTCTCGGACATCGTCGGCTTCACCACCATATCCGCCTACTCGACGCCCTTCCAGGTTGTCGACCTACTCAACGACCTATACACGTGCTTCGACGCCACAATCAACGCCTACAACGTCTACAAGGTACCTATGTACTGAGTTCATCCACTTTCTTTAACCTCCTCGTACCTGAAGGTGACAACGAAATCGCATTTCTTATGTTTTCATTACTCGATATAACATATTTGTGCTCTTTAGAAATTTATTCTCCTGCCCTCAAACCTATGGAGCATTATAATAAAATTTCAAAATGTTGGGTGTTTAAGTGTGATAGACATAAGATCGCAAATTCAAGGTTTATTTTTTTATCCGCTTGATAATTTTTAATCCGGTCGGTCCATAGTTTAAATAAATTCAAATTTCTACAATTTTCTCCTTCGATGGGTATGTCCCCAACATTTATAAGTTCGTTCTATATAAATATTAGGTAAAGAATGTACTTTAACGATGCTTCCGATTTGCACGAAACGTCTAGACCAGGACTGGGCAACCCGCGACCCGCCTTATGTCAGCATGTGGCCTGCAGAGCTAGATCATAATATACGTCAACTTTAACTTTCAACGGTGATATCAAACAGGACAACATTCAGTGAAGCTGATTCAGTAGGTTAAAGACTATTAAGTCACAGTAAAGACCATTTATCACTCATGTTCATTTGGAGAACTTTTTGCGAGTAGCCACAACTTCTTTCGACATCAACATTGAAGCATTTAGCTCTCCCAAACAAAATCAAATGCAGCCTTAAGATAATTGTATTTTTAATTTTTCATTAAATATGTACATTTCATTTTAATTGATTTTTCCTTCATAAAAGTATTAAGGTATTTTTTCAAATAATGAAGTGCATGCGACCCGTTTATAAATTCTATTTCCAAAATTTAGTCCACCTGCTGAAAAGATTGGCTACCTATGGTCTAGACAATTTCCCAAAAGGCTTTCAGAGTTGTTACTCTCTGATAAAGACAAGCTGATCGTCGTCAGGTTTAAGATATGCTGCAGGAATAAAGAATTGTGCTAAATTAAAATTTGCTCTGCCCTTCTCTGAGGAAAGCAGTCAAACCAGGGCTAGCAAGTCTCATTTCACTTAATTTGTACATCTCAGATCCTTATGAAGCAATGACGACTTTTATATTAGAAACTAATTTCGAACCTGTATCAATCACTGGTCGTGTATTTAGTTTCCACGCTGTTTTATGTCGCACAGCATTCCTTTCTGCTTCTATCTAAGGCAACGTGTACTGCTGTCGATTTGTCCAATCAAATTTCATGTTTTGTATATTTGTGCTTGTCTTTGATGTAAAAATCAGTATAACGGTGATTTTTTTTTCTGGCTGCATTGTGTATTTTTTATTTTATTATCGATAAAACCGTGCAACAACGTCAGCGATTTCAAGAAAGGTCACTTCTTGATGTTAGTCTACCAATTTTTACGTGGTTGATTCTATACTTTAGCTTACGAAACCTACATCCAGCTGCTGCAATTTGGCCGATTTCACTGACTAACCACGTAGTCCGCGTTTGTATAGGAATCGCATTCAAACTGCTGTTCTGCCAGTGACGTTTCGGTGCACCGTGATTTGGGAGAACATGAAAGTCGCGGATCATTTTTTCCCGGTTGCTTCACAGCAGTCCACGTTCGAGCGAGTCGAGTTGCTCCCATCGGGCGGCCGCAGCTGCTCGGGTGTTTTGCGCGGTGTCGACGAGGGACCCTAACTGTCCAATTTAGTCGGCGAGCGCTTCTCACTGACAAAACCTGCAGCATCAAAATGCAAATGCCTTATGATTCTGCTCAAAGCATTTGCAAGTATAACAGATGCATAATTTGCGGCGCTAATGAACGACAGTTACATAATAGAGTAAAAATAAAAGAAGGGACTTAGTGACAGATTTAATTTGTAAACAGTAAAAAAAAAAAAAAAAGTTTTATCAAACAACCATGTCATTTGTGTACCCATATCTACTTTATGTTCTTTCATGAATAAGTGGTGATGCTACAACCTCAGTACGAACCAGTAGTTTTTGTTCCAATCAATCAGCTGTAATTTGAAATACAACTTCTGTTATTAATACTTTCATTGCTGTTGTTATTAACTGTGGTGGAGCATAAGCCCTGATGATAATCCATTTTTGTTGGAATTTCTTTTACTGTTTGGTGTATGTCATTCACAATCTCCTTCGAAATACGTTCCAGTCTCTCACTCATTTATCAACAAATAAATTTTTTCCCGTTCCCTTAAGCCTAAAATATTACACTACTCTTGCATACCATGCTTTCTTCTGTTTCACATGCTAGTCCTAATTCTTAATCTAGTATCCATTCATTCATCACGAAAATATGCCATATACATACTCGTCTCTCTCTCTGCCTACGTCCTGTATTCCAGTAGTTTCATCATATTTGTTACCAACTGTGTTTTACGGAAGTTCCCTTCGTCTCTGATAGTGCATGTGAATCATGCCGTGGTGAAACTTCGCCATAGAAGAAGGCCGAAGCAGATCGGCTGGAACTTCAGCGATACCCGGGAAGCACGGACTCTATGTATCTCGGCCATCGAATACGTGTTTTGTGGTAATTTCGACAGGCCAGTCTAAGTGACCTCCTCTTGACCACGTCTCCTACACCATTCTACAATAGTCCCGGAGGGCACTATGAGGTGTTTCATAGTCTAATTCCTTACTTCCCTTGTACAGTACATCTCATCCTTATCTTCCCTGAAAGATGAAGGTCTCAGAAACTTTTCCCTTATGTTCTCTTCGAAGGTTCAAAACAGCCTTTCTCATCTCATAGATGGTATTTAAGAAAAAATACGCCCTATTTAATGCAGCTTGTGTGCGATTTCTATTACTCATTTATACTATCGAACTTATCGTACCACCGTAATACAAAAGCTTGTTACACCAGAGATATCCCTCAGATGATGTAGGATATGATTCTGTGTGACCAATTTTCACGTAAAAACCAAAGAGACTAAATGAGGAAGAAGTCTGTACACAGTAATATTGTGAGACATACCATATGTAGACACAACTCACAAATTTCGGTTTGAACTGATAAAATCTGACTGCTCATGAAACAGGAAGAAGCAATTACATCTACATCTACATCTACATATATACTCTGCAATTCACAAAATTGTGGGTGGCAGAGGGTGCTCAGCACCAAAGCTAATCTCTTTGCTGTGCATTCCAATCCCTAATGGTACGAGGGAAAAAAGAATTCATGTAAGAATCAGTCCGGCACCTTATTTCTCTAATTTTATCTTTCCTATCCTTCCGACTCAAATAGGTTGGTGGAAGAAGTATTTCACTACACTCAAAAGTGAAAGTGGGAGTACGCATGTTTTCCAATAAGTTTAAACGAAACGTGTGTCGTCTATCTACCAGAGACTCCCAACCTAGTCTACTAATCAGTTCTGTGACGCTTTCATAAGGACTGTAGCAAGCGGTCACGAATCGAGCGGCTCTTCTCTGTACTTTCTCAATACTTTCGATCAACCCCTTACGAAACGGATCCCAAATGGCACAACAATAGTCCATATGTGGACGCACAAGAGATTTGTACGCTATCTCCTTTGTTTGTACATTACAATTTTTCAAGATTCGACCTATGAATCGCAGCCTAGAATTTGCTCTACCTACTAACGAATTAATGTGTATGTCCCATTTCATATTCCTTTGTACTGTTACTCCCAAATATTTCATAGAATCGACCATATCAATAACTGTATTGTTTAACTCGTTTTTCTGAACAATTGGATTCTTTTTGTTAGTTATGCTCATTGTCTTGCACTTTTTACAATTTAGAGTAAGTTGCCACTCAGCGCACTAAGCCAAAATAACATCCAGATCGCGCTGAATTTCTAAGCAATCGGCCAAATTTCTTACTTCCCTATAAATAACCGCATCATCTGCAAACAATCTAAAAAGGCTTTTCAATTTGTCTCCGAGATCGTTTATAAAAATTAAGAAAAGAAGTGGTCCGATTACACTTCCTTGAGGTACACCCCATGTAACATCTAGATTAGAAGAACTTTCTCCTTCAACGACGACATACTGCGACCGACCAGTTAGAAAATCCTTTATCCATTCACAAAGCTGATCCGATATACCGTACGCTCGAAGCTTCGCTAAAAGGCGGTTGTGTGGCACAGAGTCAAAGGCTTTCTGGAAATCTAGAAAAATTGCATTCTACTTGTGAACCTGCATCGATAACTTTCATTACGTCGTGTGTGAATAGGGCCAGCTGTGTTTCACATGATCTTTTCTTCCGAAATCCGTGTTGATTTGTTGTAAGCAAATTATTATCATCTAGAAAATTCATAATGTTCGAGCATATAATATGCTCCATAACTCTACTACAAACAGATGTTATAGATATGGGACGATAGTTCCCAGGATCACTTCGATCGCCTTTTTTGAAAATCGGAGTTACTTGCGCGATTTTCCACTCTGAAGGTACTTTTCCCTCTTCTAATGATTTACTGAATATATCAGACAGAAATTGCCCGATTTCCGCCGCATACTCTGAAAATACTCTTACTGGAATTCCATCCGGGCCCGGTGCTTTCCCCCACTTCAGGAGCTCTAATTGCTTAATGATACCTGCAGTATCTATTCGTAATGATTCCATCACCGACTCGCCACGGCGTGGGAAAACGGGAATACTATCCTTATGTTCATTTGTAAATGAATTTTTGAATACAGTATTTAGTACGTTAGCTTTATCGCGGCTTTCGTTAACCTCGGAACCTTCACGAATTAGTGCTGGAATATTGCTGTTGGTACAATTAACTTTTCTTACATACGACCAAAATTTCTTTGGGTTTTCTATGAGACTCTTAGAGAGAGAGTTGGAGCGAAAATCGTTAAAGGCCTCGCGCATTACATTCTTAATACGTCCTCTTAAATCAGCTAAGGTTTCTAAATCGCTGCGACACCCCTTCCTTCTTGAGCGTGCGTGTATTTTCCGTTGTTTTTTGAGTAATCTTTTGACTTCGCATGTGTACCACGGTGGATCATTCTCCCCCTTTATTGTCCGCTTTGGTATATATATTTCCATGCCTTCCCTGACTATATGTATAAAACGATGCCACATCTCTTCAACGGTGTCCTTTGTTGACTTGAAGTATGGTAATTATTCCTAAGGTAGGTTCTAAAACACTCCTTTGAGGCCTTATTGAATCTGTATACAATTCGCCCTTTTTTCCTTTTTCGCTTGTTCATTAATTTGATAGTCGCAATTACCGCTTTGTGATCGCTTATTCCTGTGGTCGTTGAAACGTCGGTGAATAATTCTGGCCTGTTGGTAACCAGCAAATCTAAAATGTTTTCGCTACCGTTATGACACCGCGTAGGTTCATTAACTAGCTGCTCGAGATGATTATCTGACAACAAATCGAGAATTACTTCAGAAGCTGCCTTATCCCTGCTACCTGTGATGTGAACGTAATTATGCCAGTGAATATAAGGCAGATTGAAGTCGCCTCCTAGAATCATAGCATGATCCTTAAAACGGCTAGCTATACTATTTACATTATTTCTCAACTCCTCGACGATAACTATGTCGGAATCGGGTGGACGGTAGAAGGCGCCTATGATTAGTTTTGACCCAGCAACGTTGAGTTTAATCCATATGATTTCACAGATCGTATCGACGTCTATTTCATTACATGGGAGAAATTTACCCACAGCTATAAATACCCCACCTCCATGAGAATGTAATCTGTCTTTACGAAAAACGTTCATGCTATCTTTAAATGTTTCGGCGGAACTTATTTCCGGTTTCAACCAACTTTCTGTACCGATAACGATATCCGCTTCTGTACTACAAATAACGCTTTCTAGTTCCGGTTGTTTGTTGCAAACGCTTCTACAGTTAATTACGAGAACTTTTAACTGTTGAGATTCTTTTACGTTGCTCCTACATTCCGGTGTTGCATCTGATTGGGTTGCCCGTAACTGAATTTCGTGTTTCGGGTCTTCCTCCCTCAGCCTAAAAAACCACCCAGTGCATTCCACACGGCCCCTGCCACCCGTATAGCCGATTCACGTGTGTAGTGCACACCTGACCTATTAAGGGGAACCCTACAAGACTCGACCCTATGGTGAAGATCGAGAAATCTGCAGCCAATGTCATCACAGAAACGTCGCAGTCTCTGGTTCAGCCCCTCAATACGGCTCTGAACCAGAGGTCCACAATCAACTCTGTCTACGATGCTACAGATGGTTAGCTCTGCCGATATCTTGCGGTCACTGGCCACAGAGTTCACCCTTTCAGCTAGCCGCCGGAAGGAAGAGAGGATAACCTCCGACCCAAGGCGACAAGCATCATTGGTGCCGACATGAGCAACAATATGTAGTTGGCTACACCCCGTCCCCTCTATGGCATCCGGGATGGCCTGTTCCACATCTCGGATCAGACCACCCGGAATACACACAGAATGGACGTTGGATTTCTTCCCCGAGGAATCCGCCATTTCCCTAAGGGGCTCTAATAACCGCCTAACATTAGAGCTCCCAACTACCAGAATGCCCTTCTGCGTTTGCTCAGACCTGGCGGGCTGAGGGGCCGTCAACTCGCAGGATGATAATTGTGGGACTGAGTCAGCCTCCGACAATACATCAAACCGGTTGCACAGACGAACAAGTTCAGCGTCTTGGCCTTTAAGCCTGTTCGACTGCCCCCGTGTGCGGCTTCGGAGTCTAGAAGCTATACGCCAGTCACCGACAGGCGACCGCGACACAGCATCCAACCCTTCAGCCTTGGTTGCAGGTACGACGGTCGATATGGGAGAATCTGTGATAGGCATGGCTATATCAGTTTCCCCAACATCACATCTGCTGCAGCCTTTTACGGCAGCTTCCAGCTGTGTAACTTTCGCTAACACAGCTGCAAGCTGTGCGCGCAGATCAGCCACCTCAGCTCGCGTCTGCACACAGCAATCACAGTCCCTAGACATACTGCTTTTGAAAAACGCAAAAAAGAAAGAAAGAAAAAAAGTATAGAAAAAAGGAACAGAAACTCGAAATAACCTGTACTTCCTACAAAATATATACACTTGGAGATTGCACTAACCTAATCTACGCCCACTACAGATAAAGTACAACAACAAAATACGCTACTGCACTCGGCAACTGTTCAAACGCTACTAACGACCACTGTCTACAAAATGTAAACACTCAGAGATTACACTAATCAAATACCCTCTCCACTACAGATAAAATACAACAAGAAAATACGCTACTGCACTCGGCGACTGTTCAAACGCTACTAACGACGACTGTTTACAAAATGTAAACACTCAGAGATTACACTATTCAAATAACCACACCACTACAGATAAAGTACAACAACAAAATACGCTACTGCACTCGGCGACTGTTCAAACGCTACTAACGACTACTGTTTACAAAATGTAAACACTCCGAGATTACACTATTCAAATATCCACACCACTACAGAAATAAAAACAACAACAAAATACGCTACTGCACTCGGTGACTGTTCAAACGCTACTAACGACTACTGTTTACAAAATGTAAACACTCAGAGATTACACTATTCAAATATCCACACCACTACAGATAAAATACAACAACAAAATACGCTACTGCACTCGACGACTGTTCAAACGCTACTAACGACCACTGTCTACAAAATGTAAACACTCAGAGTTTACACTAATCAAATAGCCACTCCACTACAGATAAAATACAACAAGAAAATACGCTACTGCACTCGGCGACTGTTCAAACGCTACTAACGACTACTGTTTAAAAATGTAAACACTCAGAGATTACACTATTCAAATAACCACACCACTACAGATAAAGTACAACAACAAAATACGCTACTGCACTCGGCGACTGTTCAAACGCTACTAACGACTACTGTTTACAAATTGTAAACACTCAGAGATTACACTATTCAAATATCCACACCACTACAGATAAAATACAACAACAAAATACGCTACTGCACTCGGCGACTGTTCAAACGCTACATCTTAATACCTTGGTGCTGTCACTGCTTGAACGATAAAATCCAATGCAATCTGTAAAAATAAAGAATTTCGGTAAGGTTTAAAGGTTCTGTTCTGGAATACGTTCTAGTTTGATACTTGACCCGTCACAGATCCTACGAAAATCGTATTATACAAGCGCTAACGCAAATTATTTAATTCACTTGCAGCGCAATAACTTTTAAGAAAAGCTATCAAGTAATCTCGATTGTATTTCTTTAACATTCAGTCAGTACATCATAAGATACTGACTACTACATACACTCAAAAATTCAAGTGGAATAGTAAAAGTTCTGTACGTTGATCATTTACACTTGTTATGGATCAAGTTGACTTACGAAAAACGCCGAGTACTATTTGGACGGGTTACAGAGATGGAGCATCGCTGGGAGAAGTGAGTGGAGTTACAAGGAGACTATGTTGAAAAATAAGAATAAGAAAATCAGAAAAAATGTCTTGTATATTTGTTAGATGTGAAACTTTTCAGACCACCCTCGTAGCAGCACTAACGCAATAACAAGCCCTGTTACCGTCACAGTGGATCTTGCTCTAGCTCCCACCAGCCACAAACACAACGCTGTGCTCTGTAAAGCAGAGACCGAGTTATTGGGTGAGGTAACACTCGGCAGGAGGCGGGTTCTAATCCCGTACGGCCATTTTGATTTCAGTTTCCCAAAATCACTCCAGACTAATGCGGGATGGTTCCTTCAAAATGCCTGCCCAAATTCCATCCAGTTTCTTGCCTTTAGTTCTTTCCCACCTCTAATTAACTCGAGTCAAGGATTTGTAAAGCCTTATGCAAAAGAGAAAATGAGGAATAAATTAAGTGATAAAAGTGGGCTTCAATGTCTTAAAAGTTCATTTGTAGAAGAATATATGAATTCGATGAAAAATTTAAACGTAAACTTTCAAAAAATTAAATCTTCTTTAATCAAGAAAATCATCGCTATAGAAATCAGATTAATGTATACGTAGATAATAGACGATTCGTAATTTATTAATAGCACTAGTTGAATATTTTTAACTTCCCAAAATCATAATAATGTTTATACTAGCCGTACTCTCAAAAGAAGAAAAAATCATTTCTCTCTCCCTGCGTCAAGAGCACTAAATGATTCTGCATACAGACAGCAACGGTTATACAAAGTATTTTTAAATATCGGAACTTCTGTATAGGAAGATCACAACCAACCAACGCAGTATGTGAAATTATTACTCACAACGGACACCTTTGACCTCTAACGCTCTGAACCGCACGAAAACATGTTTAGAATAACAAGCGATCATAAACAAAACAATGATGTGTTTGATTTCCATGCAGAGCTCCCCACTTGTCTGCTAACGCCATTAAAGAGCCATGGAAAGAGCCTGTTGTTTCGTGATTCCTGGTCAGGTCATACAGATCGTACCCTTCTAGATGCAACTTTTTCAAACAAAGATATCATGTTGAAGATATTGCCACCGAAAACAACAAAATATTGCCAACCCCTTGATGTTTACTTCTTTCGGAAATAGAAGCTCTATATCAGAAGGATTACTGATTTTGTAAAACTTCAATGTTCCAAATCCAAGTGAAGATATATGATCGTTATTTCACCATGAAACTTCAGTCTGTGATTTACAATCAATTTTCTGCACCTACGTATAAGCCTGTGTGGCAATATGCTTAGCGTAAGCCAGGTTATGAAATTGACATACACATCATCATTTGAAACTGTAATTAGTGTGACTTTTAATATTGGATTGCGTGAATGCGAAAGTGATTTGGAATGTTATAACGTGGCTTTAGTGAGGTGTGCACATTGCTCTCTTCCACTTTGTTTTAACCACTTCATCGAAATCCCGCATTTGCACTTTGAGGACTATCAGGTGTGTGGTAATGCTGTATATGCGTGTTTTGCGCTATATTAAGTACTTTAAGCAGAGAGTTTTTGGCACTGTTGATTGAAAATGTAATTATACACTGACGTCATTGAATTACGTATAATTTCCTTCATATGGTACTGATATCTTGTTACTTTGTTATCTCTTCATTAAAATGTTACTTGAGGTAGAATGAAATGCATTGCACGGAAATGACACACACAACTGTTTTATTTATGATCTCTTGTTATTCTAAGCAAGTTGTCGTGCGGTTCCGAACGTTCCAGGGCAAAATTATCCCTTGTCAGTACAACATAATAAACTACTAAAGCCTGTGTACAGACAGTGTATTTTTATGATATAACTACAACAGTAATATATCTTCGCCAGTCTCAGCATTAAAGCTGGTCGGTTGGGGGTTGTTGTCCTGAGACATTTCCTCCCTCAGTCTTCTCTTGAGTGGTCTTCTCTTCACTTCTGATTGGTCGTCTTGGTGGCGTATTATTAGTTGGTCCTTAGCGCTCCGTCAGCACCAATGGCCTGCTATGTTTGTCAGCGGCAGTTTCATATTCGCCGAGACAACTGACCAGTGGATTGGCAGAGTGATTTGCTGCTCTGTAGAATTTATAGGCATGTTGCCGGAACCTGTCAATGAGCTTCTCTGTTCCCGACGCCTCATGGACTGCGACGGTGGGGAAACGGTTGGGCAGATGTAGTGCCCGCTTCAGTGTTCTGTTTTGCAGCACCTGCAACTTTCTCAGGTGGCAATTAGCAGCGTACCCCCAGACGGGGCAAGCATATTCAATTACCGGCCTAATCAAGGAGCAATAAATGGCAACTCCTAGGTGAGGTACCAACGAACTTTCCCGGTTAAGTATAGGGTAAAGAGAATGGAGCCGAGCACTTACCCTTTGCCTGATGTCCTTGATGTGAGCTCGCCATGTCAGCTTACAGTCAAGTGTTACACCAAGGTAACGAGCAGTTGGTGCCCAGGGAATGGTTTTACCTCTGAGCTGAAGTTGCGGGTGAGGTAGTTGCTCACTACGGCGTCCTAGGCGTCGCGTCAGCATAATCGCTTGCGTTTTGACAGGGTTTATACTTATCCGCCACCTTCTGGCCCAGGCTATCGTCTGCTGAAGAGCTTCCTGCAATCGTCTCGTCGCGATGGCTCTGCTACGGCTGGATGTAAAGAATGCCGTATCGTCGGCGTACGTGGCTGTTTTCACATTCACAGGTGCTGGAATGTCGGCTGTGTACAGGTTATAAAGAACTGGTCCCAGCACTGAACCCTGTGGTACACCTGCACGAATGCGCCGTCGTGTTGACATGGCATCACCAACCCTGACGCAGAATGTGCGCCTTGACAGATAGCTGCGGATCAATTTTACGTAGGGTCCAGGCAAGCCCCATTCGTACAACTTGCAGAGCAGACCCGTATGCCACACTGAGTCGAATGCACGGGCGACATCGAGCAACACCAAACCACAATAGCTTCTCTCGTTGAAGGCCCTTGTGGCTGCCTCTATAACACGCATCAACTGCTGCGTTGTGGAGTGCCCTCTACGGAACCCAAATTGATGATCGGGTATGACGCCTGCAGCCTGGATGTAGGTGTCAATACGCTTCAGCAGAATTCGCTCGAACACTTTGCTGAGCGCGGGTAGCAGGCTGATTGGCCGGTAATGCTGGGGAAAGATTGGATCTTTCCCAGCCTTATGAATACCGACCACGATGGCATGCTTCCATGCTCTCGGGAAAGTCTGATGTCGCAGGATGGTATTGAAGAGCCGCGTCAAGTAGTTGATGGCTTCTGGTGGTAGATTTCTGAGTGCTCGATTGTCCAGTTGGTCATGCCCAGGTGCCTTTCGCGGATACAACCCGGCGATGTGGCTAGCTACCTCCTGCGGCTCAATCGCAATGATGTCATGGTCATCATTGGCTAACATGTACCGTCGCAGTCGGCGACGTACTGCTATAATGTGGCGGTCGTCAACGTCGTCATCGACGGGCTGGAAATTTTTCTCAAAACTGTCAGCGAGCGCGTTAGCCTTGTCTTCCGGTAGAAATACAAGACCACGTTCGCCGTGGAGTGGTGGTATCGGCTTCCTCCGGCGGGTGAGTCGCCTAGTTTCGTTCCACATGCTGCCATCGTTTGGTCGCAGCATTGCAACACGTGCGGACCACTCACGATTTCTGTGTTCTACCAACGCTGCCTTCAGCTCTCGCTGCAGTTGATTGAGGAGGCGGCGAGTGGCACGGTTCCTCGTTAGCTTCCACTCCTTGGCGATCCGATTTTTGTTTCTGATCTGCGCAATGAGGTGCGGTGGAAGCTGGCAGGAACGTTCTATGCGTGTATGAACCAGTGGTGTGGCGACTTTTGTAGCTTCATTTACGGTGTTGGTGAAGAATCTCAGAGCCTCCTCAACATTTCCTTCCATTGTACCGCTTTCCAGTTTAGTCGCTACGACTTCCCTAAACCGGTCCCAGTCGGTCCGCTTGTAATCAGGAATTGGGTGATTGTTTGGCTGCCACTCCCCAACGTCGACCTCAAGTAGCACAGGAGAGTGGTCCGAAGATAGTCTGTTAAGGGTTGTTGCCGAAACAAAACCTGTGATTCCCTTTGTTATAACAATATCAAGAACATCAGGCCGGTTTCTATTTGCAGGATGATGCGTTGGTTCTTCAGGTGCCCATACACATAGGTTGTGGCAGTGGGCCAGGCGTCTTAAGAGGTTACCAGCCGGATTGGCAGTTCTGCTATGCCAATCCTGGTGCTTTGCATTCATATCTCCACCAATCAGGATTTTACCAGGAAGTGTGATAAGGGCGGCGATGTCTGCTTCTTCAAGCACTCTGCGTGGTGGTCGGTAGGCTGCGACGACGGTGATAGCGCCTGAGGATGTTTTCACCTGAACCGCGACAGCCTCGACCTGCTTAAGAGGAGGAAGAGGGACTTCACAGTGAGGAATACCGCGTTTAATGTACAGCGCAACACCCCCACCGGCCGTCAGTCGGTCTTTCCGGTAGCAGCAGTAGTTTGGTGCTGCCGCCCGTAGGCAAGGTTTCAAGTGGGACTCGCTGACGAGGCAAATGTCCACATCTTCTTCCCGCAAAAATTGTCTAAACTCAAGTAATTGTCCATGAATGCCGTTAGCATTCCACACACAGAAAGTGAGGCTATGAATGTGAGGCCTCCTATTCATGGTTGCGTTGCTGGGTTATGGAGGTGTTGGCAAGCGCCGACGTCACTGCAGCTGTGATGTCCGAAGACATTCTATCGAGCCGCGTTAGGAGGCTGACCATCATGCTAAGTATATTCTCAAGCATATTGACTAGTCTCCCGAGGTTTGTCCCGTTCGTCTCTGCTGCTTCATCTGGATGCTGGTGTGGTAGACCTTGTCTTTTCTGACGCTTTGGTGGTACAGTCTGCAACGCCATCGGTTGTTCGGACTTTGCAACTGGGCCTTGCTTCACCGGCTGAGTCGAAGTGTCTTGGTGCTGTGGCTGTTTGGGGGGAGAAACATGAATCACATCTTTGGTTACTTCAGCGAAGGATAAGTCTGATTGCACTTTGGATGATGCCAGTTTCTTGCCCTTCTGCTTCTTCGTTTTCTTCAATTTCTGTGGATTCGGTTTCGTTGATTTTGATATTTCACTGATCTCCGACATTTGTTGTTGGTTTGACTGCTGTTGTAGATGCCTCTGAGGAGCCTCTGTCCCCACTCCTCTTTGACGATCGCGGGCTCGCTTATAGGCTGGACAGCCTTTCCAACTGGCAACGTGGTTGCCGTGGCAGTTTCCACAGATTGGTGGGTCACGGCCCTTCTGCGTGTGGCAGTCTTTTGCGTCGTGTTGCCCTGCACACTTGACGCACACCTGGCGCATTTTGCAATGGCGTGCCACATGGCCAAACAACTGACAATTGAAACATTGCTGCGGTCCAGCCGACGATCGCAGTTTCTCTGTCGATACTCTGAGGTGGCACAGCTTGTCAACCTCAAATATTGTGCGATTTAAGGGCAGGTCTGGTAATACTACTAGGAAAAGCGGCATTACATCGTTACTGCCGGGGCGACGAAGTTGAGCAACAGACCTCACTTCGTAGCCCATTTCTGTCAGCTCTTCTTTCAATGTCTCTGTTGGCAGAGTCCTGGGAATGCCACGAAACACCACCTTCAACAATTTCACCGCTCCGGTCGGAAAAGTGTAGTACGGGATATTGCACTGTTGAAGGAGAGAAGTGACGGCCACAAAGTCTTCGGTAGTAGTCATGCTGAATTTGATTTTGTCGCCACCTGCGGTTTTCGCAGCGAATGGACTCTTGATGACATCTGCCACCCGATCATGAAGGGTCTTGTAGTTTTCTGCGAATTCCACTACTATAGGTGGAATGGAGTCGCATCTCGTCTCCTTTCGCGGCGTGTCGTCAACAGTCAAGGCAGTGAAACGATTTTCTACTTCCATCGCCGCTGGGTCCAATGAAGGTGGGGGCTTTGCTGTCTTCTTCGGCATTATGAAACCTTCCTGGTCTGGCTGCCAATTCTGGGTGCGAGAACGACGCCCTTTGACTCCATTCCGCCCGGAGACTGAGGCTGCAGTATTGTCAGCGGCTTCGATAGTCTTCTTCTTTTGTACCTTGGAATTCTTTGGTTTCTTGGCTGAACCAAGTTTCGTCACTGCCAGGCTGACTCCAGTAGATTTACGCGTCTCCTCCTTCCTGTAGTTGACGGCGCGCGGCTGTTTATTGTTGGTCCTCTCTGGTGGAGTAGTGGAACGCTTTCTTGGGTTTAAATCTTTGCTCACCGCATATACGTCACCATGTATACGCTGAATGTTGAACACAGCGGCTGGCATAACATCTTCATCCATTTCGATATCCTTATCCATTTGCTGATTCGTTGCACTTGTCACAACGTCCGCACTACAACAGTAAGCTATTTGGACATCTTTATATCATCGGCCGTAAATTCTTCACTGCGAGAAGCAACTAAGTTCAAGGCCGTCAGTCTGTTTCGTTAAGTGAGATTTACGCATAAACTACTACGCATTTTCAAGGGGTGTCAAACATGTTGCAGGCCACAGTCACGTGAGTATCATCCTCGTCCAACGTCGGGTAGCTGCGAAACAAATAAAAATATGTTCGAATATTTAACTGTTCCAAAGCATCCACATCACATTATTACCTGGCACCAAAAGTAACTTACGCAGTAGAAATATTTACAAAGATTGCAAATAATGAAGTTCAATGCACCATGGGGGTGACAAATTTGGAACTAATTGGAAGTTTCTGGTTCCAACAGAAACAGATATAACTTCCTACTACGTACTTCAAATAACAGTACTTGTAATCTTGAAGTAAGATTGTAAACTGGTTCCTCCCTGAGGCTAAAACAAATGGCTCAAGAGTGCTTGCTGTTTACTACCAGACCTCAGAAAATATGAACTGTGCTGAACTTATTGTTCCTTTGGACTTAGATTTGGGATTTGTCCAAAGCCTGAAGAACTGTCTAAGGGAGCGGCACGTACATCAAGAGTCCGCGTGAATGCAGTCGCCGGCAATGGCTAGTATTTAATATTTCGTTGAAAGGTTAGTGGAGTCACTAAGCTTCCTGTGCACGCAGCTAAAGACGTTAACTAACACATGGCAACAGTTTTCTCTCTCTAAACAAGGGGAGAGCTACAACTCTTGCAAACGTAAAGCTGTAAAAAGTGCAGTGCTTCCTGCTTCTCATGATTCATCTTCGTTACTCTCCGTTTCGGGTGAGAGCCATCGCACTCTAAAACTCTCTTCTGTTCCCACATGCTTCATTTTACTGTGAAGTTATATACTGTAATGTTAATCTTCGTTTCCAGAACAGGGCATTATTTTAAATTTGCACTCCTGAAAATTCTTTTTGCCTCTTCCTCCGCCTATTTTACCATCATCTCATTTATTAATCCCCTCCAACATGTTTCTCTATCAAAGCAATCATGTATTTTTATATTCACGTGGAAGTATCTGAGTGGTAGTCCATCACTGGTACATCCCCTCATTACCTTCTCAGCGCATTGTCTTTCGTAACTCTTAATGTGGAGATTTTTGTTTGACTGAGTTAGTTTAGGAGTGGTCTGTATCTCAGAGGTTAAGGGGCGTGCTCTCGTAAGTTCGGGATCTTGTAGCAGAACCACTTTGTAGTAAACAAGCGTAGGAGGTTTGAAAATATTGGCACTGGTTAGTGACGTCACTGCCACCATGTGAACCCTGGGGGTGTGCTCAGCGGCAGGCAGTAGGAGGTGGGAAGTAGGTCGCCAAACGTGGAGTAGTGCAGTTGCTGGAGAAGCAGAGTGTAAAAGGTGTGTCTGCGGGAATGCGGTGAAAAATGGTACGAATAGCTGAGCAATTTCAACTGGAACCTGTAACTTTGCGATTATCGAAGTCTGTAAAATTGGCGGTGTTGGAGGAGTGCATAAGGAACATCAATTGAAATAGTTTTTTGTGAAATGACGGCAATTATTTATTTCGTAGGTATATTTACTACTTCTGAAATTCTCAATTGGAAACTGGGTGGCGGGCGTACGAGGTTAATCTCAATCTTTGAGTGGAACTTTTGGTAGGGATTTAGACAGTGAAACTTATTTCCGAGTGAGAAGGAAACATGCGTGATTGCGGGGGTGAGTGGACGAACCACGAAACCGAAAAAAATCTGGTCCCGGGTTCAAATACCGGTGCGGCCAGGAATATTTAAGAGTTGAGTTTCATCATATGAGGTATACCAGGCCGTTCCAACAAACCCTCGGGTTGTGGACTAAGTTAGTTTTTTAGCTTGGTTGCAAGAGATTGTTACTGACAGGGAGTACTATCGAAAATACAATATTATTGAACTGGTCTATTTTTTTTCCTTGACTGGAGACCGAAGAGAGGATGAGCAGAATAAAAAACATTGGGATGGCCCTTGCACTAGAACTTGAACGCGGGGTAATTTTTGTCAACAACAACAAAAAAAGATGTATTACCAAGTGGCGGGGAACAGCGTGCCTGACAGACGGGCGTGGTATTTTGTCAATGAGAGCGTGTTTCTCTGCTCGGCACCGATTAATATTGCAAACTTCACGAGCTGTGGAGAAAGTTGTTCTATTCGCTTGTGGTGTGGTGGGTGACGCGTGATAGCGAACATGTGAGGCGCTGAAAAATGTAAATAATCTATTTCCGTATTTTTTTCTTCTGAGGTATGACGAGGGGAGGGGTACAGTTTTCAGCTACTAACTGCTTGAAACTTCCGCCACCGGACATAATGCCGAAAAGTGAAGTAGAAGCGAAAAATGGGAAGTCCCTTGACCGGAGGCCGAACTGCACTAGGACTGAACTGAAATAAATTGTGATGGGGCGCAATTTCCGTAGACATTTAATTACACTTTTATTAGTACTTTTAATAATTATTAATCTTCCTCATTACATGCCTTCACCACTTACTTTTGTGATGTAGGAATATCAATTTTAAATTCGTTCAGCTTTTTTTTCGTAAATTATACATCACTTCCGTTGGTAACTTATTCCAATCGCCGATAACCTCACCCACAAAACAAAATTTTTCCCTAATCATATTGCATAAAATCGAGTGCCAGCTTGTTGTCATGGTCATATTTTCCCTTCATGCATTACTTTTATTTCTTACATGAATAACTTTCCACGCTTCATCACCAATATACGCCCTGTACATTCCTAGAACTCTCTTCACCCTCCTCCTTTTATTCAATGTCTTCCAATTCACCTCATTTATCATAGATACTGACTGGGTCCGGCGGTAATTTCCACAAACAGATCTTGCTGCTCTCCTTTGCACACCCTCCCACATCTGTATTTCATACCCAAAATGTGGGTCACTAACTACACCATCATATTCAACCAATAGTCTGACCAAAGATTTGTAACCTAATTCCTTAACTTCTCTGGTCCGTTCTCTGAACACCCTCTCTGATTTTGTATCCTTTTCCTACCATATGACCAATGTGCTCTGCCCACTTGAGATTATTATTAAAAGTTATTGCAAGATATTTACGCTTCAAGCTATTAACAAGCAATTCTGTCCCCACCATATAAGCACAAAAAAAACCTTTAGTTTTTTATCTGTGTACCTAATAAGCTGACTCTTCTCGGCATTTATCTTCATGTTGATCTATCCGGGTTACCCTACAGCTGTTCACAATCTTCTCCTATTTTGTTCTTATTATATACCATTACGTCTTCTGCAAACAACCTAAATTCTAACTGTAAACTACCAACACAGTCATTCATTAGAATGATGAATAGCAGTGATCCCAATACACTGACCTGTGGCACTCGCTTATTCACTCCCAACTCTTTTGATATTGCATTTCCTACGCTAACGCTTTGCTTTATGCCTTTTAAGAATTCCTCTTCCTAGAAAGTCACTTTTTCACCAATTCACGTAGTTTTCAATTTATTATGGTTCACTCTGACAAATGTCTTAGAAAGATCTAGTGCTACACTATCAGTTTGGCCTCCCGTGTCGAATTCATCCGAAATATCTTTCATATAGCCCACCATCTGAGATTACCATGAATATCCTTCGCTAAAGCCATGTTGTCGATTTGCAAACCTGTTTCTTTCCTCGCACATATTTCTGAAGTAGTTGGATATCAATCTTTCCCTCGATTTGTCTATCACTGATGTAAAACTAATCGGCCAGTAGTTCTCAACCCTATTTGCCGCCCCTCCTTTATGAACCTGTATTACTATTGCTCTATTCCAGTCCGCTGGTAAGCATAAAGACTCTAAACTCATTTTAAATAAAATTTGAAGGTAAGTAATAATATCGTGTCACACTTTTTAATATATCTGTAGTAATATTATCTACACAGGCATATTTACACATTTTTTAAATCCTGAGTTCCTTCATAATTCCAGAGGATCTATTTCAAACTTTGTTTCCTCATTTCTATTTATATTGAGACGCTGTTCTGATTTATTCCCTCCCATCCCTGGTCTAATGGTCTCCTTAATCGAGTCACTCTATATCTCTGCCATTTTCAAATCCCTGTAACTTCTTTTACTTTCTTGTCTACAATTGTCTGAATATTTTCCCTTCCACTCAGTTTTCTAACATATTCATAGAAATTTCTAAATGCACCGTTCAGTGGCCGCCCTGCACCAATAATATTCTTCATAAACCCATATTTTGCTTCCCTCTTTGCTGTTGTTAATTGCTTGTTTAGATGTTTTAAGTATTGCCTACCGCCTTGCTGTATCTTATCTCTGCAGTGTTCTCTTCTTATAAATTTCTTTAATCTCTTCATTTTCCCGCTGTAGTATGTAAGCTCTGTACTTTATTTTCTGTTTCTGGTTGAAGTATCCCTTACTGCTAATATGCTAATTAATAATAATTTAATTTCAAACAATTTTTTTTCAGTACATTCTTGGTAAACCAAATTTTCTGGGTCATAGGTTTAAATGTATAAATCATGAATAATTGAAATGTATTGAACTAAATTGCATTGCGGTGTAGCTCATAGTGAAGTCGCTTTCTAATTATTTTTATTATTATCTTATATACGAGGTGTATTCAAATAAAGACCGAACTAATTAAATAGCGCTCCAACGGCTGCAGATAAAATTCTCCGACTAACGTGCACACTAGTGGCATCTCTCGGCAAGAGATTGCCGCTTGCCGCACTCCAGTCGTTGCTTTAATTTACGAGTGACAGCCAGTTGAGTGAGGTCATGCGCAGAGTGCTCGTCGGATTAGTGAGAAAGCGAGAATGAAGTAATTGGAAGAGCAACGCGAGTGTGTGAAATTGTGTCTTAAACTTGGGAAAACTTTTACTGAAACACTTCAAATGCTTAACCAACCATACGGGGATGACTGTATGAGCCGAACGCAGTGCTGTGAATGGTTTAAGCGCTTTAAGGAGGGCAGGAGTTCGGTTACCGGAGATCCAAGATCTGGTCGACCTTCCACATCAACCGACGACCACCATGTTGAGAGGGTTCGCACTGTGGTTCGTGAAAATCGTCATTTGACTGTCCATGAGGTTGCTGAAGAAGTTGGCATAAGTGTAGGATCTGACAGAGAAACTTGGAATCCATCATGTCAGTGCAAAAATGGTTCCGCGCTATTTGACGGATGACCAGAAGGAAAATTGAGCTAGGATCTTTGAGGAGTTGCTTGAAAAAGCAAATGAGGACGAAACCTTCCTCAAGAACATTATAACAGGCGGTGAAACATGGTTTTATGGGTATGATGTGGAAACGAAAAGGCAGTCTTCACAATGGGTGGGGAAAGGATCTCCTCGACCAAAGAAAGCGCGGATGAGTTGGTCGAACATCAAGGTGATGATGGTCGTGTTTATGATTGCAAAGAGTTTGTGCACCATGAATTTGTACCACGTGGTCAAGCGGTAAACAAGGAAGTCTAACAGAAAATTCTGAAACGATTGAGAGATGCTGTGCTTAGGAAAAGGCCTGAATTGTGGGAGAATCAGCCGTGGATGTTGCACCATGACAACGCACCCGCTCACGCATCTTTGTTTGTCACGAATTACCTGACAAAACATCGCACTCCCGTTGTGTCTCAACCATCCTATTATCCAGACTTGGCTTCGTCAGACTTTTTTTCTCTTCCCAAAACTAAAAAACACTTTGAAAGGACGTCGTTTCCAGACCATAGAAGAAATTCAAGACAATGCGTCGAGAGAATTGCACGCCATCGGAGAAATTGCTTTCCAGGAGGCATTCCAAAAGTGGAAGAAACGATGGCAACGGTGTATTGATAGTAAAGGACAGTACTTTGAAGGGGACAGTGCGTAAAAGTTTGTATGATGAGCAATAAAGCAATTAGAGCAGAAGTTCGGTCTTTTTTTGAACACACCTCGTACTTACAGTGCTAAATTCATCCACCCATCTACTTTTCACGTTTACAGATTTTAATTTTACATTCGTTCAGTTTTTTGATAAATTATTCATCACTTCCGTCGGTAATTTATTCCAATCTCTGACACGCTTACTCACCTAAAAAGTTTCCCGTAATATTAATCTTGAAATATATTGAATGTTACAAACAGACATTTATTAGAAATATGTGATAAATTTTATCTTAAAATTTTCAGCTGTGTTTTATAAAGGTTCCTTTATAATCACATGAGATATCATTAAATGTTTTGTACCAATTCTTTGATGGGTTAGAAGTGGGTAATAAATCTTTCGTTTTTGTTTTAATATTTGTTTATTTCCTACAAATTGTTTAACGGTATTGGGGGGAGGGGGTTTGTTAAACAGAGGCGTTCCCGAATTCCTAACACATATTAATGAGAATCACTTTGTTGTGTTTTATGCTCTAAAAATGGAAAGAGCTCTGCGGCCTGCGTCATCCAATAATTCAGTGCTCTCTTTCTTACTATAAGATGATTTCGGAAGGGACAGGTCCGTAGTTGTGAAGTTAGTACATGTACCCCTCAATTCTGCATGGTCGATGTTGGCAGGTGGAGACCATCGGGGACGCGTACATGGTGGTGGGTGGTCTACCGGTGCGCATCCCGGACCACGCGGACCAGGTGGCCACCATGGCCCTCGACCTGCTGCACCAGAGCGGGCGCTTCCGCATCAGACACCTGCCCGGCACCCCGCTGCGCCTGCGCATCGGACTCCACACAGGTCAGTCGCTCATGTGTCCCATCACACGTACTTGCCATTCAGTTTCCTAATCCGATTAGTCACTTTAGTAATTCCCTTCCAATCTGTGTGACTTTTTTCTACGATTAATAACAACTAATTGGTAATGTCTTTAAAAATCCGTTGTTTCCAGAAGAAAAAACCTTTTATGTTGGTACCGTATTCATTAAAGTACCCTAACTGGTGTTGGGGAGAATTATTGTATTTACTAACATAAATACTGATACTTACAACTTCTCTCAGTTAGAATTAATTTACCAACTGGTCTACAGCTTTAATGTGCCAAACGGTCGATCTCAAAAGTTCGTATATAACGCACCATTTTTGCCAGTGCGCACCCCGGACCACGCTGAGCAGTCGACTTGCTGCACCAGAGCGCCTGAGTAATGTATGGGTCCATCAAGTTGTATACACTGAGATTCTCTCTCCATAAGGGAAACCTGCTCACGTCACGAGATAATCAGTTGTACATTCAACACAATGTTCATGTTAAGAAGATATTGGAGAAAAGCATTAATCAGTAATCTGTATGTAGAACTAAGCGATTAAATGTTTACCATAATTAGCCAGAAGAGAAATGTAGAATTGTCTGATTTCACTCATATAAATTTACAGAACAACTTAATGTTGTTGTTGTTGCTTTAGGGCGCGTCGACAGCAGAACAACTTCAGAAGTGAAGTTAAGGCATTACTCTTTTGGTGTTAACTGATGTGACAGGTACATCGGACAGAAGAGTACAGCTTTTTTGATTAAGTATCGGAAGAAAATAAGTAGCAAACATGACTGTAATTCTTTTTTTTTTTTTTTTTAAAAAAACTTTATTCGCTTAGTAGAAGTTTACCTACGTGCAAACACATTTATTTGTATCAGTTACTGTATCACATGTTGTTATGTGATTACCAACTGATTTCTTTCCCGTCGGATGATTATCACCAATTAAACACTAACAAGAAGTGAATGGCGTAACCACTGAATGCGGAGCTGCTGGTTATTTTGCGTGGCGAATGTAAGAGTCAAAGTCCGTGTTTACAACCACATCATAACAGCGTAATGTTTCATATTATATGACTCTACTGTCATACGAGGCACAAGAGGTGTAAAGTAAAAACTAAATTTTAGCTAATAAGAACACACGGTGAACAGCAGAAAATGGAGAAGCATGGTCAATTCACACACCCAGCTAATATTTGTACATAAGGAATTATTGTACTCCTGATTCCTGTTGTATATTCATTCCTCACTCATCAGATACACTTGCAAGTCTGCATGTTATCCTGTGTCCTGTTATCCTGTATCGCCTGCAAGAGACCATTATTTGAAAAATAATTTTTAGCACATTTTGTTTTTCAGGTCCGTACCGTATATGATTTAGCACAAGGCTGCCGAATCCCGGCCCGCGGGCCACTTCGTGACCCATCAATGTATTTCAATTTGTCCGCCAATAGAAACGGTCAAGAATATGCTAGGTCAATAACCACTGCAAAGGTCACACTGATGGTTTTTACTTTTTAATTATAATTAAAGAAACCTCTGCAAAGGTCTCATTGATTTTTCTTAGTTTTTTATTGTAATCAAACTGTGTTAATTACTATATATCTTTGTTATATTTAAATACCTATTGTAACTAAAAGCAAGTATTGTGTGAATCACAAACTAACTTAGAATCGAAATTGTGGTCCATCTTCAAAATTGGTTGGGCAGCCTTTATTTAGTATCAGGTAAACACCACCTTCCTGACTCCTAAATTACCAAATTAACATCCACTCTCTAACTACAATATCCACATCACTTGCCTAATGTGTTCATCTCCCCAGTTAAAGACCTTTGGTCACATTAAACTCATAAACCTGCAAAAAGACCTGATTTTTTATATCCGCCACATCTTCCGATGTTTGGCTTGCCATCTTGCTTATACAGAGTGTTAAAAAAAGTATACAATATTTTCGGAAGTGATAGTATGCATCGAAATAACACAGAAAATGTTTAATAAACATTGGCTAGGAGACACATATTTTCTGAGTTAATAACAGGTCCGCAATGTAACTCCCACCCACGACAATGCAGACCTCAGCCCTTCAATCACGCATATTCCAAGAATATTAGCACCGGACTACAACGAGAAGCAGCACATCGATGAGCTTCACCATAGGCAATTTGAGGAACAGACATCAGCCCTCCCGAGTAAACTGATGAGTCTTCCGTCGACCAGGAGCAAGCTATATTCACAAGGGCACAACAGCGAGTCGACCAGCTGCCAGGAACAACCGTGTCCCATCAGAGAAGCTCGTAAACCAAACCCGAAGGAAGGAGTTTCTGTGACCAAGGAGGACCCAGCACTCCTCACGACGACAGCCACTCAAACTTCATCAGCTCCATATACATATAAAAAACATTTTCTCCAAAGGAGCATCACGAACGCACATAACAGAGAAGCTGATGAACACCCTGCAGCCATCAACAACGAACCCTAAACTGCCGGACCGACGGGAAAAGACGCAAAACAAGAGCAAACCGTCACCCAGGAACCAGTGATTTAATTGCCAAGCCGTCAGCCATTAATACACTCGTACCTGCAGCAACAAACAGCGATGCGTTCAATGCGGCGGTGAACATCGTCGGAATACAGCAAGCTCCACCACGAGCCAGTTTGTTTTAACCGCGGAGGACATTACGCTGCCTGCTATGGTAACTATCCGAAGAAGAAATAGCTCCAAACCAGCAACCGACACCAAGGAAATACAACTGGCCTAGACAAGGACCTCTCTAAAGAGCAAAAAACCAGCCACGAAAGAGTATGGGCACTAAAACCCACCGCCAGGCACCGTGGGACATCAGCCATATCGCCACATCACAGCGCCAACTGGTCACGAAGCAGACCGACGAGAGTGCTGTAAACACTCGCTCGACCGCCACAGAGAAGACACCATAACAGAAGACCAGCAGTCATCAGTAATCCAATTGCTGACGCTCCTGCCACGGTCTACCCGCAGAATATATGATCCCGGATGGGGGTTTTAATATCCTCGGTGCCCATAGCAATTCCCCCCCCCCCAAAGAGAAAATAAAATGAGCACAAAATCCAACAACCCCGGCATGTAGTGGAAGAGCCACGCACGTAGTGGAACACGCAGACTAGGTCGTTGAGACCGCGAATACAAACCAAAAAAATCAATCATGCACTCTTTGAAACTGTCTTGGTTGATCCTGTACGTGATGACATGCATTGAATACGTACAGCACCAACCAGGAAAGTTTCAAAGAGTGCGTGATTCCTTACGCCGGAGGCTGAGGCGTGCATAGCCGCGAAAGAGTGTCAAATTGCGGACCTGTTATTAACTCCGAAAGTATGCGTTTGCGAAGCAATGTTCATTAGACATTTTTGTCTTATTTTGAAACTTACTATTATCTCCTAAAATAATTTAACTTTTTTTAACACCCTGTATAGTCTCCTAAATATTACGTGGTCGTACAACTTTCTTCGTCTGAATCCTGTATCTAGCGCAACTTGTGATAACTGTTGATCAAAGGAAATTTCGAAATCCTGTGATACTTAAGTGAAAATGTCAAAGTACACGGCAAGAATGTGGATGGAGAACCAGCAGAACTCAGATTAATTGAAATGCGTAGAGGCGTCGTCTTAACGGTTGTGCAGGTAAGTGAAAATGTTAAACTACAAAGTAAGAAAGTGGAAGCGGAATGCCGGTAGAACTAAAACTGCTTGAAAATGCAGAGAGGTGTCGTCTATACCGTTGAGCAAATAAGCCGAGCGTTAGAAATCCATGCGGAACTGCCGAGTTGGACCAAGCGTCGGTGTACACGCACCATGTCTACAGGGAACTGATCCGGTTCTTTTGTCGAGTGACTTGAAGTAAAATAATATCATTTTGTATGTAAGACACTAAGGCGGATAATTTAAGATTGATTCAACATCAATAAAAGTACTTATCGAAAAAATATCGTAAAAACTGTAATAATGTGGAAGTAGAACCAGCGAAACGCCGGTACAATTGAAGAAACCACCTTGGAAATGTGTAGAGGTAGCGACTGAGCAACAATACCGAGCAAAAGAAAGCACCGATCCGGCGCAACCACCGCTGCAGGGCAGGGATACGGCCACAGACCTCTGTCCAATGGACGTGACCTGCCTAGTGGAACACAGTGGTAGTATAATCGATCAGCCCAGACTTCTTTACTTCCGTAAAGCTACCTTGAGACACGTGTTGTAACAGTTAAGTACTGGTTAGTAACTTTTCTTCAGTAGCTAAGGAAAATTTTGAGCAGTAAGTACCTAGTAGTAGTTTCTGTCTTGTACCTAAAAATGTTAAGTTATAAACAGCTAGCTGATACCTGTGACTTCGTACGCGTGGATTAAGAATTTCTTTGCCAGAATTGAATATAGAAAGTTGTTGGTAACGAAGGATTGGTCCCAAGCAACACCTGTGTGTGTGTGGGGGGGGGGGGGGAGGGTGTTAGCTAAGGGCAGCTTTATTTCTGCTTGGTCTTTTCTTCTTTCTTCAGCATGAGCATCCGATTCTTGGGTTCTAATAACTTTAGCTCCTCGTGCTCTGCTACAGCTACGCCTTAGGCCAGTTTACGCCCGCAAAGCATGTCAAAAAAGAAGGCAAAAATAAACTGGTGACAGAAACATTTAAACAGGCCAGAGAAAATCGAAATCTATACTGAATAACAAGTTTTTTCTCTAAACGAAATTTACGAACAAATTATACACTAACATAAAGCGTGAAAAACACATCTTGGGCAACCGACGTAACATCACAGACTAGCACACACATCCGTCTCTTTGTCACCATTCCATAAGTTCTCAAAATTTCGTGACTACAACTGTTAATCATACCGAAAAAATGTCTTGTGCCCTTCATACGTAACAAAATACAGAGACTTACTACCGCATTTATAGTATTATTACTGCAGATCTCTCTCTCAAGTGTACACCTACAGCAAGACTACCTACGATTTACCTCGCATTGCACTCTTAAATTTGTGATATCTACAGTTTAACATTCAATCCGAACATCCGACAGTACAGGCGTGACTCTTACGATCAGAAACAATTTTTAAAAATTGTTTGCCTCCGCGGAGATTTGAACCAGAAACAACCAACCAAACCACAGTAACCAAGCGCCTTAACCACTCAGCTACCAGACCGTTATACGAAAATGTAATACAGAGACACACACATCCTACGCGTCTGTCTATCACCATTCAGTAATTTTTCGTAATTGTAAGACAACATGTATTATTTATACAGGAAATTTTTCAACCAAATGTAATCAGTATTGTTCTCCTTGTTTCAAAGGATAAGTGTACAAATTTTCATCGAAATCGGATGAAAACTGTGGATTTGTATGAAGAACAAACAAACAAACAAACAAACATACATACATTCATCTTTATATAATTATATAGATATGTGATATTTACTGGATATGTGTCTAAAGAAAGATATATTCAAGTTAAGACTTGTGATAGTAGTTCCGAGTAGCAGTAGAATGTGTACTTTATGAGGCGGATATTAATCCTTTCCATCATTCACCCAGGCGACTGTGGGAAACCGCATTACGGGCGGGCCCGCAATTAGTACCTCAGCTCCAGGTCTGAGAGGTGGTGCTACAGTGCACGCAGCCACACTCGCGAGTCACAAAGAAATTCCTACCGATGAATCATCAACAGATCTAAATTATTACAATGATTTAGTTTTGTTTCCCGCACGCACAAATTTAACCCCTAGTTAGATCTAAATTATTACAATGATTTAGTTTTGTTTCCCGCACGCACAAATTTAACCCCTAGTTCTACATTTTTTAGTCCTAAATTGTCTACGTGGGGTGTCACTGATTATATTTCAGCATCCGTTGAAAGTTCAAAGGTTTCAAAATCGAAATGTTCAAATGATTAGTAACGCTGTTTTTAGTTGAAATTTAGAATGCAATCCTTTGTATTCTCCGTTGCCAGGCTCCGCTGTGTTCTTCTTGTCTCTGAATATCCGGTGGTAACCAGAAGTGGTCGAGTGTTTCGTTTTATCGCCGCTACTTGCGCGCTGATAGAGCGTTCAGGGCCGTGAGAGATTTCCTTCCGCAGTAAAGCTGCGAGCTGACGCAGCGGCCGACTCGCTCCGCCGGGTTTCCACTTTCATGGCCGCCCCAACGACGCTATTTGCGCCTCGAAATTCAATAACTCGGAAAGGCTCGTTTCCGAAGAAGCGGAACTCTGTGGCTGGCAGATCCCCAGCGTATGGGTGACAAGATGTAAAGCGCGAAATAGCGACTGCGTGGTCTTCGGTAGACGTTGTCATCGTCCAATTTTCTCGATCCACTGATGTAAAGAATAACAAGTATCGAATTCTGAGAAGTCACAGTAACCCGCATAAATCACCAAGGTCTGTATCTTTCCGTTTCTAGCTTAATAAGACAAACATCCTTCACTGTTAAAACGGAAACTATCACAAATAAACGTGCTTAACATTCATTTTCCCAAAACAGGATGATTTTGATGTATATAATTTGTTGTTGGCTCTTCTTGTTGTTAAGTTTCGATTTTTCCAACTCTGCTTCTAATTATAAAGTCGTTTCTTTCTGTTTAGTATCAGATCTCCCCATTAATCATTCGCCACTAACCAAATGTGCTGAAATATCCCTCGTAGTAATGTAATGATTATTATAGCAGTTGATGTCAGCTAAGACTATAAATGTGATGACTCCGTCTTGCTGATCCTGCTTAAGCCAGCCTCCACTGTGCTCGTACTTGTTGGTGAGCGGGAAGGACTATTAGCCGGAGGCACCAGGGTTTCAATGCCGAGACAGCTACACAATAAATTTTCGTCTGTACATTTTTCGACTTCTTATCAGCTGCCAATTGTGTTCAAATAATGTTACGGATTTCCCAGATTATTAAATTGTTCATTTGAATAAAAATTAAAAGCAGAAAAAATCCTATTGATCTGTCGTGAGAGTAAGGTAATAACTGCATTGTTTAATGTGCTCTAATTTTTAATTTAAATTACAAAGTCTCATTCTTCAGTATTTAACGATATAGCTCGCTGCCTGTTCCAACTTCAGTCTTCTTCTTGGTCGTTCCCCCTTTCTTCGGCCTTTTGGTTTGTAAGACCCAATTTGTAAGTATTACCAGATACCCTCTCCAGTCATTTCAATGCAGTTGTAGTTTATTTATGGGATATATTGTTAGATCTTCTCTTATCCCGTTATTTCTTATATTAGACAGTTTATTACAACCTTTAACATGGCGCAGAAACTTTATTTCAACTGATTGCACTCTAGGTTTAACTACGCAAGATATAATACATTTTCCACAGCCTTACAACAGAATAGATGTTGCCATTGCCTTGTAAGATTTTATCAAGGTCGCTTCCCCAGTTATATGCTTTGTTGCCTACATTTGGTGCCACTAACTATCTAACTTAATTTAAAACCCGAAGGTTGGCTGGATCCTCCCGAAAGAAGGATACTAAACCAATGTGTCAGAGGTAGGACGACCATTTTCCTTCCTCAGGAATCTACAGTTTAACGTGGAATCCTAATTATGGAACGCTCTACCGTAGCTCATTTGATCTACATTCTACATCTATACTCTGCAAATCACAAATACAGTGGTTGGCAGAGGGTGCTAAGCACCAATCCTAATTCTGTGCATTCCAATCCCGAACAGAACGAGGAAAGAAGGAATACATAAATGAATCAGTACGGCATCTTATTTCTCGAATCTTATCCCTCCTGTCATTGCGACCTAAATAGGTTGGCGGAAGAAGTATTTCGTTGCATTTGTAAATTAAAGATTTTTGCATATTCTCCAACTAATTCAAACGAAAACGACGTCGTCTGTCCGCCAAACAATCCCAGCCCAACCCACGTATCAGCTCTGTGACACTTACGTAAGGACTGAAACCAGCAGTCACGAAACGAGCGGCTCTCCTCTATACTTTCTCTAACATGTCAATCAATCCCTTGCGATACGGATCGTAAATTCCACAACAGTATTCCAAATGCGGACGCACTAGTGTTTTGTACGCTATTTCCTTTGTATGAGCATTACAACTTCTCAAAATACGACGTATGAATCTTAATTTAGAATTAGCTTTGCCTACAACGGAAGTTATGTGTAAGTCCCATTTCATGTTGCTTTGTACTGTTACGCCTAGATACTTCAGGGAATCCACAACTGAATTGTTAACTTTGTACTCCTGAGCAAGCGGGGTCTTTTTATTACTTATGTGCATTGCCTTGCACTTTTTACAGTTAAGTGTAAGCTGCCGTTTACGGCACCATTCCGAAATACCATCCAGATCGCGCTGAATTTCTAAGCAATCGTCGGAGCACCTCACTTCCCCATAAATAAGTGCATCATCAGCAAAAAATTGCATCCTGCAATTAACGTTATTACCGAGATCGTTTATAAAAATTAAGAAAAGAAGTGGTCCTATTACACTTCCTTGAAAAACGCCCAAAGTAACATCTAGCTATGAAGAGGCTTCCCCGTCTACAACGACATACTGTGACCGACCAGTTAGAAAATCGCGTATCCATTCGGAAATCTGATCAGATATACCGTACGCTCGAATCTTCACTAAAAGTCTATTGTGTGGTACAGAGTCAAAAACGTTCTGAAAATCCAAGAAAATAGCATCAACTTGTGATCCTGCATCAATAACTTTCATTAAATTATGCGAAAATAGAGCCAGTTGCGTTTCACATGATCGGTTCTTCCGAAATCCATGTTGGTATGCTGTAAGTAACTCGTTTTCATCTAGAAACTTCATAACGTTAGAGCATAAGACATGCTCCAAAATTCTACTGCAAACAGATGTTAGAGATAAGGGGCGATAATTCATAGGATCTCTCCGATCTCCTTTCTTGAAAACGGGAATCACCTGCGCTATTTTCCAGTCAGAAGGTACTTTTCTTTCCTCTAAAGATTTACGTAATATATCTGATCAAACACAACTCTTAAAAATTCTTGCCTCTCGCGGGATTTGAATCGGAGCCAGACATTTTCGAAAGCATTCGCCTTAACAACTGAGCTACCAGACCGCTTCTGGGGGAAACATCTATATCTATACTACAGGGCGTTCGCCGGGAAACGCAACCCACTGTTAGCGCTACAAGGAAGAAACTGCTCGCGGCGAGCGAGCGTTCAGCTCCCGGCATTGTTCGACCGTCGGCCGCGGACTATTTCATAAACTTGTATGTGCTAAGCATTTAAATGTGACGTAATTCATTAGCTTACCTTATAAAAGATGCTGGAAGTGTTGACACTCTTGTGTAATGCACATTTCACATCTTCTGAACATATTTCGAGACACACGCTGCCCTAACTGACTTAATGATTTTTTGGGTGACTGTTCTAGTCGAAAAGCGATATCGTCAATTTGCTCCTCTGTGAGAATACGGTTGACCGACAGTCTCTTTTTGTTAAAAAATGAACCCGTTTCTCTTACTTTTTTAACCAGACGCAGAATTGTTGATTTAGCTGGCAGTAAAGCGCCAGGATATTCGCGACGAAATTTACTGCGACACTTTTTAAACGACTTCTTCTTCACATATGTATCGTATAGAAATATTCTTTGTTGCAAACTGTAACGTACCATAATTTTACTCACACTCAAACACGGTACAGATTAGTAAGAGTATGAAGCCCCAAACCAGCCAAACCGCAAAGAAACGTTTATTCACAACACTGATTAATAAGAGACTGAAGTCACAAACTAGCTACAATGCAAAGAAACCGTTCTTAACAATGTAAGGGTCACTGCACTGCACTGTTGGGGCAGCGGAGGTGTTAAACAGTGCGGTGATTCACGGTGCCGCGTGGCGGAAACTGCTGGCACCGCTGTCCGAGCAAGTTGCCGACGGCAACAGACTGGGAGGGTTGCGTTTTCTGGCGAACGCCCTGTATTATAAATCTGTAAGCAAGCTGCGTTTGTAGTGAGGCTTGATCTCTAATAACGCAAAAACTACCGCATCAATTTGCATGGTGTTTCCAAATTTTTAAAGCTAATGTTGCTGATCAACATCTGCAGAAGTAGCTAACGACTAATATGTACCATGGGAAGAAGCAAGTCAGTAAAAAACTTCAGAAATGTAATTATACACTTCAGACGGTCACTCCTTTCATAAAGAGACCTGACAAAATTTAGGATTTCCCTTTTTTTTTTTTTTTTTTTTTTTACTTCTGCGATTCATTTTTCTGGACCGCAGTACTTCAAAATAAAAAGAATACGTGAATCAAGTATAATCAGCATTTACTTGAATCGTAACAGGTCTGTTGAATTACGAAAAAGTTGAAAGTTGAAAAAGTTGAAGACATGTATTGTCTCTGGTAGACTGTTATACAGTTTGTCTCTGGAACAAAATTGCTACGTGAACGCTGTACAATACAGCCACAATAAGCCATTACTTAATACGAAATTCAGTTTTTTCTTGAAGAGCGATGTCTGAAAAACAGCTATTATAAATATCAGCAAGTAATAAAACATACTTCTTTCATAATGACTTGTACGGAATTGCACATATTTGGAAGTACTTTATTCGATTAATATGTCTCGTGGCTATAACGTGAAAATATAAAAAGGCATCCGAAAATTCAGGTACATGCGACTCAAATAATTACATAGAAAATACGGATATATTGAAAGAAACTCAAATAAAAAAAATTTCATATCCTAATGCTACACCGCGTAAATTATAAAGCTAAAAGCATCGTCCCTTTGGCCTATAACAAAGCATATCAGCTGTCATCACTGTCCAGGTTGCATTTCAATCGATTTAGAACTTGCGATAATTTTGCCACTCAGAAATAATTGCTTGAGTTACATGCACATTAGTACATATACTGTAACGTGATCCATTTTGACATTTTTGAATTAATTATATCTGACTGAAATAATGACAATAATGATACGACGATTTGAAACCAAGATTAACTCCAATTCACGTAAATTTCTATTTTAAAGCAGGAATAATTGATGGTGTATCAACGTAAAATAAAAACCAATATCCAAACAGCAAAAAATAAATAAATCAGAAAAAATTGAGATGCTGTGATTATTGGTAACGAATTTTTATTTCAAATATAACTAGGCATCCTAAAATTCTATTCTACACCGCGTAAATTTTAAAACTAAACCCGTTATGCCTGATGCTAAACAAAACGAGTCAATTGTCATCTGGTCCAGGCTGTTGTTTCGCCAGGTACTTACATGCGACTGAAATAATTACATAGAAAATACGGCTATATTGAAAGAAACTTAAATTAAAAATGTTTCATATCCTAATGCTACACCGCGTAGATCATAAAGCTGCAGGCATCGTCTCTTAGGCATATAACAAAGCATCATATCAGCTGTCAGGTTGCATTTCAAGCGATTCACAAATTGCGATAATGTTGCCACTCAGAAATAATTGTTTCAGTTACATGCACTTTACTACATAAACTGTACCATGATCACATCTCGACATTTTTGGATTAATTATATCTGACTGAAATAATGACAGTAATGATACGACGATTTGAAATCAAGAGTAGCTCCAATTCACGTAAATTTCTGTTTTAAAGCAGGAATAATTGATGGTGTATCAACATAAAATAAAACCAATATCCAATCAACAAAAAAAGTAAAAAACAACAAAAAATAAATAAATCAGAAAAATTGAGATGCTGTGATTATTCGTAACGAATTTTTATATTTCAGCACACTTCCAAGAGGACTAAGTCGTAGATTACTGCTATATTTACATAAATTTATGGCACCGCGGTTATGTTGCAATCCTCGGTATCCACATTTAAAAATAAACTTTTTTTAGTTAAGTATCATGGAAACAATATTTTTCATTATATCCACAGATACATCCTTAACAAAGCTTATACCTAGCTATATAATCCCAGGCAAAGTTTACATATAAAATCGCCAAAAAAAATTACACATAATGATTATAATATCAGCTTTCTTAACGTTACAACTGTTATATATCCATTTAAATTTTCGGTACCACGGTTAACGTGGAATCCTCCATATCAGCATTTAAAAATATTATGTTTTAGCTGAGTTAAATATTGCTTTCAGAAATAATATTATTTATTACTACCACAGATATTCTATATTGTAACCAAGTTTATGCTCATCTATATACTGGCAGCCAAAGTTCACGCATAGTGATAATTGCAGCTGTGAAAACGTTTTAATTGTTAGTGCTGTGAGTTGGGTAAGTATAAAAGTATGATATGCCCTTACGAAAGAGATCTTATCTGTCGGAGTCAAATTCTGCAGATAAAAGATGTCGCCGAAATCGGCTAAATGAGAGTGAAATAGACCGACAACATCGTCTGCAACGTCAAAGAGAACGAGATGAAATAGCTAGAGCAAATGAAAGTAACCTGCACCGAGAAAAGCGATTGACCTAAATCCATAGCTTCTGAAAGCGCACAGAAGAAAGAATGTCGTTTGAACCGTGAAAGCCTTTCTAAACATTAAATGTTTATACTTCGCACAATAATCACAACCACGAATTACTACTGTTAATTTTCAGGAACCTTTTCTACTATTGAATCAATTCCATCACGTTAAAATATGAATAAAACAACTCTCTGACATCAGTATGAAAACCGAACCTAACGTATTAACCGAAACAAACGAAACTATTCAGAATACATTAACAGTTCATGCCTTTCCACGTTAATGTCTGATAAGAGAATAAAATCGGTAAATAATTTCTACACCTGCCAAGGCACGCGCGCGTGAAGCAGCGGGCAAATGCTAGTATTGAAATATGTTAATTGGTATAAACAAGTCGTAATGGTGATTCGTCTGTAGGATGTTTTCGTTAAATTTGTCGTTTTTCTGACGAGCATTCGTGAAAAAGAGAAATATTTTAATTTCAAACATAAATCTAGGACTCAGAAAGAACTTTTTTTAAAATTTTATACGTTCAGCACATCACTATATGGCACAAAAAATCGATTTTAGGAAGAACGGAAGGAAGGAAAATTGAAACATTAGAAATGTAGTGTCATACAACGATGCTAAACATTAAGTGAAAGTACGAAATTTACGAAATGAACGTGTTTTGGAAATAGTGGATGAAGAAAGAAGTTTGCGGAAGAGTTTAACAGTAAGAAGAGACAGAACAGTGGGTCATATTATCAGACATTTTGGATTGGTTTATTTGTTAGTGGAGTGAACAGTCGAAGGTAAGAACTACAGAGCAAGACAGATATTAGAACATATGAAGCAGGTAATTGACATTGGTTGTAAAGAGCAAGTTGAGATGAAGAGGTTAATTCAAAATAAGAAGAGATGGAGATTCCATCAAACTAATCGAGAGACTGATGACAGCAAAAGGGTACGGATGGCTTGGCATCGGCTTCCTCCTTGTACCTTCCTTCATGTTCAACTACACAACACACTGTACAGTCGGGGACAGAATTTGCGAGACCCCTCGCCTTTCGATTATGCTTCGTTCTAGACACGACTACCTCATGGGACAGCATAACTGGTAGGTGGTACACTAAATTCATGATAAAATAGACCTCTCATACCCAGCACTTTACCCAAGACTAAAAAAATGAGCCTGCCCGCGAGAGACTCGCAAACGCTCTGAGGCAAAGTTCGGAGTTATACAGTAAAAATAATCACAAGAATCACCATTTTAGTCATAATAATTATTGAAATAATGAAACTCATTGATTATAGAGCAAAGATACCACTTTTTTTCGTAATTTTGATAGCAATTGTGTATTTTTCTTTCTTTCTAATAAACAGTTGACAAGATAGCAAACGAAATTACACGATGAATACAGGAAAAAATCGCTAAATCACGCACGTATAATAATGTGTTAAACCAATAAGAGAGTTTGAATCGACTTATTCACACTTTCTAGCGCGGCAGCGTTATAGACACACAGAGTTTAAGCGTAAGTAGAAAGTGCATTACGAAATTACTCAAATGGTGCACTAAGTCACGAAATATAAATTAACTGTTTCTACATACTTAACTTGATCGCAGTAGTTTCAGTATTAATAATAATAAATTAATAACAGTTAGATCGTCTGCAATGTGAATAAGCGGTTTCAGATTTTAAAGGTGAAGCAATAGAAGTAGGAAACATTTGATATCTCCCTTTGTTTCTAACACTGATACTTCTATAAAGTTTTGTGTGGGGTATTACTTCTTGCCTTTCAAGCCAGATGGATTAGAAATAATAATCTTGCCTGGCATTTCAAACCCTATAGGATATCCAATTCCAGTTTTTCGTGGTTTCAGTAAATCTCTCCAGCTGAACTCCGGAAAAGCTCCTTCAAAAAGCCTTGGGCGAAATTCTTTTCCTATCCTAGTTTCCAATACTCTCAAAATTCAAATCACATTGGCTTCGAAAGAGAACAAGAAGAAATAAATAACCGAATGTGGTGGGTTACAGTTAATTCCGTGTATTTTATTTACTTCTCCATAACTGTTCTGTCACACGTCTGTTCCGGCATTCTGCGATCGTATCCCTGTATTTACATCCTGATTCGTTTCCAAACATCTTTTTTCCCTTCCTCTTCTCCCCATCACCAATGATTTCTGGGCAGAGTACAGGTCGATTTCGAAGAAGGAAGTTCCAACCGTTAGTCGGTGGTAGCGTAGTTGGAAAGCTGACAGAGTAGTAAACTCAAGAGGTATGGGGGCTGGCACGATGTTCGGTGGCATTTTTTTTTTATCATCTTCTTTTCTTTTTAGCCTTCTATATAAAATACTACACAGAAGTTTTTAACGACAAGCGTAGCATACAATCAAATCTTTCAGTATCTTGTCCAGCCTATCTCCTCATCGACAACATCACGGATTCTACTGTTCATGGAATTAATGAGGCGTCAAATATAACCACGACTTTTGGCCGGTTCTTCCCATGCGTCACAACATGGCCTCTAACAGTTGGCTCCGGATTGTCGGCACATGCTCCTTTTTGCTTATAATTCTTAGTATTTCTTTCCAAACATTGTCATTAGGGCAGTGTTTTGTGTGGCAGGTCCCTGCTGTGCTGGCGTGGTGGGCCTCGCGATGCCTCGCTACTGCCTGTATAACCCTCTGTGTTCTGTGTGGCAGGTCCCTGCTGTGCTGGCGTGGTGGGCCTCACGATGCCTCGCTACTGCCTGTATAACCCTCTGTGTTTTGTGTGGCAGGTCCCTGCTGTGCTGGCGTGGTGGGCCTCACGATGCCTCGCTACTGCCTGAATAACCCTCTGTGTTCTGTGTGGCAGGTCCCTGCTGTGCTGGCGTGGTGGGCCTCACGATGCCTCGCTACTGCCTGTATAACCCTCTGTGTTCTGTGTGGCAGGTCCCTGCTGTGCTGGCGTGGTGGGCCTCACGATGCCTCGCTACTGCCTGAATAACCCTCTGTGTTCTGTGTGGCAGGTCCCTGCTGTGCTGGCGTGGTGGGCCTCACGATGCCTCGCTACTGCCTGTATAACCCTCTGTGTTCTGTGTGGCAGGTCCCTGCTGTGCTGGCGTGGTGGGCCTCACGATGCCTCGCTACTGCCTGTATAACCCTCTGTGTTCTGTGTGGCAGGTCCCTGCTGTGCTGGCGTGGTGGGCCTCACGATGCCTCGCTCCTGCCTGTATAACCCGCTGTGTTTTGTGTGGCAGGTCCCTGCTGTGCTGGCGTGGTGGGCCTCACGATGCCTCGCTCCTGCCTGTATAACCCGCTGTGTTTTGTGTGGCAGGTCCCTGCTGTGCTGGCGTGGTGGGCCTCACGATGCCGCGCTACTGCCTGTATAACCCTCTGTATTTTGTGTGGCAGGTCCCTGCTGTGCTGGCGTGGTGGTCCTCACGATGCCTCGCTACTGCCTGTATAACCCGCTGTTTTTTGTGTGGCAGGTCCCTGCTGTGCTGGCGTGGTGGGCCTCACGATGCCTCGCTACTGCCTGTATAACCCTCTGTGTTCTGTGTGGCAGGTCCCTGCTGTGCTGGCGTGGTGGGCCTCACGATGCCTCGCTACTGCCTGTATAACCCTCTGTGTTCTGTGTGGCAGGTCCCTGCTGTGCTGGCGTGGTGGGCCTCACGATGCCTCGCTACTGCCTGTATAACCCTCTGTGTTTTGTGTGGCAGGTCCCTGCTGTGCTGGCGTGGTGGGCCTCACGATGCCTCGCTACTGCCTGAATAACCCTCTGTGTTCTGTGTGGCAGGTCCCTGCTGTGCTGGCGTGGTGGGCCTCACGATGCCTCGCTACTGCCTGTATAACCCTCTGTGTTCTGTGTGGCAGGTCCCTGCTGTGCTGGCGTGGTGGGCCTCACGATGCCTCGCTACTGCCTGTATAACCCTCTGTGTTCTGTGTGGCAGGTCCCTGCTGTGCTGGCGTGGTGGGCCTCACGATGCCTCGCTCCTGCCTGTATAACCCGCTGTGTTTTGTGTGGCAGGTCCCTGCTGTGCTGGCGTGGTGGGCCTCACGATGCCTCGCTCCTGCCTGTATAACCCGCTGTGTTTTGTGTGGCAGGTCCCTGCTGTGCTGGCGTGGTGGGCCTCACGATGCCGCGCTACTGCCTGTATAACCCTCTGTATTTTGTGTGGCAGGTCCCTGCTGTGCTGGCGTGGTGGGCCTCACGATGCCTCGCTCCTGCCTGTATAATCCGCTGTGTTTTGTGTGGCAGGTCCCTGCTGTGCTGGCGTGGTGGGCCTCACGATGCCTCGCTCCTGCCTGTATAACCCGCTGTGTTTTGTGTGGCAGGTCCCTGCTGTGCTGGCGTGGTGGGCCTCACGATGCCGCGCTACTGCCTGTATAACCCTCTGTATTTTGTGTGGCAGGTCCCTGCTGTGCTGGCGTGGTGGGCCTCACGATGCCTCGCTCCTGCCTGTATAATCCGCTGTGTTTTGTGTGGCAGGTCCCTGCTGTGCTGGCGTGGTGGGCCTCACGATGCCTCGCTCCTGCCTGTATAATCCGCTGTGTTTTGTGTGGCAGGTCCCTGCTGTGCTGGCGTGGTGGGCCTCACGATGCCTCGCTCCTGCCTGTATAACCCGCTGTGTTTTGTGTGGCAGGTCCCTGCTGTGCTGGCGTGGTGGGCCTCACGATGCCTCGCTACTGCTTGTTCGGAGACACCGTCAACACCGCTTCCCGCATGGAGTCCACAGGTCAGTGGCGTGTATATACTTTAGCCCTGTGTCATACCTACTTCACTTCGAATAGGAATTAGGTGCGCATACGATCTGAAATCAAACACTGTATCCTGTCGTCTTTCACACTAATACTCACCATATTGGTTAAATGATTCTTATTTTGCTCCACGTAAAATGAATATGTCGGCACCTACTGTCGCGGCGGGGCTGGGGTTATCATGTTGGCCGTGGATGCTAAGGTCTTTGGTTCGAGTCTGGTCAGTTGTTGGTCGTTTTTACTGATATGATGTGTCCATTTCTTGATTACTGAACTTAACAACGCTGCTTAATGCGTAATATGTACCGCTGAGGAATAACTTACACTGCCAGAAGTAGCCGAAATCAGCGACGACTGGTTCTAATCAGACAGTTATTCTTAATTTCTGTATGTAATAAACTCATTTATGTATTAGCTGGTGACACTGTATCCGTGACATAATTATCTACAGCGGCAATCTTAGAGGAAATCTGCATCAGCTTTGATAAATAACGCTACTTCATTTCTGTCGGTAACTGATGAGTAGTAAAATCAACTCCCTTCATCAATATCTGTTTTGACGGTAAGTTCCGTCATATAACCATAAAATTTGATATCGACGCCTAAATTGCTAAAGCAATATTTGAGAAACAAAACAACCGCACTACAGTTTGCAAGTTTGTGGGAACGTGCCAATGTCAAAGGGTGCAATATCAGCATGTGAGTGAGTTCGAACGTGGCACGATGATTGGTCTCCGGCAAATAACAGTGATACGAGCTAGGAAACAGTACACAGTAGAGGGTCGCATACAGGGGCGAGCGAGTGCTGGACCACACAACGTGACCAGGGCGCGGGATGACCGCCATCACATCCGCTTGGCTACAACCGACAGAACAGCATCGTCCACAGTATTAGTTCGATGTTGGAGCACTGCAACGAGTGAGGACATGTCTGCGTCGACAGTTCGACGTCCTCTGCTGATCTATTACCTCTGCTTCCCTTGACCAGAAACCGCAAACACCTCGTACAATAAAGAGCAGGTCACCTCGTGCTGAGTGGCAAAATCAGAGAAGAACTACGGGCACCACAGCTTCCCTGGTCTCCTCTTTCACCCGAGATGTCTGGGATATTGTCGGTGGGTACTAGTTCGTTCTGGCCCTCTTGCCTCTCCATATTTCGTAGACACACCTATAAACTGCTTGGCAGTGTGTTACCTAGCAGCATATCCAGGCTCTCTTTGATTAAAAACCTCGAAGTCTAATGAGTGTGATTGCAGCACGAGGCTGCTTCACACCGTACTGAAGTCTCACGGACAAAGTACATGTACAGTAATGTAATTATAATCATTTGTGTTTTATAGTGTCTTAATCGGTGGAACATGTGCTATATATGAAATATAATATAGTAGCATCCCGTTCCTTTTCACTTAGGCAGTGGGTTGCACAGCCTAAAATCAGCCACTCACTATGAGTCAGACGTTGTTTGTAGCCACTCTTCTCGGACAGAAGCTTTTGAGATGTGGAAGTGAAGGAGAATGTAGCAGATAAGCTGGATAAATAAAGTGAGTAATGTTAAAATACTGGAAAGGATTGGTGAGAGGAGGAGGAAACTGGTGGAAGTCATAGAAGAAAGAAAGAAGAACTGGATGAGACACTCGCTAAAATATGTTTAAAAAACAGTTTGGTAGGACTAGATTGTGGGAGCAGAGTGAGAGGAAGGTACAAGATGGCATTAATAGGAGGGCAGAAGACAGGGAAGTATGGAGAGCTATTAAGTGAAAACCTACTTCAGGGCAAAACACTGATGATGAATATGCTTCGTTTAACCAGCCAGGGAAGCGGAGAGTCATCCGCAGTCACAAAATCTGCCTAGTAGTGCCTTTTCAGCCGATGTTAAAAACTAATGATGCGGACAAACGTGTTAAAAATATTTGCATAGAATTATCTTTAAAAGAGAAGGAAATCCAAGAAAGGGAATAAGCAGGGCTGCTCCTCTGCTTTTTCCTACCCAGCCAGAATTTCTTTGATATTCTAGTTGTGAAAAGGTTTAATGAATCTGCTAGTAGATTTACAACAGTATAGCTTGAAAAAGTATCATAATTGAGTGCTATAATAGGTACTAAGTGAACGAGTGTTGTGTTAACACCCAATAGTGGGCACCTAGTAAATATGTAGTATAATTTTGGTCTCATTTCTGAATTTACTGTCTTTCATTAAAGAGAAGCAACCACATCTTTGGTGTGGGCTGATTGTGATTAATCCCCATAAGAGTTTACTAGTTGCGTGCTATTGCAGTATCCAACTAATCTCGTTTACGTCAATATGCGTATTATCTAAAACACATTTTACTATTCGGAAAAATGTTAATTCGTTTGCTCGTCTCATTACACGAAGACAAACACAGTAACGATTACAAGTTCACTGCAACTGACGCAGTTGAAAGACATAATATATTTCTGTATTGTTGCTGGTTGTCTATGGATGAAGTTCACATTTGCTCCACTAGGAACACTCGTTGCAGTGTTAGCTTTTCTATTAATTTTTCATTTCAGGTTCGGCGTGGCGGATCCACCTGTCGCAGGCGACCAAAGAGCAGCTGGACAAGGTGGGCGGTTACCAGCTGGAGTACCGCGGGGAGACAGACGTGAAGGGCAAGGGCAAGATGCACACGTACTGGCTGCTCGGCAAGGCGGGCTTCAACAAGGAGCTGCCAGTACCGCCGCCCATAGGGTCAGCACACTGGCAAATATAATTCACTTCTCTTCTCGTTCCTACTCTGCAGTTAAGTGATATCCACCAAATCAAGACTGAAAGGAATGCGAACAAAATCCATAAAGGAATCTTCTAAACAAAACCTGTCACACACCCTTGTCAGCTGTCATATTCGTATATCATATACTATAGTTTGTACGTAGCTGTTCCCGCATTATTAACCCAGAGCAGGATACAAAACTTCTCCAGCCTAGATTCTTATATATTTCGGAGTTTCCTCGAGATATCCAAGAATTTTGATTGATGTTCTCCTTATGTTTAACTATTGTATTTCAAAAAATTTAAGAAATGACCAATCAAAATTTCTAAAGGCTGTGTGAAAATTAACAGTACCAATACGAAGGGCAAAAAATCAGCTTCAATATTAGCAGAATTCAAATAGTAAAATAGAAAATACCTTATCACGAAAATCCACGCTTTGTTCGGTCATGCTACTGCTTGGCATTCTCTTTGAGATTAGTAAGGAGTCTGGGGTCACGTTTATGTCGCGATACATGAGGCCACTAAATGCGATACACTTATTGTATCAATGCGCATGTGATTGAAGCTGGTCAAGTTGACACCGCGATGCAGTGACTGTGTTAAATACACGTGCTTTAGACCAATTGCAGCTCGTACTGGAGGTGTACAATGAAATTAATTGTGATAATCTATCGTATGCTAATTATAATCTTGATATGGAAAATGTTTGCCGCTACTCGAAATGTAGTTGCGATGCATTTAATGCGTTAAGATGTCTCCGTATCTTTTGATTTTGTAGCGGCAATATTTTAGAGACAGAAATTAAGTTTAAATACAGCCTGGACCAGAAGGTTCTTGCTGTAGCATAAGGCAGGAGGAATCTAGTTATTATTTACTATATAATTTCCTAAACTCACTCATTCAATCACCTCGATAGCTATTTGCTGGGAGAACGGTATCACGTGTCAACTTTCGCTCGCTAAACAGCGACCAGAAATACCATTAGTAGAAATTCGTGGTTATGTTTACTATTTAATAGCTAAGCAACTGCTACCAAATTATATAAGAACGAAGTCTTTCTCGGCGTTGAGAATGTATAAACTGCTCTCGGGTGACTAGCCGAGTCAAGAGTGCGTTGTCACACGATATTTCGGTGACTAGATTCATTGCCGCCATACTTCCTTGGTGGAGATGGCGGCAATGAATCTAGTCGCCGAAATATCGTGTGACAACGCACTCTTGACTCGGCTAGTCACCCGAGAGCAGTTATACATTCTCAACGCCGAGAAGACTTCGTTCTTATATAATTTGGTAGCAGTTGCTTAGCTATTAAATAGTAAACATAACCACGAATTTCTACTAATGGTATTTCTGGTCGCTGTTTAGCGAGCGAAAGTTGACACGTGATACCGTTCTCCAGCAAATAGCTATCGAGGTGATTGAATGAGTGAGTTTAGGAATTATATATGTAAAAATAACTAGATTCCTCCTGCCTTAGCTACACAAGAACCTTCTGGTCCAGGCTGTATTTAAACTTAATTTCTGTCTCTAAATATTGCCGCTACAAATCAAAGATACGGAGACATCTTAACGATTAAATGCATCGCAACTACATTTCGAGTAGCGGCAACATTTTCCATATCAAGATTATAATTAGCATACGATAGATTATCACAATTAATTTCATTGTACACCTCCAGTACGAGCTGCAATTGGTCTAAAGCACGTGTATTAACACAGCACTGCATCGCGGTGTCAACTTGACCAGCTTCAATCACATGCGCATTGATACAATAAGTGTATCGCATTTTAGTGGCCTCATGTATCGCGACATAAACGTGACCCCAGACTCCTTACTAATCTCAAAGAGAATGCCAAGCAGTAGCATGACCGAACAAAAGCGTGGATTTTCGTGATAAGGTATTTTCTATTTTACTATTTGAATTCTGCTAATATTGAAGCTGATTTTTGCCCTTCGTATTGGTACTGTTAATTTTCACACAGCTTTAAAATTTTGATTGGTCATTTCTTAAATTTTTTGAAATACAATAGTTAAACATAAGGAAACATCAATCAAAATTCTTGGATATCTCGAGGAAACTCCGAAATATATAAGAATCTAGGCTGGAGAATTTTTTATCCTGCTCTGGGTAATAATGCGGAACAGCTACGTACAAACTATAGTATATGATATCCGAATAAGACAGCTGACAAGGGTGTGTGACAGGTTTTGTTTAGAAGATTCCTTTATGGATTTTGTTCGCATTCCTTTCAGTCTTGATTTGGTGATATCACTTAACTGCAGAGTAGGACGAGAGAGAAGTGAATTATATTTGCCAGTGTGCTGACCCTATGGGCGGCGGTACTGGCAGCTCCTTGTTGAAGCCCGCCTTGCCGAGCAGCCAGTACGTGTGCATCTTGCCCTTGCCCTTCACGTCTGTCTCCCCGCGGTACTCCTGGTAACCGCCCACCTTGTCCAGCTGCTCTTTGGTCGCCTGCGACAGGTGGATCCGCCACGCCAACCTGAAATGAAAAATTAATAGAAAAGCTAACACTGCAACGAGTGTTCCTAGTGGAGCAAATGTGAACTTCATCCATAGACAACCGCAACAATACAGAAATATATTATGTCTTTCAACTGCGTCAGTTGCAGTGAACTTGTAATCGTTACTGTGTTGTTTCTTCGTGTAATGAGACGAGCAAACGAATTAACATTTTTCCGAATAGTAAAATGTGTTTTAGATAATACGCATATTGACGTAAACGAGATTAGTTTGGATACTGCAATAGCACGCAACTAGTAAACTCTTATGGGATTAATCACAATCAGCCCACACCAAAGATTGGTTGCTTCTCTTTATGAAAGACAGTAAATTCAGAAATGAGACAAAATATACTACATATTTACTAGGTGCCCACTATTGGGTGTTACACAACACTCGTTCACTTAAGTACCTATTATAGCACTCAATTATGATACTTTTTCAAGCTATACTGTTGTAAATCTACTAGCAGATTCATTAAACCTTTTCACAACTAGAATATCAAAGAATTCTGGCTGGGTAGGAAAAGCAGAGGAGCAGCCCCTGCTTATTCCCTTTCTTGGATTTCCTTCTCTTTTAAATAATTCTATGCAAATATTTTTAACACGTTTGTCCGCATCATTAGTTTTTAACATCGGCTGAAAAGGCACTACTAGGCAGATTTTGTGACTGCGGATGACTCTCCGCTTCCCTGGCTGGTTAAACGAAGCATATTCATCATCAGTGTTTTTGCCCTGAAGTAGGGTTTTCACTTAATACTCTCCATATCTTCCCTGTCTTCTGCTCCTTTAATCCATCTTTACCTTCCTTCCTCTCACTCTGCTCCCTCACTCTGCTCCCTCTAGTCCACAAACTGTTTTTAAACATATTTTAGCGAGTGTCTCATCCAGTTCTTCTTTCTTTCTTCTATTACTTCCACCAGTTTCCTCCTCCTTCACCAATCCTTTCCAGTATTTTAACATTACTCACTTTATTTATCCAGCTTTATCTGCTACATTCTCCTTCACTTCCACATCTCAAAAGCTTCTGTCCGAGAAGAGTGGCTACAAACAACGTCCTGACTCATAGTGAGTGGCTGATTTTAGGCTGTGCAACCCACTGCCTAAGTGAAAAGGACGGGATGCTACTATATTATATTTCATATTGCACATGTTTCCACCGATTAAGACACTATAAAACCAAATGATTATAATTACATTACTGTACATGTACTTTGTCCGTGGACTTCAGTACGGTGTGAAGCAGCCTCGTGCTGCAATCACACTCATTAGACTTCGAGGTTTTAATCAAGAGAGCCTGGATATGCTGCTAGGTACACACTGCCAAGCAGTTTATAGTGTGTCTACGAAATATGGAGGAGCAAGAGGGCCAGAACGAACTAGTACCCACCGCAATATCCCAGACATCTCGGGTGAAAGAGGAGACCAGGGAAGCTGTGGTGCCCGTAGTTTCTTCTCTGATTTGCCACTCAGCACGAGGTGACCTGCTCTTTATTGTACGAGGTGGTTTGCGGTTTCTGGTCAAGGGAAGCAGAGGAATAGATCAGCAGAGGCGTCGACTGTCGACGCAGACATTCCTCACT